>JANBXA010000740.1:40437500-40787500 GCA_030556225.1 Cricetiscus sungorus | reverse complement strand
GCATATTGAAACTACTGAACTTATTCCAGATGATTCAAAATTAATTAACTTTGTTATTCAACTATAACAAGTAATCAGAAATAGAAACCATCCCTTGTGTGTAACACATATCAGATCCCATATGATCTACCAGGCCCTGTAGCACAAGGTAATGATGAAATTGATCAGCTATTGTGCTAGAAGCCTCAGAATTTCGTAAGAAACACTACACTATACAGAGAAACCCTATCGAAACAAAACAGCCCTCAAAATGTGTTTGCATGCAATAAGCAAGAGGTGTTTATTGAACGAGTGCACTCGGGTGACAGCAATCTCGGGGAAAGCTGCACACCCCCCAAAGGGTTCAGGCTCCTTTTTATAGAGACAAATCGCAAATCAGCATACATGCATGGGGCACAAGGTGATTGATTACAAAGTATGATTTCATGTTTGAGAGACCACCCAGGTATGATCTGTTCTTATTCAAGAATAAACCACAGAATGACTTGGAAAGTCCCCAGACTGTCCATTGGCCAGGAGTGACCCAAACAGTGCTGTTCATCTGGGACCATTTGTTCCAGTGTTGGGGCCTATTTCCTTGTTGTGGGCTAAGACCTGGGAGAGACTTCACTTCAGTTATTTCACAAAAGATTGATGATTCAGTTACTAGCCCTATTTAACAGAATCAGCCTAGCATCACCATAGTAACTTTCTTGTTCTTTCCTCCCATGCCAATGTCCACTCTTTATGATTTTCTATATTCTGCTTGCTAGAACTATTTTCCTTATTCTTTCCTACATCCTTGCTCTGCAAACTAAAGTCTTTCAAGACAACAGTACAAAGTGGACTAAACATGTAGACTGACAGACACAAGGGTCCCTTTGGCAATTATCCGTTGTTACAATGTTTTCCTTAGAAAAGGCCCTTCTAAATCATTATCACATTTCTTGAGGCTACCTCTCACTTGGGTCTCTAATAGATTCTTTAAAACAAAACAAAACAAAACAAAAACACATGTTCTATATGATTTACCTAAGACCACAGGGGTGGCAAGAGTGAAATCCCAGTAACATTTAGGAGGACACAGGGCTTAACTAAAAAAGAGATAAAAACAAGAGAATACCTTAGGCTCTTTAGTCAGCTCTGATTTTGTATATAGTTTCACAGCTATCCCTCATTCACTTTGCAGTTCTGGACAGGATATTTAATCTCTCTTACCCTCCATTTGCTGAAAGGGGGTAAAATATTAAAATGAAGGTGAGTAATCAGAGAGTCATTTAGAACACCATCCTGTAGAAACTGACGAATGGAGTTTGAATGAACAGCAAAACCTCCTTATGCTCCAAGGAGATGTTACTCATGCCTACAACCTCTTCTGAAACCAGAGCTGGTGAGGGATGGGTATGTGGCCTCGGACACATGATGATCACAGTCTTTTCCCTCCTCCCAAGTTATTTTTCTGGTCATTTACCCTGGTGCTATATCCCTGAGCATCTTTGTTTTGGTTTCACAGCTAGAAAACAGAAAATCTAGTCAAGCCTTACTTATGGCCTGCAGAGCTGTGAGATAACTGGGCATTATCTGAAGTGGCTAAGTGTGTCATCAGTTGTTACACAGCAGAAGAAAGCCTTGACTCCCTGTGGATGTGATTGATTCCTGAGGCCTGTACTGCCACCTATGGATAAGAACAAGCTGGTCTACAAGAGATCCACCTGCCTCTCACAGGGATCCACCTGCCTCTGCCTCCCCAGTGCTGTGGTGGCCCTCTTAATACACAAACCCATTAGTTTTGAGAGTTTGTTTTTCTGAAAAGATCACTATTCTCTTTTTCTAATTAAATTGACTAAAGAAATTTGATTTAAAATCTTCCCAAAAGTTTTCTAAAAGCTATTCCCTGCCCACTTTCCTCTATTACTTTTTTCCTGATCTGCTCTGGAAACTTTTTAGAGCCTCTTTTTATCTCTTGTGGTTAGAAATCATACAAAGAACACAGTATTTGCAGATCTTTTAACCTGTTTGTGATACTGATTCTGTGTTTTGGATTCTGTTACATTGGAGACTCTTCTTAACTGTGTAGTGATCCTCAGACATGAGTTCCCATTGGATACTTGCTCTGAAGAGCCACTGGGGATGGGGTGAGATGGGGTAGTGGTCAAGCTTCACATTCAGCTAAGAAGCAGAATGGGAAAATAACTGATTCCGGAGGTTAATGAAGTATCAAATTCTAAAGGATTTTTCCTCTGGAACCACCCAATTTCTCAAAAGATGTGAGTTAGTAGGGCTGGCCCACTAGTATTCAAGAAGCTAGGAAGTGAAAAAAAAAACTGTAATTCTTCCAACTCAGTATTAAAATATAAACAATCCTCCAGATGTCATATGTCTTATATTACTTCTAACCCTATACCTAGTGCTCCCTGCACCAGACCCTTCACCAAATAACATACCTCCCTTTAAGGAAGGGAGGTTCAGGTCATTAGCTAGATGCAGGAACTGGACATACTGAATAAATTGGGTCTGATGGGTAGGCCAAGAAGTCACACTTTTAAACAGCTGGGGTTTTTTTGTAGCAACCCACATATTCTGATTAACTATAGGTACATCTGATTGATTTGTCACTAATACCCAAGAACAGAGATTTTTACTTCCTTTAAGATAAATCAGTGTGCACTCACTCCTTTCATGTGTCCCTCCTTAGAGTTGAGTAGCTTGAAACTCAGTGGGTAGACTACTAGTTAAGCATGCTCAAGGCTCTGGGCTTTAACTTCAAGAGTAGAAAAAGAAAATAATGAATAAATGTAACTTCACAACACTAATAAATGTATATCCAGTCTGTTCTTCCCTTCCTAAGGTTGATATTATAATGATGTCTGTAACCCTAAGCACTGGAGTGGCTGAGGCAAGAGAAAAGTGAGCTCAAGGTCATCCTGGATTATATAATGAGACAGTATCTCCAGAGCCATGAAATGCTTACTTAGTTAAGCAAACTAACCAGTTCACTAACAGTTCACTGTTGACAACTCCTTCAAACGTGCTACCTTTTAAACTTTACTAAGAGATTGTGTACATTTTGGTAACTTTTGTTTGTTTGTTTGTTTGTTTTTGAAGCTATTTCTAACACTATTTCCTACACACAGAAAATACTCATACCCTTCACTAGTGGCATCGCCATGGGTTACAGGCCAGCCTGCCTGAACAGGACAAGAGTCACAACCCATTGTGAGGACACATGAGTTGTTTCTCAAGTTCTAGAACTCCTAGAGATTCTGACTCAATACTGGGAGTGGCTGTTCAGTCTCTTCTCAGCTCTTGAGTGTGCCACACTAGAGATCTCTCTTCTCCTAAATCAAAATGAAGGAGTTAATCTTCCTGTGTCTTTATCTGCTTGGATCTGCCAGAGGTAAGTGTTCTCTTTAAACACAAGCCCTAGGTGGACATGGGGGGGTCTTCTTTTAAGGTATTTCTGCCCCCTTCAAGGAAGACCAGTCTTAGTTACCCAAAGCAACTTGACTTGGAATCGAGTTAACTAAGCAAAAGCAACTCTGAGCACTCCTAAACTAACTAATCTCTCCTAGTTATGGATGTACAGGTAAAGGGCCCACTGGCCTAACATGCTCCCACATCTTTCAACACTTCTGACTGGTAAGACAGCACTTTACCAATACAACTCAAATCCCTTCTGGTAATTTTTGTAGCTTGATTTTGTGCTGTCATCTTCTAGTTTAAAGTTTACCCTAGCCAAAGACTAAAGTATTCTACTGTTGAGTAAAACTCTGAGCCCTATCACCAGAACCAGAAAAGACGCTAACCTCAATTTAGAATGGAATTACTTGGTATTGAAAGCTACTGGTGCCAGCACTACAAAAAAAGAGAGAATTTCTGCAGTTTGAAGCCAGTCGGGATTTCATACCCAGACCATGCTATGGAGGAAAATGACCATTTGCCTTCTCTCTCTCTCTCCTTATTTCCAGTCTTTTTGCCTCACCCACAGAGAACATAGGTGGGGACATTTCATTCCCCTTCATGTGCTTTTTGTGCTTAGGTGAGAGAATCCCATGTGTACTTCTTGCGTCTTTAAGTCTCAGAAGTGGGCTCCAAAGTTTCAGACACTTGTCTTTCCTGATGTGGAGTACAGATGACTTCCCCCAACATCTAAACATCTCATCTAGACCAGCCAGGAAACCCAGCAGTCCCACTTGTCTGGCTCCACAGGAACTCAGTCTTCATCCCACTCTTTCATCTTCACCATTCTTCTATCTTTTCTCCATCCTAGGAGCACCTCCAGGTCAGCCTGATGAGCTCCTTGACCGCCAAGCTTCTGTTCAGCAACTTTCAAGTGAGTATTTCTCACTCGCAAACCCTTCGGACGTCGAGGCTTTATACGAAACTCCTTCAGGTGAGAAAGCTCTGACTGATCATAGTTCAAGCGAACATGAATCAAGTGAACACACTTCAGGTGAGCATACTTCAGGAGAACAGTCTTCAGGACATATATCAGGTGAGCACTTGTCAGGCCAGCATATTACAGGAGGGCACATTACAGGAGAGCACATCACGGGTGAGCACACTTCGGGCGAGCACACTTCGGGGGAGCACACTTCGGGCGAGCCTTCAGAACAATCAGGTGAAACATCTTCAGAAGCGGCTTCAGCCGATCAAGTTTCGGGTGATAAGCCTGAGGAAGTGGAACAGGCTGCTAGCGAGGCTTCAGGTGATAAGAATGAGGCTGTGAGTACACCATTTCCAAGCACATCTTCAGGTAAGTCACAATGGAAGGTTTCTTGGCTAGAGGTTGAGGCCAATCTGGGCTACACAGTTCAAGGGAAGCCTAGGCAACCGAGCAATACCCTGCCTTCAATAGGGAAGAGAAGGGACAGAGGAAGGGGAGGGGAGAAGGAGGTGAGGGGGGAACAAATCAGGAATTCAATTTTTGAGAAGCAGTGTGTAAGAATCATTGATATGTCACAAATGGCTCTATTGAAGATCACAATATCAGGAACCATTTTCCAGGTCCATGTAGCCCTAAATGTAACACAATTTGGAGAACCCTTTTTTTTAAGAAAAATAACATCATATAAAGTACTATTAGACTCTCCAGTGCCAATCTTCTTAAGAACTTAATGAAGGATCCGGAAGGTGGCTCAGTGGTTACACCTGAAACCAAGCTTGACAACCTGAGTTCAACAACCAAGGCCCACACTACAGAAGGGAGCTGACTCCCAATTGTCCTGATCTCCATACATGCCCCATTCACAGTAGAAAAAAAAAAAATCAAGTTTGATGTTTGAGATTGCTATCAGATAAAGTATTTCATTTCACCCAATTATATTTATTATTCCAAATGTCTAGACGAGTAAGCTAAAGTGAAACTATTATCCCAATGTCAGCCACATTTCTAGAAAGTAGTAAATTAAATTCAGGTCTGCTTGAAGCTTCTCTGATTCTTTATGCTTCTCACTAGAGTTTAGCACTAGAGATAGCATAAGGATGCAGAAGCATTCAGAATGTTGTCGCTGATCAAGGTAAGTCTGAAAATAGAAACTGCCTGGTTCATGTCTGTTATTTCTCTACTTGGGAAGCTGAGGCAGGGTTGGTATGACTATGAGGTCAGTTGGACTAAATTCTCAAACCCCGTCTCAAACACACACACACACACACACACACACACACACACACACACACACACACACGAAAGGGAGGGAGAGGGAGGGGAGAAGGGAGAGGGGCAAGAAGAGAGGAAGGGAGGGCAGGAGGGAAAGAGGGAAGGGAGGGAGGGAAGGGAGGGAGAGAGGGAATGGAGGAAGGGGGAGGAAGGAAGGGAGGGAGGGATGAGGAGAGGGAAAGGAGGAAGGAAGGAGGGAGAGAGGGAAGGGAGAGAAGAAAGAAGGGAGGAAGGAAGAGGGGGAAGGGAGTGAGGGTGAGAAGGAAGAAGGGAGGAAGAAGGGGAGAGAGGGAAGGGAGAGAGGAAGAAGGGAGAGAGGGGAGGGAGGAAGGGAGAGAGGGAAGGGAGGGAGGGAAGGGAGGGAGGGAGGGAGGGAGGGAGAGGGGGAGGGAGGGGAGAGGGAGGGAGGGGAGAGAGGGGAGGGAGGAGGGGAAAAAGGCACTCTTTACAGGGCTGGCAACATTATAACATGCTTAATGATTAGTTAAACTAGCCCCAAGTGTGTTTGTCTTGGGCCACATGAGAGTATGACAAAGGCTCAGTTACCTAAGTTTTCTCTTATGAAGTAAAACATGGCAGGGCATTTACTTACAAATTTAAGAAGCCAATGGGATATAGACTAGAGTAAAAATCACCCAGATAAACTTAGTATTCATCAGTAATAAAGATTACAAAAAAGTAAAAGTATTTCTTCTGATTCAGAAAAGGGAACTCTGATTCAGAACATGGCAGTCCACACTTTTAATCCCATCACTGGGCAATTAAGCAAGGACTTGTTTTCAATAACCAAAAGGAGAGGGAGGAGTTAAGAGGGTGGGAGGGACTGGGGTTGTAGCTCAGTGGCAGAGCACTTGCCTAAGGCCCTAGAGGTTCAACCCCCAGTACTGCCCAAAAGAACTAAGAAATAGGTTTACCTTTTTCAACTCCCACTCCCCAACTCAACTAAGTGGTCTGTTGGGGAAATCTCATCAGGCTTTTCTGAAATTTCAGGGGTAGCAATAAACTGCCACACATGTGCTTACATGAACGACGATGGAAAATGTCTTCGTGGAGAAGGAGTATGCACCACCCAAAATTCCCAGCAGTGCATGCTAAAGAAGATCTTTGAAGGTTGTAGAAACTACCTGGGATAAGCTTGCCAGAGAGCACATCAACCATATTTTAAAGAAAAATGGGAAGTGGGGTGGGGGCTGGGGCAGGCAGTAGGGATCAATGAAATTCAGAAGACTTCAAGGATTGAGAATTCTAGGTACTCACAGGCTCTTGTGGGGTGGGTAAAAGGAAACTGAAAAGAGGCTTTCTTTGGAATAAAGAAACCTTTAAGTTGTTCCTCAAGCTACTTACATACTGACTATACTCAGAACTAACTGTTTAGTTTGTTCATGACTATATCTTCTTAGGACACTGCACAATGTATAAGAAATGGTAGGCATTTAGTAGACCCTGAATAAACTAACCAACAACTAACTGTTTCTAGACCCATGTGCACAGGGTAACAAGACAGTGTATAACCTCACACTTCCTCAACACTTAGTACTTATCTCCAAACACAAGGGCTCTTGGTTACTTCCATTCTTGGAACCACACAGCCTGGCTCCGGTTTATCCGACTGTTCTCTCTGTAATTCTATAATTGTACATTTAACCATCCCTGAATAAACATCAACACATAATTCAAGCCTTTCAGAAAGATGCATCAAATACAAAGTGTACAGAAAGGCTGTGGTCTAACAGAAGAAAATTACAGAGAAAAGTGGGGAGGTGAGGTCTTTTCTCAGTTCTTGGCTACACGGCAAAACCATGTCTAAAGAAAGAGGGCAAAGCACACAGAGTGCTGGAAAGTAAAGGAAAGCAGCTAAGTCTGGAAAGGAGAGGGTCTTCTTTCAAGAAAGAATGTGTAGAATCCATTAGTACCCAGTTTGGGTGAAACATTAGAATCACCCAAGCAGTTTTTTCAAATCCTAATGTTCAGAACCTGCAAGATGGCTCACTCAGTAAAGGTGCTTAGCCACCAAGCCTAATAACATGAGTTATATCACAGCAACCCACATGGCAGGGGAGGAACGACTCTTACCAGTTGTCCTCTGACCTTCACACACACACACACACACACACACACACACACAAAAATAAATGTTAAAAACACTAAATAAAAATTCTGATGTTTGTCTTTACCAATGAAATACCAGAAATGAAGAGAACTATTGAGTCACTCTGCAGAGACATGCCAAAAACAAACAACCAAAGCCAAATCAGTAATAGAAGGTGTAGAAAGGAAACACAGCCAAGTTCTTCAAGTTCTTTCGGGTTTGGCAAGTAGAGGAATAGAAGAAAATAAAGAAATGTTGATTGGCCAAAGCAAAATCATCTAAGACTCTCAAAGGCAGAGTGAGGTTAGTCAGGAAAGCAAATAGACTTCCATTTGGGACAGGTAAGTTTTAGTTGTTGTACTGTTTGCATGGAAAGGGGATTTGACTTGGGTCAGTAGAGATAACTGGACTCAAATAGAAAACAGAAAATTGGGAGAAACCTTGACAGAAGAAAGGGAGAAACAGTATCAACTTCATGCAAAAATGGTAGGGAAAGGGCTTAATAAATGGCTATGGAATTTGACTAAGAGAATTTTTCTAGTGCATCTTTGGGAGAAAAGTTTAAATTCTGAGTAGCTGGGGTTCAGATGTGAATGAGAAAAAAGTTAAGATTGCTAACTAAGCAGCCCGCTAGGCTTGTAGTGAAGGATAATGGCAAAACAGTAACTTGGTCAAGAAAAAATTAGTGAGCTTGATGAAATTTTACCATGAGAGGAAGAAAATGAAAGCATAAACAACAAGAATGGGCAGGTGGTAAAGAAAGCAGACAAAAGGAAAGGGATAGGAAAACAAGCACACAGAAGTCCTGGTATCCCTGCATGGGGACACTGGGGACCACGGATAAAGAGTAAGGTTGGGAAAAGCAGCTTTCTGTTAATGCCCCTCTGACTTTTCTCCTTTCAGGTGGAAAACTCCAGTTCATGGTTCAAGGGTGTGAGAACATGTGCCCATCTATGAACCTCTTCTCTCATGGGACAAGAATGCAAATTATGTGCTGTCGGAACGAATCTCTCTGCAATAAGATCTAGAAGCCTGCGCCCCCACTTCTTGTTCTGACTCAGGCAGCTTCACTACTCTACTTGGCTCAACTTATGTTCATCTTCAACTAATTATATCTATCTCTGCCTGATCAGACAAGAAGTTCAATCCCATTGCCTATGTCCTTTGCTCTCCTTGCTCCCCTCCCTCCCCAGATTTTCTTTTTTTTTTCCAAAATAAATTCCTACTGTTAAAGAACGCAGGCTTCAGTAAGATTGTTTTTCATCAGTCTAGTTGCAAAATTGATTCTTTCCATAATCCAAATAAGTGAATATTTTGC
This sequence comes from Cricetiscus sungorus, assembly GCA_030556225.1. Lineage (NCBI taxonomy): Eukaryota > Metazoa > Chordata > Mammalia > Rodentia > Cricetidae > Cricetiscus > Cricetiscus sungorus. The sequence goes on along the minus strand of JANBXA010000740.1, from coordinate 40,778,455 downwards.
ACTATCATTTATGAAAGCTGAGGAGGTCTCCTGGGTTAGATACAATAGACTAATACAAAGTACACATTAATCTTCCATGGATCATAAGCAATATGTAGGTCTGTCCCCCACACCCTTCTACTTATAGTACATACAACTCAACCCTTTTGTTTTTGAGCTTTTCAGTCTTCAATAGTTCACTATGAACATAATGGAAACAAAATACTTTTCATTTAAGCAATCCATAATAGTTACGTCATTTTCAGATGATCATCATAGAGGAGCAGGTGGAATACTGAACTGCCTTCACCTCAAGGTGTTTTCAAGTGCATGGTTGCTCCTTATTCTCAGGAAAGAGGCAGAGGATAGTTAGACAAGATAGCATCATCCTTCCCCCACAAATAAAGAAAATGTGACACATATGATTTATTATTTATTTAGACTCCACATTATTACAAATTGACTAAGGTTACAGAACTAATGAGACCCACAGCTGGATTCCAAAACCAAATATGTATGACCTCAGAGTCTTCACATTAAACATCATAGAGCCAGGGTGTTTTTTCAAAACAAACAAAAAACCCTCCCTTCCTACACACATCATCTCCTTTTATCCATCACCCCCACATGATTGAAGGCTGAAGATCAGCTACTGGTCTTGTACATTGCAAAGCAACAGACTTTAATTTCAATTAAATAATTTACCACAATTTAAATATTAAAGCCTTTTTGTATCATGCTTTTTTTTTTCCTTTTCTTTTTTTAATATCTTACTCTGTAGTCCAAGCTAACCTAGAATTTACTATGGAGCTCCAGGCTGGTCTCAAATTTGTAGCAATTCTCCCGGCTCAGCCTCCCATATGCTGCCATTGTAAGTATGAGCTATCTACCATGCATAAGAACTACTATACTTCATAAAACAGTGTTGGTTATAGAACATGTAAATACACACACGACACACACACATACACACACTCACTCTTACACACTTAGCCCTTCTCAAAAGCCACCTGAATAACAGGTTCCATTGATAACAAATCTAGGCTGAAAGACATTTTGGACATATAATCCTATCATAGATCAAAGGGAATTTAAAACTTATGCCCTGAAACTAAAATGTAAAATTCTCAAATTGACATATGGTGTACTGTTGGGGACCATCACCATCCTCACTACCTCAGGCCTCTGAAATAGAAAATTACTGCCTCTTAAGAAGTAAACAGAATGTTTAGCAGAGCATTCCTAGATACAGGCTGTGGTGTTACAACCAGTTCAAGAATAGCTCAGGATATTCCTCCTGCTACAGTTTTATAGCCAGCTAAAGATTAGTTCAGGGCATTCCTTCTACTGACCCTTTCATCCTGCCCACTTGCAAACCCTTCCCCCCTCCCCGCTCACATCCTGCCCATGGTCCTATACAAGCCTCCCCTGAGAAAATAGTTTGACAGCTTGATCAGAATATGCACTTGCTGTTGTTTTTCTCCTCCCTCGTCCTTAGATCCCCCTAGGTGTCTCCCAGTTCGTCATTGATTGCCCCATGGGCTGGGGCAGAATTGGAACCCAATTCGATGGCAGAGGACACCTAGGAGAATACGCTGCTCACGGGAAAGAGAAGGATCCTTCCAGAGTGTCCTGCAGGGGGACGGCCTCACCTTTTTTAGGTGATCTGCCAACAAGGAAAGATTAACCAACCATGGTGGTGAGCAACTGCACAGATCTTATGGCAAGTAAGTGATGGGGTAAGCAATTTCTCAAATGTTTGTTTCGGGTTAAGAAAAAGGACCTTGCAAACTTCTTTGATTTTATGGTTATTGTATGTCCCTGGTTTCCAGAAGAAGGAACCATTGATGAAAGGACCTGGCGCAGGGTCGGAGAGTGTTTTCAGAACTACTATAGGGTTTTTGGCCCAGAAAAGATCCCTGTTACTGCCTTCAGCTATTGGAGCCTAATTCAGGATGTCCTTAAGACAACCTCCCAATGGCCAGACCTCAAGAAATTGGTCTCTGAGGGGGAATGATCCCTTAAGGACTCCTCCTCCCCCTTCAGTGGCTGAAACAAAGCCTTCCATTGAGGAAGGGCCTTTTCAATCCAACCACTCTCCCCCTCCCTCAGTCATTATCAACATGGTAGACACTATCCAGGAGAAAGCCCCAGCCCCAGATTGGCACCCCAGCCAGTTCTGCCCAGACCAACCAAACCTTGTAAAAGCTATGCTTACCTTTCCTCTCTGGGAAAAGACTCCCATAAGAGACCCCAGCGACCTCTCTGCTGGAGAAAAGGCTAACCCTGAGGCAGCCAAATATGAGTGGGACCATTATCATGACTCTCCTAACATTGCTCCTGTCTCTGTTCTGCAAATGCCACTGGCCATCTTGCCTAAGCAGCTGCCTCTCAAGAATTCCCACCCTTACAAATCCCCTGCCCTACCGCCCTCCCCCCATGCTGCCATGCTGTTCCAGGGCCTAGGGAAGCATATGCACTAGGTCAGCAGGACCTGTGGGTACCAAGAACTCAGAGTTGCTACCATGGTATTTACTTTTCAAGCAGCTACAGTCACAGATGAGCTGCAGGGGGCCAGCCCAGGCCCAGAGAGCAAAGGCAGGAAGGGACCTAGAGGCCTGTAGTCTTAGGAGCTGCTGCCATGGCTAATGTCCAGCCAAGTGTATAGGAAAATTAATGCAGCCTGTCAGAATGTCAGAAACTGATTTAAGACCTTATTTAAAAAAAGAAAAAAAAAGTGATACAGATGAATTTTTTAGGATTTGTTCAGATTTTGGATGCTCATAATTCAAGGGTTATCTATAGCAGCCGCATTACAAGATATTTCAATTAAGGATGTTTTATTTCAACAAACTAATCTTGGCCTAGAAAAAAAGAGGGCTAAAAGATATGTTTATGTATGTATGTTCTGTATGTATGGTGTGGTCACACAAATGCGTGTATGAAGTGTGATTATGAATGTGTGAATCCTAACAAAAAAATACTATTTGAATTGCTTGGGATATGGTAAAAAGAGACATCAGGTCAGTGTCTTGATTGAAAGGGTTGGTGATCTACACCTCCCACAGCTACCCTACCCCCCCCCCCCCCAGAGCAGGTCGGTAGGAAATGGCCAATGTCAACATGGCCTGAGCGCCATGGTTCAATAAAGTTTAACAAAGGAGAAAAAAACAGAAATTCTTATTTTTGTGGTTAAAAAATAAATTTTAAAAATGGAGGTTAATGTAAGATTTGAGAAAAACTATTGAAAAAAGCCTCAGGGAACTGCAGCCCTGTTAGGCCCTGCCTAGAAAGGTGTCAGTGAAAACACAAATGAGACCATGTCAGGCTTTACAGGTCAGATTAGAAAAAGAATTTTCAGATATCACTTAGTCATATTTTGAGTTTTCTGTGGATTACATTTCACAAACTATTTACATTGATGGTATAAATTGTAATTTAGGGGGTATTTTGTCTTTCTAGGTTTATATGAAAATGCATTGACATCCTAAAGAAATTAGGCCTCAAATACTAAAAATTAAAGATAGCTTGTGATCATTAAATCATTTTCAGAAATTATTTGGAAAATATTCAATGGTTATGTCCTTTAAAAAAAAAAAGGCACCTACTGGCAATTTAAAACCTTTAAGCAGATATCCTTAAGGAGATAGTGATCCCAGTTCACCTAAACAGCTAACTAAAGAGGATAGACAAGTTCTACAATTGGAGAATACACTCCAACATCAATAGATATGCTATATTGAGTATGCAAAACCATAGGAGGCTTATGTGCTTTCCACACAACATAGTCTGACTTCTTTCTTATGGCAAAGGGGACCATTGTTATGGTTGCATTTACCTGTTTCCTCAGCCAAAGTGTTAAAACCTTATTTTAAAGCAGTATCTTGTATGGTACAAAATGCTGTATGGAGCCTGAGAGATATTTTGCCAGAGAGAACCAAGCGTAATACATGTTCCTTATACTAAATAGTAAGTTAATGGTTATTTAAAAACCTTTACAACCAGCAATTAACAGGCAAAGGAATGTTTACTTAGATGGTGAGGGGTTACCTCCCCTTATCTGAGCATGGGCTCAGGCACCAGCCATGGCACTCCTGACTTAAGGAGTTAATATTCTTTTATCATTAGAAGTTCCCTTTCTCTGTATAGACTTAGGGCCTACCTAAGTTTTCAAGCTTTTATTAATTATAATTTTTGGTTCATCAGTTTTTGCTTAGTTTTTGGAAAAAAAATGATAATCAGTTCCCAGCTTGTTACAATTTGTGCCAATACATCCTTTTGTATTCCCTAAAACTGTAAGGGGTAATCCTATAAAAAAAAAAAAAAAAAAAAAAAATGCTGTTAGTTTCTCCTAATGGTTCTAATGGAAAAGCAGCTTATGTTATTGATGGAAAAGAATATGTAGTACAGACAGATCCAGCTTCAGCTGAGATAGTTGAGTTACAAACTGTTGCAATAGTTTTTCAGCTTCTAATAAATGATTCATTTAACTTATATATGATAGTCATTATGTTTTCAGAACTCTTCAAATTTTAGAGATAGTTCCATATATTGGAACTAGTAATAATCAGGTTAAAATGCTGTTTGAGCAAATTCAAAGTGCCATTCATTATAAAGAGTAACTGTGCTTTGTGGGTCATATAAGAGCTCATTCAAACTTTCCTGACCCACTGTCAGCTGATAGACTGACAAAAATGGTCACTTTATCTCAGGTAAAATTAGCTCAACAGTCACACAACTTTCATCATCAAAATAGTAATAGTCTTAAAAAAAACAAACAAAACAACAACAACAACAACAACAAAAACAAAAAACCAGTTTGGTTTAACTACAGAGACTGCTTGACAAATTGTCAATGTGATTTGTGCCCACAATATTTACCTGTAACTAATATTATAGGAGTGAATCCTCAGGCCTGCTTCCTAATCATTTATGGTAAATGGATGTTACTCATATTGCAAAATTTGGCAGATTAAAGTATGTGCATGTGACAGTCAATACATATTCAAGCATCTTAATGGCCACTGCACAAACTGGAGAAGCCACTAAGCATGTGATAAGTCACTGTTTAAAATGTTTTGCTTATATGGGAGTTCCAAAAAATTATAAAGACAGACAATGGATATGGATATACTAGTAAAGCATTTCAACATTTTGTGCCCAATAAAAAATTAAATACATAACAGGCATTCCTTATAATCCTCAAGAGCAAAGAATTGTGGAGCAAGCTCATAGCTCCTTAAAAATGCAACTTATAACGAGAAGGGAGTCGTGTCCTGTCTCCACATGATACATTAAATCATGCACTCTTCATTTTAAATTTTTTGAATGTGGTTGCCCATGAGCAATCTGTGGTGGACAGATTCTGATATGATGGAACTCAAGAGACTTTTACTCAAGTCAAATGGAAAGATCCTGTCCTAATATGGGGTCAATGGGGGTTGAGGACATGTTCATGTTTTCTTGCAGAAATAAAATGAGGCCCGGTGGCTGCCAGACCATTTGGTGAGATGTGTGAAACAGGAAAACCAGACCTGAGACCTCAGGAGCATAATTACCTCTTCACCTTCCCTCCTTCCCTTCCTCCTCCCCTTCCTCCTCGCCTTTCTCTCCCCCCACCCCATCCTTTCACTCTCAGGGGTCATTCTCTAGAACAGGCAAGGCTTAAACCTATTGTTTTTACAACAGGGAGGAATTTGTGCAACACTCAAGGAGGAATGTTGCTTCTATACAGATCACAAAGGAGTGACAAGAGACAGTATGGCCCAGGTCAGAGAAGGGCTAGAAAAAAGAAGGAAGCAGCAAGAATAGGAAGCAGGCTGGTTACCACCCTACTCCCTTATCCCTTGCTGGCTTCTTAATTCTGCTTGCCTTAGGCCCTTAGGCCATTAAGAGGTTAACTGGCTTTATCTGCCAACAGATCTACTCCTTGATGGCAAAGCCTATCCAAATACACTATCAAAGGCTTGACCTCAAGGTATGTGGTCATGGTGAGCCTTTAGAAGGTGACAACCCACGACCAAGGGGGCCACTTCCCAGGGAAGCCTCCTTCTGCAATTGACAAAACTAAAACATCTCCCACTGAGGTGCACCTTGTGAGAGTGCAATGAACAGGCCACCAAAGGCACCTACCCTGGGCTTCATGGGAGTATACTTGGTTGCATGAAGGTTGATGTCAGAGAAACCCTTCCCTCCTCAAAAAGGCAGCGTGCCAGGCCTGAGCAATCTCGCCTGCGAAGACTGGGTTAGCTTGCTTCAGGATACATGTCACATAACTGTCTAGGGGGACCAGGATCCCTGCTCCCACTCGTGGTGACATAGTGTCAATAGCCCACCTTCTTGAAAAAATAAAAAGGGAGGAATTGCCAGGAGCAATCATCTTGGCATAAGCCTTAGAGATTGCCAGCTTTTTCTTAAAATAGCCCATAGAGTTAAAAGATAGCTACTTTCAGTCCCGATCTACCTTCTCCCCTCCCCAACTTCCTGAGAAGTAGAATTTAGGGCTTACAAGATTGCAGTCAGATTACTTAGAGACCTCTTCTCCTGCTAACAACCTGCTTATCTCTACCTGCATTTCCCCCTAGCAGATATTCCACTCATCTTCGGTGACCTATAATGAAGAACACCAGGAGGTCCAGTTACCAGTCAACGACCTCCCCAGAACTTGTGGAGGAGGATTGTTGGCTATGCTATCATTCTCAGCCTCATTTCTATGAAGGGGTAGCCATTTTGGGAGACTCGACTTATTCCAACAATTCCCGCCATTGCAGATGGCATACAGATTCCACTCATGGAATCTCTGTCACTCAGGTGTCTGGCCTCAGGCTATGCATCTCTACTTCGGAACCCCCTCCTCAATATAGCCATCTTTGTAACAACCATTTCTCCCGACTTAACTCATACTTACATTGTCCCTCCCAACGATGCTTGGTAGGCATGTACCCATGACCTTACCCCCTGCCTGGACACAGCTGCCTTTGATAGCAATGGTAAAAACAATAATGAATTTTGTATTTTGCCTCGCCTGCTTTACTATCACCCCAATTACTTCCTTCCCTTAGGGAGGAAAGGGAGGCTCTCCCCTCCCTAAGCAGTGCAGAGAGACAATTTCCACCCTCACCATCTCTCTCCTCCTCAGCCTTGGTGCCGCTAGAGCTGGGACAGGCATTTCCTTCCTTGTTCTATCCAGCAACAGGTATTCTGAACTACGCTCAACTATCAACGAAGATGATCATCGACTTCAGAAGGGGATAGATGACCTTGCAGACTCCCTTCCCTGGTGGAAGTTGTCCTCCAAATTAGGAGGGGTCTCGATCTCCTGTTCTTGCAGCAGGGAGGTCTCTGTGCTGCCCTTAAGGAAGAATGTTGCTTTTATACTAGCAAGACAGGAGTAGTAAAGGACAATATAAGGAAGGTTAGAGAAGGATTAGAAAAAAGAAAAAGAGAGAGCAACATGAAATTTGGTACAAGAACTGGTTCTCTACCTCCCCTTGGCTAACCACTTTATTGCCTAGCATTCTGGGTCCCTTTGTGGATCTTATATTACTTTTTTCTTTTGGCCCATGGGTCTTTAGGCGTTTGACAGATCTTATCAAGTAACAGGTAGATAGTCTTGCTGCAAAGCCAATTCAAATCCTCTCTCAGAGCCTGGCCGTGAGTGAAGGTGACAGTGGGGAAGGTGACATTCTCCTAATATTCCCAGTTCCCACTTAGCTTAAACAAGCACTATCCCCCCCCCACCACCACCCCACACACACACACACACACACACACACACACACACACAGTCAAAACGGCCTTTGGACCAAGACCCTTGAGCAGCCCCAGCCAGGGACCTAGAAAGGCCCCCTCTCCCATAAAAATGAGGATTTCTCTCCCAGTGGTAGCTCGCCAAAGACCAGCACCTTTCTGATGCTCTACTCCACTAAGACAGGAACTTTGATGGCTAACAAAGATATCCAAAGACGGGGTATGGGTGAGAGCCCCTCAGAATGATCCTAAGACAGGCAGCCATCAGCCCTAAGGTCCTCTTGGAGAAACATCTTGGCTGCTCCTATTATTATACCAGAGAGGGGGAGATGTTGGGGACCATCACCATCCTCACCACCTCAGGCCTCTGAAATAGAAAATTACTGCCTCTTAAGATAAGCAGAATGTTTAGCAGAGCATTCCTAGATACAGGCTGTGGTGTTACAACCAGTTCAAGAATAGCTCAGGATATTCCTCCTGCTACAGTTTTATAGCCAGCTAAAGATTAGTTCAGGGCATTCCTTCTACTGACCCTTTCATCCTGCCCACTTGCAAATCCTTCCCCCCTCCCCGCTCACATCCTGCCCATGGTCCTATACAAGCCTCCCCTGAGAAAATAGTTTGACAGCTTGATCAGAATATGCACTTGCTGTTGTTCTTCTCCCTCGCCCTTAGATCCCCCTAGGTGTCTCCCAGTTTGTCGCCTGACTGCCCCGAGGGCTAGGGCAGTGTACAGAGGAGCAAGAAGAAAATGAACACCTGTTAACAGCATTGATACAACTGGTTTCTTTGAGGAGAGGTGATAAAGTTGTACTAGCTATAAGGCATTGGGAAATAAAAAAATCAAATGTGTTATTAAAAGCTAAAAGAGTTCAGGCTTTCACCTATGGGGACCTAACCTATCACAATTATATACATTATATACTCAATCAAAAAAAATAAATAAAAAAGCTTCAAAAATTCTAATGAAATAGAGAAGTCACTACAAACAAAAACAACACTGAGTGAGATCTGTGGGCTTCTGCATAGCTAACTTTCAACCCATGCATTATATGATGGCAAAACCCCACAGTCAGTGTTCAGAGGCTTCAAAGAATACTGGTTAGGCCTGGCCAATTAGCTATAAATTAGAAGAACTCCTAGTGAAAAGAGCCACAGGAGATAAACTTAACTGAGGTTCTACTCTGACCAAATTCTTGACTAATCTCCTGAATTCCAAGAAGCCCAATGACAGTAATATCTGAAAGCAGAAAGAGCAAAGGCGAAACCTGCTGTTTAGTTTGAGTCCTCCATGCTAATGTCTCACTAAAGGAAAAAGCAGCACTCTTCACAGGAACACACAGCATCCAGAATCTCTACAATTCAGCATCTACTACATAGCAACTTATTAGGCTTAGGGAAGGCAAGGAACTATATAACTAGTAGCCCAGGAAGAAAAAAGGCAACAATGAATCAAGACAAATTTATGAGCCGAGGGAGAGGAAAGAGAGGGGGGAGAGAGAGAGAGGAGATGGAAGAGAGGAGAGCGAAAGAGAGAGGGGGGGAGGTAGGGAGGAGAGAGGAGATAGAGGACATGGAAGAGAGGAGAGGAGAGAGGGAGAGAGAGAAAGGGGGGGGACCTTAAAGAAGCTAAAACAAAACTGACAGCTAAGTACAATAACTGGAAAAAATATCACCAGATTTTAACAGGGTATTGGGCCCATATAAGACATCACTCAATGTGAAGATAAATCAGTTAGTATCCAATTGGAAGAAAGGAACAAAGCTTCAACAAAGTGTTAATTGTTAATTGTTACCAAATACTTTAACATTTAAGTAACAGCTAGAATTTGCCCATACTGGATGAAGAATAAGCCTTCAGATCCATAGCAAGGTAAACAGAAAACTGAAGGCACACAATAGTCAAAATACAGAGAAAGAATAAAATACAAATGCCAGCATTACTGGCTTTTGCTCCATACTTAGGGAGCTAGCCATACTTAGGGAGCAAAAGCCCAGTTGTCAAAACCTGTTCTCCAACTGTGGAAATAAAGCCTTATTTGCAGCCTTCGAGCCCTTTGGGAGACTACTGATAGACAGGTCTATTTCTAATTTAAGAGTTCACTCAAGGACAAACAAAACTGCTGGGATCTCAAGTTGGGGAAAACCATGGGAAACAATGAACAAAGCTACAGAGAGAGGGACTAAAGACAGCTACATACCTGGACATGGGTCATGGCCAGAGGAATACAACAGAATGTGTAAACTTCAGCATGGCATGATACAAACACTTCTAATCCGAATGCTTAGAAGATGAAGGCAAGCCAATCAGAAATTCTAGAACAATCTAGGCTACAGGAGAAGCTAGCTTCTGAGACTAGTGAAGTGTCTGCCCCTCACGCAGAAGGACCTTAATTCAATACCCAGCAACCATGAAAAGAACTCTAGTCCTGTGTAAGCCTGTACCTCCCATAAAATTGAATCTAAGGAATGGGGACAGGGCTGAAGTAAACAATCTAACTGACTTTTAAAAAAGACACTGTCAAGCAATTAGTATTTGGGATCCCACGGGTGAGAAAGGATAGACAGCATTTGGATAAAATTCGTCCAAATCAGAAGACAGACACAGAGCTAGCTACAAACACAGGGAACTCAATAAACTCTACGAATGGTAACCCAGGAGAGCCACACTGAGACACACATAATGTCAAAAGACTGTCAACAAATAAAAGACAAAAAAAGGAACTCACTAAACAGAAAGGATCCTAAATATGATTCTCCATTAGCTGGATATGGTGGTATACACTGGAGGCTGAGGCAGAAGAGTTGCAAGTTTACTGTTGGCCTGGATTATCACTGAAGCCCAAGTCACCGAGGGCCACATAGTGCCACCTAAATCCCAATGATGATTTAAAAAAAAAAAAAAAACAAAGATTCTTAATTTCTAAGCAGAAACCTTGTAGGTCAAAAGGCAATGAGGTAATATATGCATTACTGGAAAAAAAAAAAAGGCTGAAGACTATCAACTAAAAATTCAGTGTCTGACAAAACAAAATTGTCCCTTGGAAATGAAGACAAATTAATATTCACAGAAGGTGAGCTAAAGGAATGGATTGTAACTATACCTGCTATGTAAGAAATGCTAAAGATGGTCCTTCAACTTGAAATGAAAGGATGCCAGACAACAGGAAAAAAAACAAAACAAAACATGGTACCTCTGAAAAGATAACCATAAAAATCCTAGCTTAAGGATACAGTTCAAGGATAAAGTGCTTACCTGGCTTGAATGTGGCCCTAGGTTGGCTCTCCAGCAAGAACAACAACAATGTAAACAATTACTTAAAAGCCAAGTATGTGGAAGATATCTATCAGCTATCCCTCCAAGTAAAAGCAGTCATGGTACCACTCATGTGTAATCCCAGCTCTTGGGATTACAGCTCTTGGAGACAGAAAGATGAGGAATTCAAAGCCATCCATTCATATAGAGCAAATTAAAGGTCAGTCTAGATTACATGAAATCCTGCTTCAAAAGAACAAAAGAAAACATAAATCTATTGTAGTGTATATACATTTAAAGATATAATTTTTGATATTAATAAAATTACATGGGATGGACAATGCTGCTGTAAATACAGTTGTTCTGCCACAGTCAAGTTAGGCTAGGCACACTACATAATCCCAGAACTTGAGTCACTAAGGCAAGAGGGGAAAAGAACCAGCCTGAAATAGGTAATTGAATTCAAAACCAATCTGAGCTACATAGTCAGACCTGTCTCTAAAAAAAAAAAAAAACTTACTAATTTTAAATAGTTGCTGGGTGGTGGTGGTACATGCCCTTAATCACAGCACTCAGGATGGATCTCTGTGAGTTTGAGGCCAGCGTGGTCTACAGATTGAGTTGCAAAGCAGCCAGGACTGTTGGGGAGGGCTAAATAGATTGTTCTACTTTCAAGAAAAGATATCAAGAATAAAAATAACATAGCTACTATGGCAAACAATATTACAGTGCCTAAAAATATTAAAAACACAATTATCACATCACCTAGCCATCCTACTTCTGGGTATACACACAAAAGAATTAAAAACAAAGACTTGAGCAGATATTTATATATCCATTTTCACACAAGTATCATTTACAGTGGACAAAAGGTGGCAACAATCCAAACATACACGATTATATGAAAGAGTAGGTGCACATGTGCTCACACACAAGTGCACACATATATACACACACGTGCACTGTGGAATATTAGTCACAGAAAGGAATGAAATCTAATATATGTTATAACATGGATAAATCCTGAAAACAGAAGTATGAAGTAAGCCAAACACAAAAAAAATATATACATATATACAGTTCTATTTATATACACAGGAGCATTCAAATTCATGGACACAAAAAGCAAAATGGTAGATGCAAAGGACTGTCAGGAAGCAATAAGTCATGATTTCATAAATACAGGCTTTGAGACAGTACTACATAACATCAGATGAGGAGACAATGACATTGAACAGTACAGCTCAGACCAAACTTGAAATTTTTAAAGTGTAATGAAAATTGTAAATGTGGGAGTGGGACAGGGATCTGATTTACACTGTAGAAGGATCATTCTGACAGCTTTTCTAGAAACTAGACTACCAAGGAATAAGAAACAATCTTGCAAAGGTGACTGATTGTAACCACAATGGTACTACAATGTGGAAAACAGGAGACTGAGTAAACTAGGTTCGGGTTAACTTCTGAGTATAGGAGAGGTAGGTATGCTGGCATACACCAATATGTAATAAACAAACTTTAGTCATAAAACTGTAAGTGTTCTTAGCTTCAGGCTCATTAACATTGTAATTTATCTACAAAAAGGAATACAGGACCCCAATCATATAATTCATATTTTAATATAAATTTTATGAACAAAACAAAGCTTTAGTGAGTATAAAAGGCAAGGAACAAGAATCAGGCCTATTCTTGGGTTCCCTTACTCCCCCATCCCCTTTTTAGTCAGTGTCATCTAGAAACATAAGGCCAATAAGTTCACTGAAAATAGAATTTATTTCTAGAGTAAAAATATGGCTGTGAATGAAAAAAAATTTAAGTGTGTAATTTTTAAAGTAAAGTAAGAGAAGCACTAGAGCTTATGTTCAACTTCTTGAAAGACCAACCAGTACTCTATATTTGACTAGCTACACCAGGAAAAAAAAAAAATCTTGAATTTTAATCATTTTAACTCACAGACAGCTTTCTATAACTGGTCAAGCCCTTGTGTAGCCCTTGAGTAGCACATACACCCAACCTGGAATACCTATCTTAGGAGACTTTGTTTTTGTAGCAGGCCTCACTTCATGGACAAATCAACTGTACATGGTCTTTGTTTAGTCATCCTTACAATTAAATAGTAGAGAAGAAATATGTTTTCTTAGGATGAAACAAAATGTCCTGATTTTTTTTTTTCAGAAGTGATACTACATTGGTATAAAAGCTGGATAAAAGCTGCAAACTCATGTATCCCAAAACTTGGTTTCTACCAGACAGGTTTCAAATGCAGACAATTAGCACAGCTGGAGAAATACCTAATGAATTTGATCCATCTTTTCCCCAAAGTATTACATACAATTAAGATACAGTATTATACGTATGCAAAACACATTAAGAACTGGAAGTTGTTTGGGTAATAGGAAGAGAACTCTTCAAAAACTATTGTTTGCAGTTTGCAGAATAGGACAATCTTCTCTAGGAAGAATAATGTCAACATAGCAGCACTATAGTCACCAGGGATCCCCAGAGCTGACAGCTTCATCATGTAGCAGGAAACCACACCTTCTGGCTGCTCACAATGTCACCGAGCTTTCCTTTAATCTTCAGGAAGTGTCTCTTGAATTCTAATCCATCACCCTATTTTAAATATATGATAAAAGCTTGTGTCAAAAGATCATATTCTCATTCCTGCTCAGCAGAAACAAACACTCTTAGATATGTCCAGTTATGCTGTCCCTCGTCTTCCTTTCCCCCCCCCTTCTCTCTGTTCTTCTGAAAATATTGGATTGCAGGTATGCACCACTCCAGCTTAGTTATTCATTCCATACAAATCTATAGCATTTTGACTTACTTGAGCAGGCTATTATAACATCTTAAGGGCTCTTCATTAAAAATGTATTAAATGCAACCTGAATCCAGTCCATTTGTGAAGACCAACTATTCTGGTGGAAATAGCTACACAGGTTACTCTCACCTAGCTGTGTGCTCTTCACTTCCCCACCACACTGAGCAGAGAAAGAATAACAGCATTTTTTTTTTTTTTCCTGTTTCAAGGGTTATTACCTTTGGACCTACACCAATTGTTTTCCATAAGCAGCAGGAGTTTGTGAACTAAAAACAAGCCACACTGAAGTCTTGTCAGTTTTATCACCAAAAAAAAATTTCCACTAAACTCAGTTATAACAGTTTCAATAGAGAAGCCTTCATAATATAAACACATACCAAGTATCTAGAAAAGAATACTGCAACTAATCTCCAATATAAAGAATGTGAATTATTTTTCAAACATCTCTAGAGCTACATACAAATGAATTCTCAGTAAACAGATATTCTACTGGTCTGGTTTTATACAGAATAGGCTTTAAAACTAAACATAATAGGTGAGTAAAATCAAGATAGTAATCACAAAATTAATGAGATTAACTAATTATAATGTGCAAGCTTTTTAATATAATAACTTTTTTAAATTTTTTTTTTAATTTTATGTGTATTGGTGTTTTTCCTGCCTGTACATCTTTGTGAGGGTGTCAGATCTTTGAGTTACAGACAGTTGTGAACCGCCATGTGGGTGCTAAGAATTGAACCCCGGTCCTTGGGAAGAGCAGCCAGTGCTCTTAAGCACTGAGCCATCTCTCTGGCCCCTAATGTCCTAACTTTTTATTAAACAAACAGATATTATTTATGAATCAAAATAATCTGAGTATTCCAAAGTATTACTAATAATATATGTTGGGAAGTGTAATTTAAAATTATTTTCATTCTTTACTTCTCTGTATACTTTACAAAAAAAAAGTTTTTTGTTTTTTTTTTTGAGGGGAAACAAAGTCCCATGTAGGCTGGCCTCAAATGGCACTGAATTTCTGATCTTCCTCTCTACTGAGTGCTGAGAATACAGGCATATGTTGCCACACCTGGCTTTATCTGCTGGGGATCCAACCCAGAACTTCGTGCATGCTAAGCAAGCTCTCTACAACCACAGTACATCTCCAGTCTCTCAAGACTTTTTATAATAAGGAAGGTGTCAGGGAAAAAAGAAAAGAGAGAAGCAAACAAAAAATGCTTTAGAAAAATAGATGGTGACAAAGTCAAACTTTGTAACACTAAATGAATACAAACTACAATGTATTTACAGATGCCAAATAATTAGTCACATATTCATGTGGCTATACTCCAAAACTTTCTGTGGGGGTCTGAAACCACATAGGATGGAAGTTTACATGGCCTATATGCCATGTGCATGCCTGTGTATACACAGCTATGATATAGTTTAATCCGTAAATATGTCATAGTAAAAATAACACAATCAGTAATAAAATAGAACAATTTTAACAATATTCCAGGATAAAATTGCCAGCATTATTACCTTATACTTTGGAGCCATTACAAAGTAACCGCTATCCCAAAACAAAAGCACAAAAAACTGTGACAGTCAATATAACACATAAGATATTTACTCTAGGCAAAAAGAAAATACTGGTCCTACTTGCAAAATATGACAACATAGCATAAGAACTCATCATGCTAATTGGAACTGTGCTCGACCTAAAAACTCAAAGAAGCAGTAGTGCAGAGGGGTGAACTGCTGTTTATAACACATACAACCATTTAAAAATCCACACAGAAATATTTCCAAAGAAAAAAATACTATATATAAATAAGACAGATTTAAAAAAATTACCTTAGAAAGCCGGAAGTCAACCAGTATCTTCTCATCCATTTCTACCAAATTTATTTTGAAAATCAATTTATTGTTTCTTCTATCAGTTGTTGATACAGTAACCTAAGGCAATAAAAATAAGGTCAAGCCACATACATACACGAATAGAAAATACTCTTAACAAAAAATCTGTATCAACAGGTCGGTAATACTTTCATACTAAAATCAGTCTCATGACAGGAGTGGTATGAAGAACACTATAAATTACAGGGCCAGAGAGGCATCTCAGGTAAAGAGTGCTTGACGCTTGCTTTTCAGAGGACCTCACTTCCATTTTCAAGACCCATGCCAGGAGGCTACCAATTGCCTGTAATTCTACCTCCAAAGGGTCTGATGCCTCCACAACAGTCAGTGACATATAGATGCACAGACACATAAAAATAAATCTTCAAAAAAAAAAAAAAGGCTTCTATATCTCTCTTTGCATCTAATCTAAACCAAACTGTAAGTAGAACTTAGTCTGCATGAACTTATAGTAACAACAGAAGGCATTTTTTTAAGCAAAGCAGAACTAAAAGAAGGGAATGACTGGAATAGGAATATAATGAGGACTGGGAATATAGCCTGTCAGGAGAGCATTTGCCTAACATGTATAAGGCAATCCCCAATACTGTAATCAATCAACCAATCTCATATATGAGAAGGACAACAAGATGATTACACGAGAGAAAGCGGGCAGATGCATCTATGGCTGAAAACCTGCAATAACAAGATGATAGTGAAGGTCTGAGTGCAACTCCTACACTTCAGAGTTCAGTTCCCATCCCTGTTCACTTGGGTTTCATTTTTTGTTTTGTTTTGTTTTGTTTTAATGTCCCCACAGACTATAAAGAAGTTAAGGCAAGATGATTGGTATGGGGGAAGAAAAGCATAGCCAAGAGCCCTCGCAAGACCCAAACATGGAGGTAAGGACGTCGTCGACTACAGCTTAATATAAAAATACTAACTATAGAGGATTTGTACAGAAAAAAAAAATCTTAAAGCCTTCAATTCTTCAATTGTTTCCTTTTAAAATTAATTGCTTGTATTACTTGTATTTTTAAAACATTCACTGACTACTGATGTCCTTTACTCAAATATTTAATTTTCTATGGTTGGAAAAATACTGAAAACTAATAAAACATGCCTGATTCATGCAACTCTTCTTCCACTGATAGCCCAACTTCTCAAAGGTCTCTTTCAGGCACTGGTAAGATCTGTCTGCATCCAATTTGGTGAAGAAGCGTGTCATTCTTTTGACCAAGCGCTGCCAGGGGTTCTACATCGCAAAGAAAGCAGAGTAAATTCAGTGTGGGCCAGTTTCCAGCAGTTATTCTCAATCTCTCTTCCTTGACTTAGCATCCTCACCCATGAATAACTCCTCTAGTTATTTCTTCCTTATCCGAATAATATCAATCAACTAAAAGTATTAATCCCACCTACCTAAGATTTCAGATGATAGCAATAAAACTGAATTCCTTACCTGTGAGGAGCCAGGGGTACCAAGTAACTGACTGTTTACAAGCATATGATCAGGACAGGTAGGCTGTGAGAAACTGATGCCTTGTACGAGTTTGTCGACATATGAGGAACCGGTGTCCCACAAGGAAAGCCCTGTCCGAGGCTCTGGCTGAGAACTAGAGTACTTCACATTTTCTTCACTGAGAAGAAAATAAAATAAAGTCTTTAACTCTCTGTTTTTAAGGTGGTTTCACTCATTTTAACTGCTTATTTTGTGCTTATTTTTTTTCCTTCCTTTTTTCTTGAAACAAGATTGTACTTGCAGCCTAGACTGGCCTGGAACTGTCCATCCTCTTGACTCAGCCTCCCAATTGTGTGCTACAGTGTTAAACTAAAAACGTCTTTAAATAAAACCCACCAGGCCTTTCTTATATCACAATTGTTCTCATTTTTGGTGACATTACTAGCATTATTAAGTGAAATACATACATGTTTTATTCTTTATAGGGAATAATCACATTTAAAAAAAAACAACTTAATCTGCCAATGGATGGTGGTGCACACCTGAAATCCCAGCACTCAGAAAGCAGACACAGGAGGATTAGCACAAGTTTAAGACCAGTGTGGGCTACCAAGTTCTAGTTCAGTCAAGGTTACATAGTATATCCTATCTCCAAAAACCAAAAAACAAAAACCAAAAAAAAAAAAAAATTACTGAATTTTTATAATTCTTACCTGGAAGCATTATTTACTGGAGAAAAGTCCAAATTGGAATGAATGTGCTTAGAGAATCCACCAGAAGACTCTGGCATACCACCTGAAGTGGCACGAGGCCTCTTTGCTCCTAAAAAGGAACAAATGCAAACCTTCTATGAAAGTATTAACTAATGCAACTGGCAATTTGAATAAGTAGAGCCACATCTAAATCCATTTACTAAACATAAAGTATATGATATATTAGTGCTTTGCTAAGGCCATTAATTTTAATGACCTCTTTTATGAATAACATGATGGTCAACAGAGGACTAACTGAATAACCAAAATTTTTAAATAATTCATGATTATGAGCATAAACACTGAATCTGGTCTATCCAATATTCTGTTCCCTTGAAGAAGCTTTCTGTATCATGAAAAAGTCATGATGCAGAAATGAAGCCACTTTAAGCTTGCATTCCTCAGCTAGACTGCAACAGTCCACGCCACTTGTCACCTCACATTCCTCACAAAGGATTATTCCAAAACTCCCATTCTCTCCTGAAATTATCAATACCATTCTCCATTCCTTCATTACTTAGCATGATATGCTATCCCACTTTTAGAAAAATTAATGCCAACAGACCGAACTAACTCAGTATGTCACCACCAACTCTGAAAATACACTTGCTTATTTATATGCCTCTCTTCCTCTTTGCATCCTCCCCTCAAATGTCAAGCCTGATACTTGTACTATGGGCCCGTTATCTCTTCCTCAACACACAAGCACTCACACACAGACATACTTCTTCCTCAGAAACACTGATCCTTATGCTCTGTTACTCATTTCCCTTTTCTTAAAGTGTTCTAGACTCTTCCTGCAGCAGGTGAGTTCAGCCCACAGCTATTTGCTGCCAAGCATAGGTACAGATACAGTGCTATACAAAATCATAAATGTACTTAAAACATTTGGATGCTTATGTAATTTCTGACTACGAACATTGGATCATGATAAAATGTTGAAC
Organism: Cricetiscus sungorus; assembly: GCA_030556225.1. NCBI lineage: Eukaryota > Metazoa > Chordata > Mammalia > Rodentia > Cricetidae > Cricetiscus > Cricetiscus sungorus. Next base: position 40,759,620 of record JANBXA010000740.1, on the reverse strand, counting down.
ACACCTGTATCTATTAGATTTGTCCCTAAAGTCATTTAATAATGCTTGGTGTTACCCAACGTTTTTATTAATCCATTCACGAAAATGCTTTATTAGGGCAAAGTAACACCAGGCATTACCCTAGTACTAGGTATTCAATAGTGAACAAAACTGACAAAAAACATTGATCTCCTAAATCTTTTTAAACTTTTTCCTTTATGTGAGTATGTGTTTTGTCTGCATGCCTGTGCATCACACAAATACCCTGAGAGGTCAAAGAGTGTCAGACCTCCTGGGGTTTGAGTTACAGATAGGTGAGGGCCCCCATGTAGGTGCTGGAATCAAACCCAGGTCCTCTGGAAGAGCAGCTAGTGATCTACTGAGCCTTCTCCTCCAGCCCCAACGTCCTAAAGCTTAACCTTCTGAGTAAAGACTAAGCTCAGGATAGTAAGGTAATGTCGCTAACTACAATGAAGTAAAATAATGCAAAAAAATTACACTGGGAGAAGTGGGTACAGTTTGAAAGTTCTGCTGGCTGGCCAGTGCCCAAGGAAGGTAAGAATCCATGCATGTAAGTCTCAGACAGGAAAAGCATTTCCAGACACAGAATCACTAAAAAAACAATGAGGTAAATATGTACCTGGGGTGATGAGAAAACAAAAAAGGGACCACTGTAGCTATGAAAAGCAGCCTTGAAGTCTAGAAGTAATAACAGCATTTCTCGAGGCTAAGAAAACAAACTGTAATACTTCAAAGATCATGAGTGCTTAGCTTCTTAGTGAGAACTGAGCTACTAGAATGTTTTGAACAAAACAAACTTTTTTTTATCCTGAGACATGATTTCACATTACAGCTTAAGCTTGCCAAGAACTCAATACCACACGTAGCTTGACTACAGACCAACCCTCCTGTCTTAGCCCCCAGCACAAGGATTACAGGTATCAGCTATCATGCCTCACACATTTTTAACTTCTTTTAAAATCTAACTACTCTAAAAAGAGACTGTTAGGATCGCAATGAAGGTGGCAAGATTATGGAATGGGGTTTTTGTTTGTTTGTTTAGATTTTTAGATAAGGTTTCTCGGTGTAACCCTAGATGTCCTGGAACTTACTCTGTAGACCAGGCTAGCCTGGAACACACAGAAATCCACCTGTCTCTGCCTCCCAAGTGCTGGGATTAAAAGCGTGTGCCACCACCACCCAGCCCTGGAATGTTTTTTAAAAATACTTATTAATTTATTCTTTGACAATTTCAAACAAGTTTATAGTGTATTTTGAAGTTTTTAAATTTTCTTAAAGATAGAGATGAATACAATTTCCTGGAAAACTATATATGAGGTGAATGGAAGATGTCTCCAAGGTTTCTTCTGGTTTGCATAATAAGTTCTCATCAACAAAAATGAAAGACAATAGAGAAAAGTATGAAGAGGAGGGAAAAGACTAATAACTCGGTTTGGGACAAATCATGCTTGACAGGAAATTGCTACATCATCAACATATAGACTAAGTCCTATTGGAGGGGCTAGAAAGATGGCTCAGGGGTTAAGGGCAGTTCTTGTTCTTGCAAAGGACCGGGCTTGGTAGTTCCTAACTGTTAACTCCAATCCCAGGGGATCCAGTGCCCTCTTCTGCTTTCAAGGGCACCCAGGCACACATATGGTACACACACATGCAAACAAGACACTAAAACACATAAAATTAAGTAATAAATCCATGTGAAAGTCAGAGGACAGTGTTTAAAGACAAGATTGACTGTATAAAATGTTGCAGTTCAAACAAAAGGATAGTTTGAGAACTGGATTAGGTAGGTGAGATAAGCCACCTGTGATGTGTCAACAGACAGCACAGAAAAAAAATCCACAAAACTACATTTGAGGTGTGAAAAATCAGACACCTTTTGAAGGCCAGAGAGACAGTTCAGTGGGCAAAGGTATTTGTCACACTTACTAAAGTGACCTGATTTGTCCCCAGAGGTAGAAAGTGAGAATCAACTCCAAAAAGTTATCCCCAGAAATCTACAAGTATGCTGTGGTGTGGGTGTGTATGTATCAAAAAAAAACCTCTTTTGAGCTGCTCTGTTGTAAAATGAAAAAAATTAATATTAAATAGTTTTAGCGACCACACGAATAGTGATATACACCAGTAATCCCAGCACTCAGGCACGATTACCTTCAGTCTGACCAGTCTGGGCTAGTCACATTGTCAGACTAGGACACAATCAATCAGACTGTCCCAAACAAGCAGTAACAAAGCTGTATCTATATTTATGTAATTGTTCCTTTGATATCGTTACTGCCACTGTTTTGTTTAAAAATAGGGTCTCACACAGCTGAGGCTGGCTTTGAACTCTTGATCTCCTGCCTTAACCTCCTGAGTGCTGGGATTATAGGCAGAGCCACAATATCTGATTTACTGAACTATTTTTATAATGAAAGAAACACTATGTTGGCACAATGATGAGAAGATCCAGTAGAGGGAGAAAAATTAATAATGCAAGAGAAAGGACAATTGCCATAAGTAGGCAAAAGAAAGCTGATGTTAACAGTTTATCCCAGAAACAGATAACAGATACTCAGTGGTCTACAGAGGCAGGTGGAAAGTGATGGTGCTGGGAGCTTGTAACATCCACTGCTTCTACCTCTGTTTCCCATTAAATAGGGCACACTGTTATAAACTGAGAACAAAAAGCCGGGCATATTACAACAAGTCTGTAATCTCAGCATTCGGGAAGGATGCAAACAAGGAAACTTTCACTTAATAGGGGAAGGAAAAAAAAAAAGAGAGAGAGAGAGCTTGAGTAATATACTATAACAATGAGAGTTTGCCTATCATGAACATTTTTCTTCAATTACAATAGATGTACCAGTATAAGAAATGAGTAAAATCTAGACTAGGTTGGGTTGAATGAAAAAGAACCAAGGAAGTAGAGGGTGACTGTTAAAAAAAAGTTATACTTATCTTGGGATTTAATATAGGTAAGGATGGAACTGAGCATCCAGAGATATAACAGTCAAATGACAGAATTAATAGATTCTAAGTCCAGTAAGCGTCAAAGGATTGTTTAAGATTTCATGGCACTGAAAAAAGGGGGAGAAGACAGAAATAATCTAGAGTTGCAATCAGAGTAAGATGTCTAAAGATGACTAGAGGAGGAAAACTCAAGGACTCATAAAGTCGAGATAGTGAAAAGATCATCCAAATGAATATTAACTGCCAAGCTCCATGACAAAGTTTATCATGGTGGCATGGGAGCATAGGCCTATAATTTCAGACTGGAGGAGGCAGGAGGACTCCAAGAACAATTCCAGTGTGGGCTACACAGTGAAACTAAAATTAGGCAGAAGCACAGCAAAATTTGATGAAGTCTTTTTGGAGACAATGATAATATGGCAGGAATTTTAATTTGGGGCTCAGTAGGTTACTGTAATAAGGGCAGAACTGTGAGAATATGATGATGAAATTTTTAATGGAGGAAGAATGAGATAAGATAAAGTAATAGTGAAACATCTTGAGGACACCTGCCCTTCTTCTTGACCCAAGGACATGAAGGTGTGGGAAAGAAAACATCTACAACATCCTCTGGGTGAAATTTCAGGAATTCAACAGAACAAGTGTTTAAATAAAAAACATTCAGAGAAAAAGATAAATTGCTCAATCATCTCTAGACAACTGTCCTCTCTCCTTCCACTAGAACTTCTTACCTGAGCTGTCTAATATGATTTTCTCTGATTCTTGGCCTCTTACACCACAATCACTGGACTCTAGAATTCACGCAATACTCTCCATGGAAACTTTTCCTACTAAGATCACCAGATCATGGAATCCAATGGAAAAGTTAAGCCTTTATGTTACTAATCCATCTAACCTCTACTGTCACAGAACACTCAGTCTCCATTACCTCACCTTCTACAAATGTTCCATCCACCTTTTGGTACTTTTTCTGTTTCTTAGTTTCTTCCTTCCACTTAAACAGCCATTCCTTACACTTAGCTTAATATGGTTTAAATTCCCTGTAATTGGTATCTGAAGCTTAATACACACACACAAACACATGGAGAGTTTGTTTACTCAGCTCCAAAATTTCTCCTGACTTACCAGAACAGCATCAGGAATCACCATGGAATCTTTTTAGTCTATCTTTCATTCATCTAAGCACTCAGCAGTCCAAACAATTAAGCTCTTGAACATGGTAGAATCCATCACTTTTCTACAATGCCATAACCAATGTATTTCAAGCTACCATCTTCTCAAATCTAAAATACTACTGTAAAAGCCCACATTAAATCTCTTCCTATCCATTTAAAATAATGAAAGAGTATTCAGAAAGATCTTTTAAAACCAAACAATCACTTGTCATTTTCTTGCTCCTAATGGTGGTAAGCTCTAAGATGAATCCTTAGCAGAGCTCATGAAGCCCTCCTATAAGTTGGCTATCTGTAGTTAGTGAATCAGCTCAAACATCACATTCTCCCACTTCTCTATTCATTCACTCAGCAAACATTTACTGAGGACCTATGACAAACTACGCTAACCACTGGTTAATGATGAACACATAACACAAGGCCCATGTCACAGTCAAATTCTTCAAACATACTCAATGTCCGAAATCTAACATTTGTCCAAATGCTGCTGCTTCTGCACAGAATCAAACATGCCTAAAGCATGAGCTACAGCACTCTTTTTAGTTATTAATGAACAAAATTAATTTTGAATTTGTGTTTTCCTATCAGATATTAAAATCTTCACTTGGACAAACCATAGTTCTGACATGGGTTTGTGGTGTTTTGTTAAGCATGTTTCACAGAGGAAAATGAGTGTATTTTTTGGTTTGTTTTTTTTTTTTTTTTACCTCTGTTAAGTGGTTTGTTGTACCATCTATCTTTTTTAATGTCTGGGATGGTAATCCTGGCTGACGGGTTCTCAACTAGAATTTTATGAAGCAAAGCTGAAAACAAAACAAGAGTGTATTGGTAAAAGAGTTAAGCAGATTAAACAAAATTGAAAAGACACAGAAGTCAGGTACATGGCACACTTGAGAGGCACAGGCAGGATGTTTAAGGAAGAGGCCAGCATGGGTCATATGTATCAATTTCAAAAAAGTAAACCAGGGATGAAAAGTGGCTCAAGCTTGCAGTGCCAGCACTCAGGAGGCTAAAAGGATTGCCACAGCTGGGTCCTGCCTAAGTCCCAGGCCAGCACGGGCCATTGTAGACCTTGTCTCCAAAAGCAAACAAGCCAAGCATGTTAACATCGGAATACCAGTATCTGGAGAGAGGGACTAGAGGATCAAGGTCATCCTCTGGCATCAGCTTGGGCTAAATGAAACTGGTTCAAAATCAAAGCCAACAACAATAAAATATAAAACTTAAACCATAGAAACACTAAATGAGAACACAAAAATCTTTAAAAAAAAAAAAAAAGTGTATCAGTATAGAAAAAAAATCTAAACATGGCAATACAAGTCAGAAACCACAGATGACAAAATTTTAGATAATAAAAATTTTAAAACATTTGCATATTAAAATAACCAGCACAATTAAATGGCAAATTGTAGGAAATACTCTTATACAGTGGTCAAATAAACATTAATACATTTTTGGAAAAACCCCCAAAGGTTTAAGAAAAACTAAGTAAAATTGGAAAAGCTAGTAAGTTTCATAAGGAGGTAGACAACTCACTATTAATATTAAATTTAAATTCTTAAATTGTTTAAGAAGCAATCAGTTACAGACTTATCTGTTAAAAATATTTTTTGCAAGGCATGGTGGCATATACATTTAATCCCAGTATTCAGTAGGCAAAGGTAGACTACTCTTTCTGAATATGAAAATCAGCCTTACCTACACAGTGAGTTCTGGCCACAATAAAACGCAGTGTTTTAAAAATATAACAAAAAAAGTAGCATAATGAAATGATGGAATGGTATAAGCTTTTTAAAAAGTAAATTTGTAAAATAAGCCCATAACACTTTTAAAAAAAAAAAAATACATACCCTCTTAACCCTGCAGTTTTGCTTGTGGGAGAAGAGAAAAATTTTAAGCAAATAATTACAGGATATACACAAGCATCAAGTAACATGGATGCTAATCATACCTCCTCAGTAAAAGTAAAAATAAAGGAAAAACACCTAAATTTCTAAACTGGATGAGTAAGACATATCCATATAATAAATATAAGTCATGAAATATAAGTACTACAGTTTAACTTTTACAAAAGTATATACTTATAACTAATATAGATATTATACATTTGCTATATATTTTTTACATGAAAGAATAGGCACATATGATAGAACACCTTTAAAAGGCTATTTCCAAATGTCACAATTAGATTTGTATCCTTCCTCCTTCCCACTCTATTTCTTGAGATGAGGTTTCACTATGTAGTCCTGGATGGCTTGGAACTCCCTATGTAGCACAGGTAGGCTCACAGAGATCCACCTGCCTATACTTCCTGAGTGCAGGGATTAAAGACGTGTGCCACTACACCCAACCATTTTTTAAATTTTTACTTACATCTTCTAAGTTAGCTAAAAGGACTATGGGTCACTTATATTTAAAAAAGAAGAAGAGGAGGAGGAGGAAGGAAAAAAATCAGCTGACATGAGACAGAAGGAGGAGAAGCAGGAGGAGGGAGGGAAGGAGGGAGGGAAGGAAGGAAGAAAGGAAGGAAGGAAGGAAGGAAGGAAGGAAGGAAGGAAGGAAGGAAGGAAAAATCAGCTGACATGAGACTTTATCAGCCACAAAATCAATACTTTCAATCTAACAACCAGTTACCCAGAGGAGCGGAATCAATTTTTTTCCAAGGATTGAGATAGGTTTTTTTTTCTTTCCAATCAGCATATTCCTGACAGCTGTCACTGGGCTGGTCCCACGGCAACTCTAAAAATGAAACAGTTTTCAGTCTTCTGAGTGTTCACAAAATTAGGTAATAAAGATTTCAAGAAAAAATAATCACATAAAAGAATAAATGAACAATACATAAAAAGAATACATGTTTCCTTTATTGTAATTCAATATGGTTTTCACGCCAAGTTTCATAGAAACCTACTACTCTGTCACATGAAGGCTAGGGATATAGTTTTGTGGCTAGGTGTTATGACCTGGATTCAATCTCCAGCAACCCAAAAAGAAGTGTTAAGATTTTCACTTCAAAGCTATACTTCCCTGTAAATGAATCTCTTTCTGGGTTTCAAGTTTCAAGGTAGTTAGAAATAAGATGTGGATTACAATAGGTTAATAAATGTTTGTTTCCTCTCTAAATTGTATACTGAAATCCTAATCCCCACGATAATGAATGTGAGAGCATGACTGGAGGTTCTGCAGGGGACTGCAGCTACTCATACACACTTGACTGAAGGCTGGCCCTCCTCCATTCAGGGAAAGTCATTGTCTTCAACCCCAGCAATCAACGAAGGGAAAGATGCTGCTGCAGCCAGATGGCTCACTCTCACCTTCCCATCGAGATGACTGTGGAGATGGGTAATTGGCTCATAAGTAGGAAACCCCTCAAAAGGGGATTGGGGTCCTTATGAAGACACTAAAGAGTCTGCTTCTCCTCGCAGGAAAAGTGCTCTCAGAATGTGGCCAAGCTTCTTGAACCTTCATCACCCAGACTTCAAGCCTTCATGATTTGTATGAAATAGATTAAATCTGCCATTGATAATGCACTCACTATATGGTACTTTGTTACTGCAGCCCAGAGCAATTAAACACTAAACTCTATGGGGCTAGAGAGATGGCTCTGCTGTTAAAGGCAACCTTTCTATTTCAGAATTAGATTCTCTTGGATCATTTCGTTTTTATTCTGGTGTAAGAAATCTCACTTTTTTCAGAAAAGAAGTTCTCTCATAATTAAACAGCCTCACCTCCAGCCAACATTGCAGTAAGTACTATTCCACAGGACCAAACATCAACTGGCTCTGCATGAAATTCTTTTCTCTTTAGGAGCTCTGGAGCAACGTAAGGTAAAGTACCACACATCTTGTTCAGTAAGCGCTCACGATTATTGTGCCGGAACACTGTTGCCAAGCCAAAGTCAGAGATTTTCAGGTTATCTAAGCCAAAAGAAAAAAAGATCAGCACCAGATTAAAATGAGATGGATAGATATAGATAAAAAACCAGTTTGTCCCAGGTAAAATAAAGATGCTGTGGATGTCCTCCTGGAAAATAAACCTGGGAAGACAGCAGAGCGAAACCTTCACTAAAACTGTGGAGGGTAAGAAATCATCAACAAAGCTTTCTCAATGGCAATCACGTCAGTTGGCAAAAAGAAAATATTAAGGACATATCAAACTAAACTGAAAACTGAAAAGCCATATTGTCAAAGCAACAAATGTGAGAAAAGGAGCAGAAACTCCATGCCAAAACAAGCCAGAAGAACAAACTTCGTCTCTACCCTCCCATCTTCATCTTTGTACAAACTGCACAAAGAACTTTCCACTTTAACATACAAGATGAATACTACTGCATGCATTTAAAAGGCACTAGGTTAGCCAGTGCAGGTAGTAGACAAAATCAGCAAGAAAGCCAGGCATTGGTAGCACACGCCAGCACACGGGAGGCAGAGGCAGGGGATCTCTGTGAGTTTGAGGCCAGCTGGGTCTACAAAGTAAGTTCCAGGACAGGCTTCAAAGCAATACAGAGAAACCCTATCTTGAAAAAAAAAGGGGGAAAAACCAAAACAAACAAACAAACAAAAAAAAAACACCAAAAGACTGGTAATAAACCATGGTTATACAGACTATGAAAATACAAACACCATAGAATGTCATAGCAAAGGCCCTAACTAAGGAGCTGGGGAAAACCTACTACGAGATATTATCGATAGTTACAATCTTTTTGAAAGGAGTCTGGCCAAGGTGTCAAAATGTGAAATATTCACTCTTTGAACAATTCTCATTGATAAAACCATACCCACCCACAGGAGAAATTCCACAATTCACAACTGTAAGGATATCTGTAATAAAATCAGTTATATAACAAGATTTCACAATACATGTATACAATGAAAAAACTATGAAAGTAGTTAACAAAACAAAGTATATGTGTTCATACAGTATCAGAAAAAAGGCTGGTAGCATAACAAATCTCATTAATAAGTATTATAAATATAAATACATATACTTTTATATTGAGTAATTATTGTTCTCTTTCAGTTAGAAACAAATATTCATACCACATAACATACAAGTCAGTGTATTTGTTACCTATATTGAACTTTTAGAGACATAGGTGGCAATTATATCTTTTTAATAACTATATGATAAAATCTAGACCAACCACTGAGTTAAGAGTTACTTTGAATATTAATGGTTTACCATAGTGTCTTTTGTGTTTGGTTGTTTCATCATGTCTGCAACATAATATTGTTACAATAAAGAACTACAGATACAAATTCAAACTCTGGGAATGTAATTTAGATATACTCCTATCTGTGAAGGTAGGAACAGAAGGTAAGACTTGACTGATGGGGCTTTATTTCTTTAGCTTACGAACAAATACTAAATAAAAACAAAATATACAAGAATAACAGTGTAATCAAGATGCACAAATCAAGTAGACCAATGGAATCAAATTGAAAACTCTGATATTAACCCACACACCTATGAACACCTGGTTTTTGACAAAAGAAGCTAAAATTACACAATAGAAAGAAAAAAGCATCTTCAACAAATGGTGCTGACATTACTGAATGCTAGCATGTAGAAGACTGCAAATTAGGAGCACGGGGGGGGGGGGGGCACAGGGGAGGGGGGGGAGTTAGGAGAAAGAGAAGGGGAGAAGAGGAGAAGAGGAGGGGAGAGGAGAACATGAGGGAGCAGGAAGTTTGAGTCAGGGGAAAAATAGAGGAGAGCAAGAAAAGAGATACCATAATAGAGGGAGCCACTATAAGTTTGAAGAGAAACCTGGCACTAGGGAAATGTCCAGAGATCTTCAAGGATGACCTCAACTAACAATCTATCCCCTATAATGAGATTGATGACTACCTTATATGCCATCCTAGAGCCCTCATCCAGTAGCTGATGGAAGCAGAAGCAGACACCCACAGCTAAACACTGAGACAAACTCCTGGAATCTAGTTGCAAAAAGGGAGGAGTGATGAGCAAAAGGGTCAAGGGCAGGCTGGAGAAAATCACAGAACAGGTGACCTGAACAAGGGGGAGTTCATAGACCCCAGACTGAGAAACTGGCATAGGACGGACCCTGACTCCATGAACATGGATGCCAGTTAGGAGAATTGGGCAGTCTATGAGGCCTCTGGTAATGGATCAGTATTCATCCCTAGTGTACAAATGGATTTTGGGAGCCCATTCCACATAGAGGATTACTCTCTCAGCCTAAGCGGGGAGGGGGAGGCGGGCTAGGCCCTGCTCCAAATGATGTGACAGACTATGAAGACTCCACATAGAAGGCCTCACCCTCCCTGGGGAGCAGAAAGGAGATGGAATAGTGGGCTGGTGGGGGACAGGAGAGGAGAGGAGGGAGAGGGAACTGGGATTGACATATAAAACAAGCTTGTTTCTAATTTAAAGAAAAAAAAAAAAGAAAGAAAAAAATGCGCCTATCAGATATTCAGCTTAACATTTGTATGAAACTCCTAAATTTATAAATCTATATTAAAAAAGAAGTTTGGTGATGCTTAATGCAAACACTTGGGAGACAGAGGGATGTAGATATCTGCATTCAAAGCCAGCCCAGTCTACTGAGCAAGTCCCAGTGGCTACACAGCTACACAGAGAAACCCTCTCAAAAACCCAAAACAAATAAATTAAAATTAAAGAGAAAAAAAAAAAAAAAAAACCAGGGCTGGAGAGATGGTTCAGTCCTTAAGAAAACACTGACTGCTCTTCCAAAGACCCCAGCATCTACAGAGAGCTAGCAACTGTCTGTAAGCAAGAGGATCCAGTGCCCTCTTCTGCTCTCTACCAGCAGCACAGGCACATGGTGCACACAGACTGTAGGCAAACACCCAGACACACTCTGCTGCCTTCAGAGCTGTCTCCATTCCGTTTTCCCTTCTACTTGTGCTACTATAACATATTTCTATTGCTAGACAATAGCTTGGGTTTTAGACTTCATAAAATAATAAGTTTGGGGTAATGTTGTGTTTTTGTTTTGTTCTGTTTTTTGAGGTAGGGGTTCTCTATATAGAGAAATCCTCTATATAAAGGACTTTGGCTGTCCTTGAACTCAGAAATCTACCTGCCTGTGCCTCCCAAGTGCTAGGATTAAAGGTATAAGCCACCACCGCCCAGCTTACATTTCTTTTTGGTTTTTTTGAAACAGAATTTCTCTGTAGCTTTGGAACTCGCTCAATAGATCAGGCTGGCCTTGAACTCACAAGAGATCTGCCTATCTCTGCCTCCTGAGTGCTGAGATTCAAGACATAAATCATCACTGTCCAGTCACTTTTTATCCCTGAAATTCATCTGCCAATGCTTGTCACTATAAAGTATACATTTCATAATTTGTCTTACAGTTGGTAGATATTTGAGTTGTTTTGAGATTTCTACAATCCACTTACACTAAGAGCATTTTTAGTTTTCCAGCACCATTTGTTGGAGCTACTTTCTTCTCTCCATTGTATGTTTTTGGCATCTTTTCAAATACTAAATGACTGAAGTCATGTGTACTTAGGCTTAGGTCTTAGATTTTGTTATGTTGGTCTCCATGTCTGTTTTTGAACAAATATTGTAATTTTTTTTTTTAATCACTACAGCTCTGTAATATATCTTTAGAGCTGTAGTTGTAATTCCTCCAATATTGTTCTGTTTGGTTATCCAGGACCTTTTACAATTCCATATGAGTTTTAGGATAGTTTTTTCTATTTCTATTAAGAATGAGATGTGAGCTTAGATTGTAATTTTCATAGTATTCTACTAATTCATGAGCATGGAAGCATGGGATGCCTTTCCATTTTTCTTTTTTCTTTTTTCTTTTTCTTTTTTTTTTTTTTTTTTTGAGACAGGGTTCCTCTGTGTAGCTTTGAAGCTTGTCCTGGAACTCGCTTTGTAGACAAGGGTTGCCTCGAACTCACAGAGATTTTGTTTGCCTCTGTCTGCTGGGATTAAGGTATGTGCCATCACTGCCCAGGATCTTTGCAGTTTCAAATCTTTCTAAAATGAGCTGGAACTGACCTGAAAGCCTGCTCCCTGGCTTTTTTGGTACTAGAAGGGACCATGCAAGCTTCCAAAGGAGTAGCAACCAGCAGTCCTACCCAACTATGATGCCTATGAACTACAGCAACCACCAGGGTGGCACAATAACCCTAAGAGTGCAGTAATGGTATACGCACTTTGACTCTCAACTTGGGCTTAAAGCCCACTCAACAAGAGAAATCATGCCTAGTAGGAGAAACCTTGTCAACTACACAGCGGTAATAAAACCATGGATCTTGGAGAAGAACCTACAACTGCCACTTTCTGAAGCCAGCATAATCTGTAACTACATTCTAAATATTTGTTCTTCTACCCAAGGATACTGTCCTCATCCCTTATCAAGGAAATTTCCCTATACAATAGAAAGAGACCATTACAGAAAACCAGAAGACAAAGTTGGTGGAGCCCAGTCCCAACAGATACATCTATAATACAACTCATGGACCTAAGGCTCAGGGATCATTGCAGAAGAGGGCAGTAGAAAAACTGTAAGAGCCAAAGGCTGGGACAGTCTGTTGTGAGACAGGCTCTTAGTAATGTCAGAAGCTACATGGATCTTGGAGAACCTACTGTGGGTGTGGAAATTAGGATTCACCAGACCCTGTATAATTGAAGTAGAGTTTATTAGTAAATAACTTACACGGAAAACAATAAGTAACTGCCACGGCTTTCCTGCTCCAAGGAGGCAGACCCTGCTCAACGATGCTCTCCACGACCCGAAGGGGCCTTCCTAGTCCTGAACCTTTCCCTGTAACTGGTCACATCCCACCTGTAACCACGCCCAAAAGGCGTGTCATAGGCACAGAGGCGGATCTATCGCTACAACTTAAAACAATAAAGTCTCACCAACATAGCTAACAAACCAACATGGACAGCGGGAAGTCCTGGATGCCTCAACCCTACACAAAGAATTACTGTAAATTAAGCAAAGCTAAGATTAGGAGAAATAGTCTTCTATTTCTAACATCAATTAGTTATTCAACATCAAATGGTCAGCCCTGGAAACATGCATACACATAAGATTATAAAGACTGAGCAGTTTGTACTTCCATATTTAGGAATACATATATAGATACTGATATATATGTGATAATAAGGAAGTGGGAAATTATGTAATTATAATCTTGAAAAAAATAAAAGTAATAATAAAACATACAAAAATGGGAGAAATAAAAGAATAAATCAAATTAATCTATTTAATCTAGATGCCATTATCTTACACGTAAAAGACCCTAAAAAGCCTTTATAAGAAAACTTAGATCTGATAAGTATTTCAGAAGAGTAGTAAGAAGGAGCTTGGAGACATGGCTCAGTGGTTGAGAACACTGGCTATTCTTCCAGAGGACCCAGGTTCAATTCCCAGCACTCACATGGAAGCTCACACCTGTCTGTAATTCCAGTTCCAGGTATCTGACACTGTTACACCAATGCACATAAAATAAAGTTAAACAATTAAAAAAAAAAAAAAAGGGTAGTAAGAAACAAAATCAACAAGCAAAAATTAGAAGCCTTCCTATATACCCATAACAAACTTTCTAAAAAAAAAAAAAAACAACTAGTATTCATAAAGCTTTTTGAAACACAGAAAAAAAAAATAGAAAAACAAAACAAAAAGCTAGCAATAAACCTAACCAAGGAAGTGAAGAAACACTACACTGAAAGCTTTAAGACACTGAAAACAAAAACATGGAAGAGGAAACTAGAAGACCATACTCACAGACAAAATTAATAATGTAAAAATAATTGCATTGCTAGGAGTGGTGTATAGGTTTACAGTCATTGGTAGCATTCTCAAAGCAAGCCTAGGCAGGAATAGCAATACTGGCACCACCACAATACCTGATCTCAAATTACACTAAAGAGCTACAATGAGTACATCATAACAAAGACAGAAAAACCAGTGGAATAGAACAGAACTGAGCAGACAGAAATAAACTCAGATAGCTACAGCCACCTTTAAGAAAAATTTTGTCCTTCATTGTTTGTTTTGTTTTTTGAGACTGGATCTCTCTACATCGTCCTGGCTGTTCTGGAACTCACTTTATATGACCAGGGTGGCCTTGAACAGACAGAGATCCAGGTGCCTCTGCCTCCCAGTGCTAGGATTAGAGGTGTGAGCCATTACTAGTGGCTTTTTCCTTCACATTTATTTTATGTGTATGGGTGTCTTGCCTACGCCTATACCTGTGCACTGTGGTAGTCAGAAGAGGGTGGTGTCAGATCCTCTGGCACTGGAGCTACAGTTTGGTGTGAGTTTCCACCTTGGTTGCTAGGTATCCAGAACCCAGGGTTCTCTGAAGAGCAGCCAGTGTTTTATCGTCTGGTGCACCTCTCCAGCCCCTAACCACAGCCACGTAACTGGAAAAGGTCAGCACCATGAACAATGGAAAAGTTAGACAACCACATAGGGAAGGATGACAGTAAACCCATCCCTCATACATTATATAAAACCATGTCCAAAATAGATCAAAGCCCTTAAGATGAGACCTTAAACTCTGAATGAACTGCTAAAGAAAAGCAAGCAACCCCAAGATGTAGATAGGCACTGACAAGGGCTCCCCAAGAACTGACAAAAGGGACTGCAAGAACTTCTACAGCAAACAATTGGCAGGGCAGGATACTGCCAACAGGATGAGAGAAAATCTTTTCCAATTATATATCTGACATGAGCTCATTATCTGCAGTGTCTACAGAATTCCAAAACTTAAGCCAAAACACAAAGCATCCAATCAATAAATGGGTGGGTGAGTTTTTAAAATCTTCTTTGAAAGTCAACAAATACTAGCAGAGTCTTCCTAGTTGGCCCCAAAGTCATTATGTAGCTAAGGATGACCCTGAATTCCCATCTGACACAGTTGGGAACACAGGAGTACACCTGTCTCAATAAAACCAGAAAAATGGGGGCTTGAGAGATGGCTCAGCAGTTGAAGAGTACTGACTGTTCTTCTAGGATACTGGTTTAATTCCCAGCACCCACATGGCAACTCACTACTGTTTGTAAATCCAAGATTTGACACCCACACACAGACAACCATGCAGGCAAAACACCAATGTACATAAAATAAATAAGTTACTTAAAAAAAAAAAAACAGAACAGGGCCAGTGAGATGGCTCAGCAGATAAAGGTACTTTTCACCAAGCCCGACAACCTGAGTTTGACCTCTAAGACTAAGGCATAGGATATTTCAACAAAAGCATGACATAATAACTCTTTAAAAAATGTTTACATTTTCTTGTAGGGCTGGAGCAATGGCTCACCAGTTGAAAGTGCATACATATTATTCTTCCAGAGGGATGGAATCTCACTAGCAACACCCACATCATGCGGATGATGTGACCAAGTAGATCCAAGGGATCCCCTACTTTCTTCTGGCCTCCCTGAGTAACCCACATATGTGGAACACACACATACATACATACACTTACTCACACATACATAAACTTTTTTAAAAATTGTAATTTAAAAATAAATAAACGTCTTCTATTTACTCATTGAGTGAGTTACCATTCATTATCCCAGGTACTTCTCTACTTCATCTACATCTATGTCCTTAAAGACTTGTGAAGTCCAAATACAGTGAATCTCACAAATTTCCATGAATTCTTAGACTTTTTTGTTTTTTGTTTTGTTTTGTCCCAGGATTTCAGTAAAGTGAAAGCCTTGATCAGGCCTATATCCTATATGAGAAAATGGAATCTTACCCCTTTCATCCAAGAGCAGGTTTTCTGGTTTAATATCCCTGTGAGTTATTCCAATTCCGTGCAAATAAACCTAAGTGGAGGTAGAAACAGTAGAATTTAGCAACTCACCTACTGGTGCAAATTTTAAGCAAAATGTAAGAGGCTATGGTACCTACCACCCCCGCCATGAGTTGATGAAAGAACCTCTGAGCATCCTGTTCAGGCATGCCTATGTCTGGCTCTGTAAGAAATAAGTATTGATATCTACTGAAAATATATAATCAGGCATCTACCATACAGGCTCTTACTCCATATCTCAGTTATGTTTGTACTAAAGCAAACAGAAACTTACTCTAACAAAAGACTTAAGTCTAATTAACAAGTACATTACTAAATGACTCACATCTGCTTAGCTGCTAAATAGTAAAAATAAACTAACATAGTAGGAAAATAATAAAACATCAAAGCATTTTAATCTTGTACTAACAATGGGCTTGGTTTCCTTCACATCCCCCCCCCACTTCTTTTTAAACAAAAAACTGGCTGCTCTTCCAGAGAACCAGGATTTGATTCTCAGCACACACACACAGCTTACAACCACCTGTAACTCCAGCTCTAAGAGACCCAGTGTCCTCTTCAAGCCTCTTTCAGCACCAGACAAGCCTCCATGGACACCAGGCATGCACACAGTACACAAAATATAAAACATCCTAAGATAAATACCTCGATTTTAAACAATTCCTGTTTTTCTCAACATTTCAGTATGGCTGCCAACAATGAAATCTAGTATAATTTAATGACTTAACAGATTTAAATCATAAATACTTCACATTACAAAGTCAAGAATGCCTAACCTTTTACTCCAATTTTACTGTTGCATAACCAACTCTAAAATAAAAGTGATCAAACAGCTATCTAACATTAAAATACAGCAGAGATAGGTGTCTACCAGGAAACTGTATTAATCTCTCTTTAAAAAATCCAAACTTCAAAATATACTATAAACTTGTTTGAAATTGTCAAAGAATAAATTAAAAAGTATTTTTAAAAAACATTTCAGAGCTGGGTGATATTGGCCTTTAATCCAGCATTTAGGAGGTAAAGGCAGGTAGATCTCTGAGTTCAAGGCCAGCCTGATCTACAGTTAGTTCCACGACAGCCAGGACTACACAGGAAACCATATCTTGAAACACACACTCCAAAAAAATACATCTGCAGGTTGGAGAGATTGCCCAGCAGTTAGGAGCACTGGCACCCTCCAATTCCAGGCACCCTCGTGGCAGCACACATCTGTAACTCTAATTCCAGGGGATCTAACACCTCACGCAGACGACAGGTGAGACACCAATGCACACAAAATAACAATAAATCTTGAATAAGTACATAAATAAATGAAATGTTACTGAGAATGTGGCTTAGTAGTAGGCCACTTGAAGGGTCTATGGAAAGGCCCTAGGCTTTATCTCTTATAATACACACAGATGTACATACAGTTTATAAATTTGTTTAGTAAAATAATTATATTAAATTTTTTCCATACCTATTCTATCAAAAAGCTCTCCTCCACTGCAGTACTCCAGAAATAGATACTGAATATTCCCTTCCCTCCTGTGACCATAGAATTTCACTACATTCTCATGATTCAGCATTTTATTGATACAGATCTCTTTCTTAATATTTTCTGGACAGTCTATGGCCCGCTTCATGTCTACAATTTTCACTGCAACAGCTTCTTCAGTTATTCTATTCACAGCAAGTTGAACTCTTAAAGAGAAAGAGAAAGAGTGTTAAAACATCTTCACATCTGAATTCTATTTCTCCTAAAACTTTAAAAGATTAGTGATACATGCCTGTAATTCGACTATTCTGGAGACAAAGGCAAAAGGGTCTAAGTTCAAGGCCAGACTGAGCTACAGAGAAAGAAACTCTCTAAAACAAACAAGCAAACGTCACCGACCACTCCCACCCCCAACAAGCAGGGTGTGGTGGTGCATGTCTTTGATTCCAGAACTTGAGAAGCAGAGACAGGCAGAGCTCTTGATATTTGAGACAGGCAGCTACACAAAGAGACATCTTTGCAAACAAAACAAGGGAGGGGGCAGAAAAGAGGGGCACCTGGCTGGAGAGATGACTCAGCAGTTGCATGCACTTGCTTGTGACCAGGGTACTGTTACTAGCACCTACATGGTAGCTCATAACCATCTGTAATTCCAGTTGTGGAGGAGGATCTTACCTTCTTCTGGCCTTGGTCAGAAGTGTACACATGTAGTACACTAAAGTGTAGGTTAACACTCATACAAAAATGCTTAAATCCTTTTTTTTTTTTTTTTAAGATTTATTTATTCTGTGTAAGTGTTCTGCCTGCATGTATGCCTGCAGGTCAGAGGAGGGGACTAGATTAAAAATGGCTGTGAACTCAGGACCTCTGGAAGACTAGCCAGTGCTCTTAACCTCTGAGCCATCTCTTCAGCCCCCAAAATGTGCATAAATCTTAAAAAAAAAAAAAAACTAAAAAAGATTAATATGCTTCCCACAATATTTTTCCTTCACTATTTTCTTCAAGAAAAATTAGGTGATTTCTGCTATGTTCTCAAAAGAAATGAAAGGAAAGAGACAGAAACTTATAAAGCTTGCTCAAGAACACAAAACAACCAGGATCTGCTAAGTGTGAGGATTTGATGATCTACTAAGTCGGGATGCCTCCAGGAACTTTTCATTATCACATTTAAATTCTAAGACACATGGTTTGATAGGGAAAAACTAATTCTCTTATTTCTCTTTGGAAAAAGAAAACTTTTTAAAAAGCAGGCTTGTAATACCTGTGTAGGCAGCCAGCCAGTGGTGGCCCAGAGCCTTCGGGAGGCAGAGGCAGGTGGATCTCTGTGAGTTCGAGACCAGCCTGTTCTACATAAGAGCTAGTTCCAGGACAAGCTCCAAAGCTACACACAGAGACCCTGCCTGGAAAAGACAAGGAAAAAAAAAACAAAAAAAAACTGTGTAAGCTACTGTGTACCACAAGTTCAAAGCTAACCAACAATTTAACAAGATGTTAATCTGAACAAACATAAATAAAGAAGAAATCTGGGTTTTTGTTTTTGTATGTTTGTTTGTTGTTGTTTTTAAGGCCTAGGGCTCTAGCTCAGTGGCTCCCTATGTTCAATCCCCAGTATCACAAAAAAGGTGGGAATGGGTGTGTATGTGCTAACAGCCTTGATTTACAAATGCAAATATCTATTCTCTTTGCCACTTGAAATAAAGGATTTTTTATACGTACTCAAAATAGCAGATGAAAAACTAAAGCAAGCAAACTGGCAAAATAAAATTTAAATTAGGAAGGCCATAAAAGATTATGGCTAACAGGTAAAGCCACTTGCTGCCTAACCTGACGATCTGAGTTCAAGTCTCCAAACCCTCATGAGAACTAAATACTACAAGTTGTCCTTTGACCTCCACATTCTCACCGTGGCATAACACACACTAATAAAAGTAATGAAAAATGTAAATGAGGGCTCAAACTTACTCTCCATAGGCACCTTCTCCCAAAGTTTGCACCAAGTCCCAGTCTTCCACAAATGGTACTGCCATGACTCCAAGCACAGCGGCTGTAAAATGCAGGATCCCAAAAAAATACGGGGATTGAGTGTGAATTCTATCACTTGCAATGCCACTGAGCCAAGCCTCTCGCCATGATTCCACACGACTTTGGTTTCCCCTTACATCCCATCCATATTTACCCAAGTCACGATACTAAATTTAGGCATTTTGTCCTGTATATCACAATCCCTGTTCAGCCACGTTTGCCCTCCGCCCTTTATGCAAACCCGAACGCTGGCTTGGATCGGAGGCTGACAGACAAAGGATTCTGGTGACTGAGCGGGAGGAGGAGGAGTTGTGAGCAAGGAGACCGGGAGTGGGAGGGGGTGGGGGACACAGGTGTGAGTAACTACCGTAATTACTGCCGGAGCAGCCCCTCCTCCCACACGCTCACTTCCAATTTCCACCCAACGGCACAAGTCCCCAGGACGCGGCGGGAAGGGGGCGGGGCCAAGCTGTTGAGAGGTCGGAAGGCAGGGACCCCTAGAGCCGGAAAGGTGTGCGAACCGTGGAGGCTCAAACAGCTCTGGTCCCTTTACGCTGGAGAGCCGCGGACCACCAGCTCCAGCCCGCACTCCGGGAGGCCCTCCCAGCTCTCCGGTCGTCACGACCACTCCCCCACCGTGCCCGTCCGCGCTAGTCAAGACCTCTGAGTGCTCCGCAGGAGTCCTTTCCCACCGTTCGGGACGCTCTTCTCGCCAAGCAGTCCTTTGCCAGCTGCCACAGGAGTCCAAATGCAGAACTTTTCCCGCCAAAACTTGCTTGCGTCATGCTGTCGCAAAGGCGCGCGCCTTTGCCGTAAAGCGGGCCGGCGCGCGTTATCCTACCCTGGGCTCCGCAGACGAGCAACCTCAGTAGACCGACCCGGAAGGGGCCCCTCCCCCTAGTGTTGACCCTGCCAGGCTGGCGTTCGCAAGCGGCCGTGGTCAGAGACCCGCAGACCAGATACTGTCGACCTGATCTGTGAGTCCCAGAGAGAAAAGGCATCGGATGTGTGCCCCGCTGGACGCCTCACGTTGTCCCAGAGAGGCGCCGAAGCCTCCATCCAGACCGAGCGTCACTTGGGGCCACGTCAAGCACCGGGTTCCTTGCCCCTCTAAGCCTGCAAGGGCTGCACCGTTAACTACGTGAACCGACCAGCTCGTGATCTCGGAGCCCCTGCGAAGCTAAACTGAGAGCCTCAAAGTGCTCTGTAAACGCTACTTAGTATTCGAGCTTAGAAGCAAGCAACTGTTGGGATCCTGAAAAAAATGAAGGAAAGCCAGGTGATGTGTGCCTGTAATCGTAGAATCTGGAAGGCGTTTACAAAAAAAAAAAAAACAAAAAAACAAAACAAAAACAAAAAAAGAAAAAACGCCTTTGCCTGGCTGTGCATTAGGGAGGCAGAGGCAAGCGGATCTCTGTGAGTTCGAGGCCAGCCCGGGTTATATAAGGTTACTCTTCCCAAATAAACAAAAAAAGAAAAAGAAATAGTTTTTAAAAGGACCACACAGCCTCGGGTAAGAGGACAGAACGAAGACAGCATTTGGAGCCTACACAAGCTCCAAACCTAATTCGACCTCACCTGTTTGTAGGAAGACCATTTGCCTCGCTTAGTTCCACTAGCTTTCTAGTTCTCTAACAAGCATGGTGGCCCACTATTCTAATACCACACTCCAGAGCTGAAGCAAGAGATACCCAGCCAGATCTCTTTCAAACAGCTAGGTAGACATGGTGGTGATTTGCCTGCAGCCAAGGAAGGCTGAGGCAGGGGACCTGCTTCAGGTTTGTCGGCCTGAGCCAAAAACTACGACCCTGTCTTTAAAAGGAGGTAGGTAGAGTAACACAGTAAGTATTTGAGTAACCGGACTAGGCATGTGGCATAATGGTAGAGTACTTGCCAAGTATGCAGAAGGCCACTGAGAAATGTCAATTCTCAAGAAAAGGACTTGGGTACAAACAAACTTTCTGCTGGCTTTGCCACTGAGTTTACATTTCCACAAAATCAAAACTAAACGGTGAAACACCTTCAATTGTAAACCATGACATCATTTATAGTTTTCATGTTATGAAAACAAGTTTTTAGTTCATTTTCCATTTCTTTGTAATTTCCTGTGTTTTGAAATCAAAGAATATAATTCAGGTTCCTATATTCCTGAATGGAATGTCAGCACCTGGGAAAAACAGATTCAGAGTATCATCCCTCATATGTATGTAGGTGTGATTTATAAATGTATATGGCCTTATTATATATATATATGACCTTATACCAGCCATTAGGGAGGTAGAGGCAGATCAGTTCAGGATCACATTGGCTACATAAAGAGTTCAAGGACAACCTGAGCTAAATGAAATACTGTCTCAAAAAACTTACTGTATCTGAACAGATTAAAAGAAAATTGCCACAAGAGTAGCTAAACAAATTTACACACACACAAACCAAAACCAAGATAAAACTTCCTAAACATAGTTATACGGGAATAGTAGTATAAAGACAGGTTTCATAGTACTTGCCTATGATACAGCTCCTTGCAGGCAGATACAGAAGGATCAGGAATTCAGAACCACCCTTAGCTACACACTAAGCTTGAAGCCACATAAAGGCTACATTAAGAGGGTCTTTGAAAGGTGGAAGGGAGGATGTATAAGCAATAGCCTCTATTCCTAAGTATGAGGAAATTTTGGAAAAGTGAAAGCCTACTGCAGACAAAAAGTGACAAGTACAAAATAAAGATTAATCTCAAAGTACAGGAAAATGACTAGAATTGCACTGGTGAAATGACCCCAGGCAACTCTAAATATGGAGGTCAAAGCAGGGCAGTCACAAGACTACCTATGGAGCAGAGGCCTCTACACACTCTTCCTCCTGTGTAACCAAGGAACAGCTCTTCCCCAGAGCTGGTAGTACGATTTAAGAATAAATAAATGGAAGCTGGCTTGTAGAGTAAGCACAGTAAAAGGTGTGGCTCCTACTGAGAACAGCAATTTACGTGTATGTACTAAGAGTCCAACCCATAAGCTTTCTTTTCCTACTTTACTCGAGAAAGGTGACAGGCTGACCAATATCCTTGACTAAGAGGTCAAACCTTGAATCTCATGTATGACAGAAAAGGAAATCAACACTGAGAGCAATGTACCAACCCAGACTGATCACAGTACACTAAAAGCACAAGCATATACTTCCTTAAAAAATAGTCAGCCAAGAATTTGGGTAGTATCTTTAATTGAAAAGGCAGTAAAACAATAGGACAGTCAGACAACAAAAGAGCTCTTAAGACATTAGAGCCAGGCAGTGGTGGAGCATACCTTTAATCCTAGCACTTAGGAGGCAGGTGAACACACACACACACAGACACACACACACACAGCACACACACACACACACACACACACACACACACTGGAGGAGAGAGGGAAGACTGAGGAAAGAAAATAAATACAGCTTAGGAAATCTCCCAGGAGTTAAAAGATAAACTATGAAAATTTTAGGAAATTTACTCAAGAGGCCCCACATTAAAATAACTTTACCAGGGTGGGAAGTTGATTCAACAGTTAAGACCACTGAGGGCTTTCCCAAAGGACCAGATGCTTTCTTCTGGACTCTGTGGGCACCAGGCATGCACATAATACACACACACACACACACACACACACACACACACAGAGGCAAAACATGCAAACACATAAAAGTAAATATTTAGTGTCATACTGTGTTGCCTAATATTTAATTTTTTTAATTAACCATATCAGAAAGACAGTTGGAGGCATCTACATATAAATAGTGTTGGGTTTTTTTTTTCAAAAAAAAAAAAAAAAAACCAAACAACAAAAACAAAAAAACTTGAGTATGCACACATAAAAACCCAGAGTACCCAGCACAGTAGATACCCACAATAAAGATGCAACAAAGAGATCTGGGGCAAAGAATAGACAAATACTCTTCAGAATAACTGCATTTCTCAACATTAGGAAAATGGAGAACAATACAATAGTGCCTTGACAATGCAAAATAATGACAGTCTGGAATTCTGTACCCAGCTATGCATTGAATATGGTATAGAAGAGCTCCAGAAACTTATTCCCCCCACATACTTTCATAGGAAGATACTTAGAAATGGCAAATCAATGAAAAAGGCAAAAGATTAACAAATATAACAGTGAAATAATACAACTCAAAAAACTTGAAGAGTTAACCAATTCAAGTTGGAAAATAAAAGACATTCTTAAAAGTAACAATGTAATCAAGTGTGGTGGCATATACCTATAATCCCAACACTTAGCAAGTAGAGGCAAGAAGAAGCAGAAATTCAAAGCCAGCCCTGGCTACAATACTACCAGTGTCAAAAAAGCCAAAGTTGGCTAACAAATATATTTGATCATATTTAGAGAAAATAGGCACAAATTAAAGACAACTGACTAGGGAGGTGAGGGGTTAGGAGAAATTTATAACAAGTACCAAGTACTACCTAAAAGAAGTTACAGAGGAAAAAGTAGTACTAGCTGGCTATAGTGGCCCACATCTTTAATCTCAACACCTGGGATGTAGAGGCAGGTCAATCAAGAGTTCAAAGCCAGCCTAAGCTACATCAAAGTGTCTTAAATGGAAAAGTAACAGTATATAACACATCTTAACTGAAAATAGCCCAGAAGGTAAAAGGTAACTGCAGCTATAACAGATGATAGTAAAATAGAGTGTCACAAATATAAGGCAGTGGTTCTCAACCTTCTTATTTCAATACCCTTTAAAAATACAGTTCTTCATGTTGTGGTAATCCCCAACCATAAAATTATTTTTGTTGCTACTTCTAACTGTAATTCTGCTATTGTTATGAATCATAATGTTAAATTTTTGTTTTTGGAGAGAGGTTTACTAAGGGGTCACAACTCACAAGTTAAGAACCACTGATACAAGGGATGGTCAAAAAGTACTAACTCCTGTTCCCACCCCAAATCAATGCTACCTACCTCAAACTACAACACCAAAACGTAACCAAGCAAGTTACTGATGATCAGGCAGGAGGCAATAATAGGAGGTTCAGCATGGCTGGACATGGAATCAATGGGTATGTAGGAAGGGATATGTGTGAAACTGTATTTTTTTAGATTGATTTCGTTTTTACACTAAGTGAAAATGAAAGCATTTTTTTAAAAACTGTGTAAATATCAAAATCCCAGGAGTTAAAATGATATGAGTTATCACATTCATACTATAGAGAAAGCTTACTAATAACCTGTAATATAATCATATTGATAAATTGCAGGTTAACCTTTCCCACTAGGTAGTAATTATGTATATAAATCAAGTAATATATTTACATATAGGAAATCAAATCTTCTGTTAAATCTAAGTTTCAACCACAGTTAAAGTACATGGTACATAAACTGGCTTGAAGGTGAAGTCCTTAGGTATACAAGTATACCTAAGCATATATGCACTGAGTACGAATGCGACTATCTAAAAGTCATATAATTCCTCCTGTTTTCTTAAACAGGTACAACTAATTTCTTTAAGACAGTTTATATACATCAGTGATTATGTCCTATGTTTTAAAGTACATGAAATGTCCTATTGTAGTGAACAGAAAGCGGTTTATCCTGGCATAAAATAACTATGAGACCTCTGTGCTCTGAAGTTAAAACATTTTATAAAGTCTCTTTTCTTACAGTTAGACTGGCAATGATCTCTAGGTACGTGCTAGTAATAACACTTCCCACTTCCTAGTTACATATTTTGCAAGGGTTTCAAAACCAGGTAATCAAGCCTGAAGTGGTGCATGAACATAGCAGACTGACACTAATAAAAATCTCAGAAGCTCACGGATTTAGCACGGTCTACAGGAAACAAGCAAAGAGCCATGTACTGTGTCTCAGAGTTAGCGAAGTACTGAAAACCAAAATTTCATATAGGTACATATGATTACAACTGATTCCAGAAACATCTACGTTCAGCCTCTCTAAGGGATGTCAGAGAAGTACCTTCCTCTCAGATTATTGTGTTTCACTGAGTCTTAAGCATTACTGGATTAGTCACATTTGGTTCACGTTTCTGCTTAGAATAAGAAAACCCTTCACTAATTGAAAAGATCCTGGTGAGATCAAGAATACTTAGCAACTTTCTGTCCTTACAAAGCCAAAGAGCTTCTAAAGAAATAGACATTGAGAACATAGACGTAACAGCAAGATAGCTGTCTTTCTTGCTCAGAAATAGCACTCTTCTGGTCCCAGAAGCAATTACTCATTTGTTAGAAATTTATTACGCACCTTTTACATGCAAAGCATTGTACAGGGTGCTACAAAACAAAACAAAACAAAAATTGTGACAAAGTTTTTATATTTGTAGAACCACAGCTAGTCCTTGAGTTTGCTGATGGGAGAAAGAAAATGTTCCTGTTTGGTTCATCTGGGGACCTAGAACATGGATATAGTCTTCCATCCATTCACTTCTGTGATTCTCAAATCAGCTGATTTAAGTCAAAACAAATAAGGCACATTAAAAAAAAAAAAAATACCCCCCCCTTTAATTGACCAAAGTAAAGCCATGACATTTCATTTGGTAACCTGCTCAGAATTATAAAAATCATTTCATTTGGCCCAACCCATAACTGTCCAGGGCAAAACTTCCAGACAATTCTAATCCCATCCGGCTCTGTCCTTTGAAACTGCATATAAAAAAAAAAAACTTCAGCGTCCTCAATATGACGCACTCAGTGCGAAGCATATCAGGGCACAATGTGACATTTATGTCCTTGACAAGCCTCGATTGTCCAGGTCCTTTACCTGCAACATAAAGACATCAGTTTAGTATGTACACAAAGTTCAACTCTAGAGAGATCTTCTAGTTCCACCAGAGCAGAAAGGTTTACCCTAGACTCTGTTGCCTGGTTGACAATGTGAAAAAAAAAAAAAAAAAAAAAAAAAGCATGGATTAGAGCCTGCCTACTGTCTGCCCTTTATGAAGCAGTGTAGACTAACTTTGGCATTGACCATAAGACCTCAATCATTCCTCCTCTCCCCCCATCCCCCCCACCACACTGTTACCTGAAAGAGAGTTTTGCTATGTAAACTAGGATGACCTCAAATTCAATCCCCCTGCTTTTGCTTCCCTAGTTCTAGGATACAGGCACATGTTATATCTGGTTCAATCTTTCTCATATTAAAAAAAAAAAAAAAAAGTAACACACTCATCCATGACATCTTGTGATTCTATGTCAAGAATTCAGCAAAAAGAGAATGTAGTTCAAAAATACAAATATATGCATTTCTCCCAACCCCTAGGCTATTTCAAACCCTACCTAGAACAGTATTGCTGAACCAAGTACAGTGGCCCTATCTCTAATACCACCATTCCAGAGGCTGAAGAAATGGGATCTAATTTTAAGGCCAGCCTAGATAGCATCCTGAGATTCTACCCCCAAACCCATAAAGAAAGAAGAAAGAAACAAGAACTGGTCTGACAAAATAGTTCAGCGGGTAAAGGCACTTGCCATCAATCCTAGTAACTTGGATTTTGATCTCCAGGACCCACTGACACCTGCAAGCTGACCTTGTATGTAGCTTACATATATAATGCCTTTCCCCATATGAAAATGTAGTTTAAAAAAAAGAATTAAAGAAAAAGAAATGTTGACATAACAACTGCCAACTGAGATATCTCCTCTCTAAGAATAATCAGAAATATAATTAATAACATTTCAGCCTGGCCAGATGGCTTAGCAGGTAAAACTACATACAGACCCGATTCCCTGAATTCAATTTTAGAGAATCCACAAAGGTACACACATACACAATTTAAAAATAATTAACATTTCAAGTAATTTACAAGTTACTTTGGAACCAGGTGCCATTAAAAATGTCCCTATTTGGAAATTATATAATAGAACGAGAGAGTTATCTGAGATGTAGTATCTGCTCACCTTGTATATCCTGACCAGCCAATGTTCTGTGGTATATGCTTCCTCCAGGACATCAAGCTCAAAGTCTTTATTACCAATCTCAGCATTTCGAACACGGTCAAAGCCTGGTGGACGCTCTAAAAGCAACAAAAAAATAAACTTCTTTCTATTCTGCAAGTTGATTTCCTAAAGAGATGGAAGCTGCATATCAAAGACTGCACTGATTGATATTCCTCAGCCTGCACTTTGACTAGAGTGTGCAAGAAAGAAATTAGATAGAAATGGCAAATCAGTGCTACACTAGTTGAGTCCTGCCCAATGTGATGTTTGGCAGAGTCCATGGACTTATCTCTTATAAGTAAGTCTACAGGGTGATTTTCAAGCTCTCTACTCCTAAGGACTTTTATCCAGAGACCTAACACTAGTAACCCTTTCATGGATCATGAGTCCAAGACTTGTATATACTGCAAGTTTTCCCAGATGCCAGAACAAAACTGAAATGTTCAGGATCTAGCCTGACCAAATCCTTCTCGATATATTCATCTAAAAATTGGAAAGTATTTCTTTTCTCTTTTTATTTTCGTATAGTGTTGAAGGTACTTTTTTCTTTATCCCTTAGTCCTTCTCACAGTACAATATTCTTTATTGAGACATTCACAATAAAAGATAAATTTTTTTGTTTGCTCTTCAAGACAGGTTTTCTCTTGCTCTGTAAGACCAGGCTGGCCTTAAACTCATAGATCCACCTGTCTCTGCCTCCCAAGTGCTGGGACTGAAGGTGTGCACCACCACCCAAGCAAAAGATAGTATTTTAAAGTACATAATTCAGAGGCAGACTGAGTTTGAATCCTGCCATGTGATATTAGCTAGCTCAGTAGCCTGGTGATTATTTCAATTTCCTTATATAAAATGGTATTAACATTAGTTTCTATCTTCTGGGTTCCTGTAAGGACTAAATGAGTTAAAAAAGACTTAAGAGCAGAACCTGGGAAACAATTTGTGTTAGCTAATCACTATTGTCGGTGCTATGAGTCACTCACTGGCTTCTGTGTAGACCTGCCCAAAGCGGTAGTAACACATTTTGTACATAAGGCAGTTGAGCAGCACTGGAGAACCCTCGCGATCCACACGGAATTCCCCAGTTGGAGTATAGTAGTCATTCTCCTTGATGTGTCTTCCTGTATCTGTGCTTCCTCCAATCCGGACCATCCAAAGAAACTTGTTGATATCTGGAAAGAAAAGGAAACGACTGTTGTATCAGAAAGCCTGCTGGATCTAAATAACTCAATGAAAATGTCACTGTTTCTAAGGAGATTTCCATCACACTTTTCTAATAAAGAATGCTATCATTTAACTCTGTAAAAACAGGAAATTCAAAATACCTAAAAATACAAAACTTTTATTAGAAATTGTTTAAGGCTGAAATTATATGCTATTGGTCCAGTCTTATGCCTCGACTAAAAGTATTCCTAGAAATCAGGAAGTGCTAGGCTACTGCAAGCAGTAGCCAATAGCCACATATACTTTAGTAAATACTCAAAGTATTATTAATACCAATTTAGAGGAGTTGTAAGGGTATAATAGCACTGGAAACTAGGAGGAGGCTGAGGGAAGTTTCATGCATTTAAGGCCAGCCTGGGCTACCCAGCATCAAGTTTTCATATAAAAGAATCTGTACTATGATCAAATATTTTAAGCCTTTCATAAGCACTCAATAAAAAGTAAAACTAGAAGACAGTTGTAGTGGTACATGCCTTTAACCCTAGCACTTAGGAGACAAAGGCAGGTCCATCTCTGTTAGTTTAAGGCTAGCCTGGTCTACATAGTGAGTGCCAGGGCAAATATCTCTACTTTTCTGAAAGCTACAGAAAATTTATATCAAAAGACCTGCTAATTGCTTTAAAAAAAAAAAAAAAAAAAAAACAAAAACATCATCTTGCCTATGCCAGTAATCTCAGCACTGAAAAAGCTAAATTAAGGGTAGACTAAGAGGTCAAGGCCAACCTAGGTAGTTGAAGTCATGAGTATTTCTTGGTTTTGATTCTGTTTCTACAGAACTCATGATGTAGCACATACTGGCCTGAAATTCAAAAGCCTTCTGCCTCAGCATGTGGCATGCTAGGATTACAACCATAGGCACATTCTAGCCACTACTCTACCTTTTTAAAATAGAACCAAGAAAAGATAATGACTAACGACTAAATAAAGGTGATTTGGAAATGAGCAACTGAAGCAAAAATCAAACACCAGTGAGAGCGTCTTTCCCATTCCCACACATAGTAGTGTGGGGGTGGGAATTTTTAAATTCACAAACAGACCAGTTGACATGTTTAAACATGACAACATTTGCAGCAACAATAATAATCATAATCATTCTCAAACTTTCAAAACTCCTACTAATACAGTTTAATAACAGTCTTGAAGAATTGGCTTTCATGACTGTCATATGCATGTTTTCATATTGCTAGATACTGAATATTCTGCATTATTTTTAACATCTCCAAAAAGTATTCTACTGTCTTTAAAAAAAATAAACAACAAAAAAAAGTCAAGATTAGTTCCAACAGTTAGATTACTGTTAGGTCATCATTCCTTAACAATTTAAAGATATGACATCTCCAAAGAAAGTTCAGGACTTTTATTCTTGTTTTCCTGTGTAAACATTTTTTTTTTTGCATACAATTAGCTAGTAAGCAGAAATCTGACTTCACAAAATCTGATTTTCACCACATTCTAGTACTACATAATAAACAAGGAAGAAGAGTTTCCCATTGTCATTATAAAACATGTCTCATCATTACAAATGTGCCCAAATAAAAAGACAAACTAAGAGCAGACAAAAATGTAAAGCAACTGAGAATTGCAGAGTGCCTGCCATGCAAACTAAGGGCCTAAATTCAGATGCTAAGCAGCCTATTCAAAAAGAAAAAAGAAAAGAAAAGCCCAAACCAGGTGGTGTTAATCCCAGCATTCAGGAGGCAGAGACAGGTAGACCTCTGTAAATTCAAGGTCAGCCTGGTCTACAGAGCAAGTTCCAGACCAGCCAAAACTGCACGGAGAGACCTTGTCCTGAAAACAAACAAAACAACAACAAAAAAGCCCAGTGTGGTAACACATGCCTATACACTAGAACAGAAGTATATAAGAGCAGCAAGTAAGAACTATCCACAACAGCATGAACAGGACACACATCATATGGATTATTTCTGCAATTTCAACACTGGCTGAGCCTGGCGATGGTGGCACAACACTTTTAATTCCAGCACTAGAGAGGCAGAGGCAGGCAGAGCTATGTGAGTTTAAGGTCAGGTTGGTCTACAGAGCAAGTGCCAGGACAAGCTCCAAAGCTACACAGAGAAACCCTGTTTCGAAAAATAAATAAACAAAAAACTGGCTGAACTACATGGTTAATGTAAACCTATATATTTAACTAACAGACTTTATCTTTGTTTTTGGGTTAGCTCTTTTATTCTGTATTATAGGAGCTTGGAGAGACAGTTCAGCAGTTAAGAGCACTGGCTATTCTTCCAGAGGACCTAGGTTTGATTCCCACCAACAACATGGTAGCTCACAACCAACTCTATTTCCAGTAGAACCAAGACCTTCTTCTGTTCTCCATGCACACCAGATATCTATTTGGTGCATATTTGATATCTATTTGGTATTGAGACATGCATGCAAGCAAAATGTCCATACACATAAAACATTGTCCTATATTATATAAAAGTAAGTTTGCTTAACAGTAAATCTGCAGATAATGAACAAGTAAAAGGAATACATGCAGAATTCTCAAGGTCAGGAACAAAGGTTTAGATATATGACAAACTTCAACAATTCAATATGTCAAGTACATTATCAATCTGCTTTAAGAAGAAATGCATTGTAAGTCCAGATAGCATGTGCTCTTAGGCAATAGAAGTAGATCCTGCAAGGGAGTGCAAGGTATTCTAGAACACTAGTAACAACTTGGGTGGAAGTTATGTGGGTGTGTTTTTCTGTGAAAACTTTTATTAAACTGTAGATTTAACAATATTTGCATCTTTCTAAATGTTATACTTCAAGACTTTAAAATCAATTTAATTAGGAGCTTGATAAATGCTCAGCAATTAATACTGGCTGCTCTTTCAGGGAACCCAGGGTTCAATTCCTAGCACCCACAGGAGGACTCACAACCATCTGTACATAACTCCAGTGTCAGATGATCTGATGCACTCTTCTGGTCTCTGTGAGCACCTGGTGCACATACATACATACATACATGGAAGAACACCAATATTTATAATAAAGGGGATACATACATATTAACACATACATAGACATATGTATGAAGGAATATAGACAGACAGACAGACAGACAGACATATTTCTTAAATTAGTTCAAATGTGGTAGTGCACACATTAATCCTAGGACTTGGAAAGCAGAGGAAGGATGTTTGCTGTAAAATGGAGATCTGACTACACTACAAACTGGGTTACAAACCATCATGGCTATACAGCAAGTCCATGTCTAAAATCTAAAATTTTTAAAGAAAAACTTAAGGCTGCAGTCAGTAAGTGCTTGCCACAAAAACATGGACACCTGAATTCAATGCCTGACACTCATATAAAAGGTGGACATGAACTCATAATTCCAATAGGAGAAATTTGAAACTGGTGGATCCCTGAGGACTCACAGCCCTGATAACTCAGTTTAAGTGGCAAGTCCCAGGTCACAGGGAGAGACCAGACAATTTTGCACTTGCACACACATGCACACAAATACAAAATAAAATTAAACAAAAAACAGTATCTCTAATCAAAACCTCCTGATGTTGTGTCTTGGCTAGTTTTCTTTTAGGACCTTTTGTTTGTTTTTGCCTTTTATTTTGTCAATTTAACACAAGCTAGACTCATTTGAATAGAAAGACCCTCAGTTGAGAAAATATACCCACGGGATTGGCACATAGGTAAGCCTGTGGTGCATTTTCTTGATGGACGATTAGTGTGTGAAGAGGGGAACAGCTCACTATGGGTGGGGCCACCCCACGCTGGTTGGTTCAGGGTACTACAAGAAAGCAGAGTGAGCAAGCCACAAGATGCAAGCTTGTAAGCAACACTTCTCCATGGCTTCGGTATCAGCTCTTACCACTGAGTCCTTCCCTGATTTCCCTGGATAATGGACAAGCTGTAAGATGAAATAAATGCTCTCCTCCCCAGGTTGCTTTTGATCATTTTTCACAGCCAACAGAATGATAAGTTACTAATGAAAATTGCTCTCTTCCTGAATTTCATAAAAAAAATTCTAATACATTACAAATAATGGTACTTTTATTCCAACATCAAACACATTCCACTACTGACAGTGGTTACTTAGTATAGTTAGTGGAAAGACTTCAAGAAACTACTTGTGGTTTTTTAGGTTTTTTGTTTTGTTTGTATTTTTCAATAGACAAGGTCTTACAATTCAGACCAAGGTGAACTCAAACTTGGCAATTTTCCTGCACACCAAGTGCTAAAATTACAGATATGTACCATCACACCCTACAGAACTATCCCTTCAACTGTACACATACATATATCATACACATACACCCAAGTAAGCAGATATTCATATATACAAATATGTATACCTGTATAGTACATATATATTTTTTTGATAATTACTACCAAATACTGAGGCAATTGTTTGTTGTCCCTGCTATTATCAATTTTACTTTGCTTTTACGAGATACATTTGAAATAGTCTTACTTAAAATAAAATGTAAGCATCTTTAAAAAGCAGTCATAGGTGGTGTCGCACATGTTTAATCCAAGCACTCAGGAGGCAGAAGCAGGCAGATCTCTATGAGTTTGAGGCCAGTCTGGTCTATAGATCAAGTTTCAGGACAGGCTCCAAACCTACAGAGAAATCCTGTCTTGGGAAAAAAAAAAAGCAGCCAGTCATAGGACTGGGTTTGAAGCAAGTTGTGTAGAAGCAGCACACATTCAAAGAAAATTAACATAGAAACACAAAGTACTCACTAGCTGTAGGAAAGGAGAATATTTGAGATAAAAATGTAACCAAAGTATTGAATGGCTGAGCAGTATCTACAGTCATGATTTCAAAACACCTATCTAGACTTGATCAAAAGTTGCAAATTAACTATGCTAAGAACACTGAAAAGAGAAATGTGAGATGAAGGGTAAAATACTTCATCAACTGTAAGAAGTTGATAAAAGACCAATGAGATGGCTCCACAGGTAAACACTTGATTCCCACATAGTGGAAGGAGAGAACCAACTCCCCCAACATACACACAAATAAATAAATGTAATAAAACAACTTTTTAAAGAGATGTTGATATAGTACAACTAAAACTAATCTGCCACAGAATAGCAGGAATTTTAAAATATAAAGATTTAAAAGTACAGCTAGGTAGTGAACATGTAAGCTCCAGGAATCGGTCTTCAGCACTGCAAAACAAACAAAACAACCTAATAACTGAAGATAGGAATTACTGCATCTGGGCACTAAATTAAAGATGCTTATGTAAGTTTAGAGCCACAAGACAACCACTTATTTTAAACTTCCAGAATTGTTTACTTTTAAAAAAAAATAAACATGCATTATTAACTTCATTTTGTGAGTTACTTTTACTTTGTGTACACACACACACACACACACACACACACACACACACACATTTTTCTTTAACAAGAGAAAATAAAGACAGATGGTGCAGGCCTGTAGCTACAGCAACAGGGAGGTAGAAGCAGGAAGATCAGTATTTCAAGATCATCCTTATGGACAGCAAGTTCAAGGCCAGCCTGAGTCACATGAGACTCTCAAAAACAAATATAAATAAATAAACCAACTCAATACATTTTCTAAGAATCTAAGAATGCCCCACAGCTAGAAATAATATCAAGTATATTACCATCAGAGGAATACCCAGTAAGGCCTCCAAAAATGACAAGCACATAGCTGACATCAAGCTCCCTCATGATTTCATAGGCTTTTTCTTCTGTGGATGCCATTGCCTAGAAAAACAAATGTACAATCCTCAAAGAAAAATCTCAAATCAACCTCCTCTCCTAGTAACACATTTCCCAGTAGACCTCATATATCAGACACTCAAGGGACCCTTTAACCTTACCTGTCCTACTCGAGAAATATGAGTATTATTCCATGTGTTATTATCTACTAAAATTGTCCGATTTGCCATTGCAGTAATTTGGTAGCCATAATCCCACCATGACATGACCTTTGCATCCTAAAACAAGAATGAAAATAGGAAAATGTTCATCTCACTACTCTTCAAAACAAAATGCTAAGAAGTGTGGAAAGACATCTTTAATAAGACTTGCCTAATTAATCAACCTCTTTACAAAGTGCTGTACTCCTAACAAGAATATAAAAGTGGGGTACCTGCTCCTCATCTATAGTCAGAAATTAAGTTTACATTATATACAATCCAACTTCCCAAATACCCCAATTCCAGATCATTGAAACAAGTATAATGGATCAAGAGGTATGGGGCACTAAGACGTACAGCTAGAACAGGTGAGTAATCAGGTATTTAAATTGGTTTTTTCAAAGATTTATTTTACATATACAGTGTTCTGCCTGCATGTATGCCTACACACCAGAAGAAGGCACCAGATGTCATTATAGATGGTTGTGAGCTCCATGTGGTTGCTGAGAATTGAACTCAAAACTTCTGGAAAAGCAACCAGTGTTCTTAACCTTTGAGCCATGTCTTCAGCCCCTTAAAATGTTTTCTTTAGAGATAGGGTCTCACCATGGACATTAGGCTAGCCCCAAACATGCATCCTCAATGCTGAGATTAAAGGCATGTGCCAACACTCCTGGTTTGTCATTAGGTAATTTTGAATAACTGACCTTTAATAACATTATAAACTCATTATAAAATTTATAAAAATATTATGAAATTATTGCAGAGGTAGAAGAAAAAAACAAGCCACAAAACATGATGGAAAGGATTAAAATTCTTAGTTTGGGGGCTGAGTATACAGTTCAGTGGTAGATTATGTACCTAGCATATATTAAGGTTTTAGGTTCAATTCCCAACACTCCTTTTTTTTAGTTTGGGTATTTAGCAAATCTGACTCAGAAATACTATTTCCAATAGCTACTGCAAAAAAAAAAAAAAAAAAAAAGCACTTCAGATCCTCAAAACACATAACTTCCAATGTTAAATACTATTATTAGGTGGTAACTGTTTACCTTGATTCTGATTCTAGGTCCTGCTTTTTTTTAATAGCAAACCTATTTGACATTTTCTTCTTTTGTAACTGAGTTGATCTACCTTATATTAAAACCACTGCCATATCAATACATTAAGGGATACTCTACTGCTTCAACCCTTTAAGACACTCCATATTATGATGACCCCAACCATAAAATTATTTTTGTTGCTACTCCGTAACTGTTATTTTGCTACTGTTGCAATACAAGTAATTGTAATATAAGTATTTTTTGGAAATAGAAGAGGTTTGCCAAAGGGACCATGACAGTTTGAGAAACACTACTTTAGTCAAAAACCCTCAATGGAGTTTGAGCTTTAAAGCTTATTAAAAACAGAGTTCCTAAATTTCTAATTTTTCTAAGCTTTCTATCCATCTAACATATGTCAGATTCATTACAATATCAAGTGACTTCACCACTATCTGACTATCCAGCTCCTCTCAAATATTTACCTCTGGAGTATTGTGACGAAGCCAGTAATATGCTTCCCGGAAGTCATCAAAAATGATCCTACTGCCATCCCCACCACGGGCAGACAGTACAATGGAGGGAGAAGAGTAGGCTTCACTGGTTACCCAAGTAGAATGAAAAGTGTAAGTGATGAGGAAAAAAGCCATGACCAGTATCATTCCACTTGCCACCTATAGAAGAAACAATTGTTTAAACCCCACCTTCAGAGTTGTACAGTAAACCAAACACAGACAGCTTCTTATGAGAGATCAAAATATGTTGGGCTGCACAAGTTAATTCTGACCACCCAAGGCATTGCTATCTAATATCCCTCTCAAACACACATAGGCAAACGCGCGCGCACGCGCACGCACACGCACGCACACACACACACACACCACACACACACACACACACACACACACACTTTCTCAAGCCAACATGTTATTCAAATCTCACCTCATTCTTAATAGGGTAAGTAGAATCCTGTTGCTTCTTGCTCTTCTTGTCTGGGCGACTTATATCCAGATTCTTCATATATGTGGACAGCACCTGGGAGACACCAATGCCAGAAAGAATGCACATAACAGGTGCCAACACCAGCATCAGACGCACCTGAAAGGAACAAGAATCAGGGTCAGTATAATCTGTCTTTCACAAATGACATGACTTCAATCTATTAACAGACTGACTATGACACCAATTCAACCATTTTCAACAAACATTTTACTTCGGCAAAAGCAAAATAGAAAATTTGTGGTGTAGCTATAGCATAACAGAAGTATTTCTTAAACTTCATTGGAGTTGAGCCAGTAGCAGTGCAAATCTGCAATTCAAGCAATCAAGATACTAAGAAAGGAGGATCAAAGATGGCTCAATGGCTTCTGAACACATACACCCTCTTCTAGAGGACCTAAGTTTACTCATGTTGGACATTTCACAACTGCCTAGAACTCCAAATCTGTCATCCTCTTCTAAACCCTGTGGGAACCTGTACCTGCACATATGCATGTACACATATACACATAATTAAAAGGTTTTGTTTTTTAAAAAACAAAGCAAGGGCTAGAGCGATGGATCACCAGTTTAAGAGCTCAGTTCCCAATACCCACATTAGGCAACTCAAGAAGATCTGATGCCCTCTTCTGGACCCTGAAAGCACCTACTAGCATGTAGCATACACACGGACACAAACACATACATATAAGTAAACATAATAAATGATAATCTTTGAAGCTGAAGAAATGGCTCTTGCAGAGGAACTGAGTGTAGTTCCCAGCACACACATGGGATGGATCTCAAAAGCCTTCCTCAGGCCTCCATGGCACCTTCACTAACATACACATACACACACATACACATATAAACAATTAAAACTTAAAAGGAAAAGAGACCTTGTCTCAAAAACCATTAAATATACATAACAAACTCTGCTGCAGATCTAAATGTGTCTATATTCTGAATGATACTATAAAAGTTTTACTTTTTTATATACTTACTTTTGTTCATTTTGTTTCCTGAGATAGAGACTAGCCATGTTAGCCAAATCATTCTTGAACTCATGGTTCTATTTCCCAAGTACTGGGACAGCAGGTATATGCCACCATCCCCAATTAAAATATATTTTTAATTGCTATTTCTGATTTTATAAATTATAAAAAGGGCTGGGAAAATAGCCCAGGAGTTGGGAGTGCTGGCTGTTCTTCCCAAGAACCTGGTTCAATTCCCAATACCAATGCAGCAGTTTATAGTCCAATCCCAGAGGATCCAACTCCCTCTTCTGGACTCTGAGAGTGCCAAGTATGCACGTGGTGTACAGACACACACACACTCATACAAACACCCATACACATAAAAATAAATAAAAAACGTTTCAAAAGCAAGGCAATGGTTGTGCATGCCTTTAATGCCTTCTACTCAGGAGGTAAAAGCAGGAGGATCTCTTGTGAGTTCCAGGCCAGCCTGGTCTACAAAGCGAGTTCCAGGACAGCTAGGACTGTTATACAAAGAAATCCTGTTTTGAAAAACCAAAAAAAAAAAAAAAAAGTTCAAATAGTATCTTACATAAAATCCTTCTCTGTCTTAAAAAAATTCACACTCCATGAGCTAGAGAGTAGTTGGCTTAGTGGCTAAGCTTTTGGCTCTTCTAGGGAACTGGAGTTTGGTTTCCATCATCCATTGTGGGGGAGGGGGACTCACAACTACCTATAACTCCACTTCCATGTACATATTTTTCTTTAATCTGTTCCAAGTTCAATGAAGTACAAAAGTGCCTAACACAAAGCTACACTCAAGAAAATTAGACCCCACAAACAGAATGTGTCTGTGTATTCCAAGAAAAGATTAACAACAGCAAGCAGCTTTGCATAATCACCAGTATTTTTTTTAATTCAGCCAAGCAAAAAAAGAAAGCCCCTCAGAGTCAAGGATAAAGTTTGGCTAGAACTGAGGGAATTCCTCACCATTACAGCTGAAAAGTACATGCTGGTCACACCATACATGATGATAAAAATCCGAGCATCAGACAGGTTACTAAAGCAGTAATAGAGGCCAACTACAAAAGAGGAAAAGAAAGTAAGCAGCTGAGCCCTGTACAAGGGAAATATTTTCATTAAGTAACTGGATGACTTCACACATTGACCTCAGTAATTCTAGAAATCTATCCTAAATATTATTCAAAAATGTTTATTATAGTATTCTTAATACCAAACAACCACAAATAATCTATGTGTCTAGCACAAGGGAGGGTTAATTATACCATATTTTAAGTATAAAATTAAGATTCTGTTATAAGAAGTTACAGGTCCCTTTCCTCTCCCACATCTTTATACACTTCTGTTGAATATATATATATTTCCATAAATTTTAAATCAGCAGAAATTTTGATTATTTTTTTCCCCATGCCTCAATCATGCTAAGCAAGTGTCCCACTCCTGACACAGTCCTTGCCCCATGACTAATCATGATTCTTTATGACTAGGAAAACAAATTTATCTCATTCACACTCAACAAATAAGTAGGTGAATGTACCTATTAAGACAGGTTGTTTAGGCTCGGTGTGGTGTCATATCCCTACAATCCCAGAATGTGCAAGGAAGGTTGAGACAGGCAGATCTCTGTAAGTTTGAAGCCAGTCTGCTCTACATAGCAAGTTCTGGGTTAGCCACAAATACACAATAGACCCTGTCTCAAAATTAATTAATATTGAAAATGGGTTTTAATTACAGCTTTCTGAAAATGTTTCACTATGTAGCCCAGAACAAATTCAAATTCACAATCTTCCTGCCTCAGGCTTCCATGTACTAGAATTATAGACATTCATCACTGCAACTGATTTAAAATGATAGTGATGGTAGGACAAGTAGTAAGAACAAGTGAAAATATACATTTCTGTGTGTTTTTAAACTTATCTCTATTGTTTTTACAATAAAAAATGGTTTTAACTATAAAAACTTAACATAAAGCTTCAAATATAGCCAAGAAGAAAACTGGGTATTAGGGAAAGGAATATGCTATGAGTACTAAGTATAAGTACCCACATGGGGCAGCCCACAGCTGCCTATAACTCTGCCTCCAGGGTACTGGGCACCCTCTTCTGGTTTCTTTCTTTCTTTTTTTCTTTCTTTTTTTAACATAACAAAAAATAAATATTTAAAAAGTAAGGATGAGGGTAGGTGATATATTTGGAACCAAAGGATGATTTGTATGATGGTCACTTCAAAATGCAAGACAGACCTGGAAACATGAAGACAAGGAGCTGCAGATCAAAATAGTAGGAGGACCAAGTTGTGGGCTGGTGCTCAGACACAGACGCAATGATGGGGATGTTGTTTTTAGCATAAGAAGGATCCAGCAGAGAATAGAAACGCCCTGTCCAGGGAGAAATTTTTCCTGGAAGAAAAGGCAATAAATATTTTACATATAGTTCTAAAACATTAAGCTAAAATGCTAAGTGATCACAGCATCCACTTTACTTTTATAATTAGTGTACCTGTGTAGTGTATCTTAGTATGTACAGCTGGTTTGTGCCTTCACCTGGTCTGAGGCAGGATCTCCTTTATTGTTTCTGCCACACTGCATATCCCAGACTAACTTACCTTCAAGCTTCTTTGATTGTACTGTCTTAGTTACCCATTTCACCCCACTAGTGAAGGATTATGCAACAAAATACTTTTATCCATAACATTGCATTTTAGTAAAATTCAGAGATAAAAAAAGCACTGTTTTTGTTTTACTATCATAAATAATATTTATGGAGTTTTACACCTTTAAAACTTGAGAGTATTTTTGTCAACATAAATAATAGGGCTATATATAAATTCACAGTGGGAAGGGAGTTCAGAAAAGTCTACTGAAAAGGAGAATCTTAGACTTAATCTGGTCAAATCAAGAAATCAAGGCCAACTCCATAATCTAAGGGAACTAGGTCCTCCATACTGCTATAAATTAGAAAACTCAAATTAGCTTCTGAATAGAGTAAGTTAAAAAAAAAAAAAAATCAGCTAACCTAAATAGCCATGATTTAATTTCCATAGGATGAGATGAGTGCCATAACTACAAGCTATCCAATACGAGAAAGCAAAAGGAAACTGAAAAAAAAAGACTGGCAAGCCTAAATGGTTCTGTTAGCAGCTCTACAAAGACATGATGAATCCAAACAGGCTGACAAACAGAACAAATGTTTTAAAAAGTAGGACTTTGAGAATGGAGAGATGGCTGCTCTTACAGAGGACATGGGTTCAGTTCCCAGTACCCATAACTGTCTGCAACTCCAGTTCCAGGGGATCTGATACCTTCTTCTGGTCTCCTCAGGGACCAGGCACACATGTGGTACTCAGACATATATACAGACAAAATACCCATACACATACAATTAATCTTTTTTAAGCACTTGACTCTAGTGCTTTAAATAAAGAGAAGAGAGACTCTTCTGTGGTGAGCAAACAGCTTTTTTAGTTTTTATTCTACATCTGTATCCATGTGTATCTAACAATAAAAGATGTGTTCCTCTACCTGTCAGCATGAGGAGTGCTCCCACAGTGAGGAGGACAAAGCCAACCAGGGAGATAACACTTCGGAAAAGAACTTCAAATTGCTGTGGATTCAACTTGCTGCGCAGGTAATCTACGAAGGCATGGATCTGACAGAGACCAAACACTCCAAAGGCTGCCATGTGTTCTGATGAAAGGACAGGCTGCAAGGAAGAGGGTGATCATATATGGTAATATTAGGAGCTAAAACAAACAGAGTGAGTTCATCCAAGATTGGCATTTTCCTGATCTACTTCGGCCCAAGGAGTCAAATGAGTTCTAAAGTTCCAAAAAGAACAAGAAGGCTTTAATTTACCGAATATATTTCCCAAAAAAATGTCTGGAGGCTAACAAAGCATACCATATATCATCAAACTCACATCTTTGCTATTTGTTCCAGTTACTTCCTCAGTGTGGACTGCAATTTTCCCCCAATTCCCTTTCATTAAAACTCATCATTTAAAATTCAATGCAACCCTCCAACCTGACAAATCAATGGCTCCTATGTCATGAGCACGAATATCAATCCTTTAGTGTATAATTACTCTTTTCCATAGACAGTAGTTCTCTAACTCTAGTGGGCATCATAACCAATGGAAATGTTAAAGTGGATGGCTAGCCCCCCTCCCCCCAAGAGTCTCTGGTTCAGCAGTTATCTTTTACTGCTTCACTTGGCATTGTTTGGTTTGGTCTAGGTTCTTTTCTTGTTTGTTCTGATCTGTTTGCTGAAACACAGTTTCATGTACACCAGGGGGAGCTTGAATTTGACTAAAGTCAAGGATGACCTTGAATTCTTAAGCCTCCTTCCTCTACAGAATGTGCTTTTCTAACATGTGTCCAGACACTATTCATGTTAATGTTCTGAAGAAAAAAAAAAAAACTTTCTAGAACTACTGAACTATAGGCTATGGATTGCTGTGTATATTTCTTTCTTCAACTTCCTCAAGGACTAACATATCACTTACATTCTTTTACATCTTCCAGAGAATAGCAAATTCCATATATTATGTGACTAAAGTATTTGCTTATCTCTAAATAAAGATGAGAAATTTACAAAAGAAACCTAACACACTGTACATAATAATCTGTGCTTTGCTTCCTCAAGGGCTCACCTAATGCCCCGTTAAGATGATCAGGGTTCACTGCTATTAAATGGGGCCATTTCTACCAAAAGGGCTGGAATCTTAAACTTTTTTGAAATTGTAACTTGGATCATTCAAATCAACCCTGTTTAGCCTCCTCATCACACAAACCTAAGCCAAAGAGTCATTAAATTCAAACTGCACGCAGCAAATACTGATGCGTTATTAGAAGCAGATTTATAAGCAATAATTTTGTTGTTTTAGTTAATAAGCAAGCCCAAGATAAAAACTGTAATTCATATTCTTATATTTTTGGTTGTGAGCCTAGTCATTAGTGCCTGAGCAATCTCTCCATCCCAGTAATTCATAATCTTAAGAGACTCTAATCTAAATTTAAGTTAAGCTACTTAGAAACAATAGGCTGTACAAAACTCTACAAAGACTCAGGCTTACCTGGAAGCCCACAAAGGAGATCTGCATAGAAAGAATAGTACCCAGGCAGTAAACAGTACAGTAGGCTACATAGATCCGATGAGAAAAACGGCCTGTTAACATTAGCACCAGGACGTGAAGAGGGATCAAGTTGATCAGGAACACATAACCTCCCCATGAAGAGACCTGTGAGAAGACAGAAAGTAACAGTCCCTTTAAGCATGACTAGCACTACCCTGATAATGTGACACAATAGGATGACCAAGCTACAGTGTTAATCTAGATGCCAATTATAGTGTTACACACAGAATCTAAGTAAAAGCAGAAAAGTAAAGAAAGCCAAGAGATAGAGGTAAAATTATATAGAAAAAAGATTGTATCTTAGAAAAGGAAAATTTTAAGGAAAATATAAAAAAAATACAGGATAACCAACATGCACCCATTTGAAATAAAGTAATACAGAATTTGAAAAACTTTTTATTACCAGACTGAAAAAAAGAGGGCTAGTGATATCTCAGTTGGTAGATTGCTTGCCTAGCATACACGAAGCCCTCAATTCAATCCCAAGCATTGTATAATCCAGGCATTGTGATACACATCTGTAATCCCAGGTATCAGGAAAT
The DNA here is from genome assembly GCA_030556225.1 of Cricetiscus sungorus. Lineage (NCBI taxonomy): Eukaryota > Metazoa > Chordata > Mammalia > Rodentia > Cricetidae > Cricetiscus > Cricetiscus sungorus. The sequence goes on along the minus strand of JANBXA010000740.1, from coordinate 40,716,490 downwards.
AAAGGCAAGAAGTTCAGAAGTCATCTTCGACCACATAGAGTTTGAGGCCAACCTGGGATACATGAGACCCCATCTCAGAAAGAACTTGGAAGGGGGAAGCTAGAAACTTTTAACATTAAAATTTGTAGAGAAGTAACTCAGCAGTAAATCAGATCCCTAGTATGGGCTCAAGCCCCTGCACAAAAAGAAAAGAAAATGGAAGAGAAAAAGAGACAGAGAATACATGTATATAGTTACCATGTAGAAATAAGCAAGGGCACACTTGGCAGCCCAATAGATGGAACCAGTCTTCACTGCTTTGATCCACATGTAATAAGTAAGCAGCATACAAAAGATAGCAATTCCTGTAGAAAACAAGACATTCAGAAGCCACACTAACACAGGTTTAACTTTTCTAGGAGATGGGCCTTTAATTCCAGCACTTAAGAGGCAGGGCAGGCAGTGGATATCTGAGTTTTGAAGCTAGCCTGGTCTACAGAACTAGGACATCCAGAACTACACAGAGAAACTCTGTTTCAAAAATAGGTAGGTAGGTAGGTAGGTAGGTAGATAGGTAGGTAGGTAGGTAGGTAGATAGATAGATAGATAGATAGATAGATAGATAGATAGATAGATAGATATAAATTCTAGGGTCTGGAGGATGGCTCAGTGGTTAAGAACAAATACTACAGTTGCCAAAGAACCAAATTAGGTTCCTAGCACCCACATTTAGTGGCTCACAACCACCTATACCACTAGGATCTAACTCCTCAGGCACCTGAACTTATAATCATATAATCAAAAGTAATAAATCTTTAAAAAAAGAACACAGTCTGGAACACACTATCTAGATTCACATACCTAAACTATTATTCATACAAATGTAATTTTAGGCAAATTATTTTACTTCCCTTTGCCTTTGCTTCCTGTAAGAAGGAGTCCCAGTACAGGTCATTAAACACAGGGCCTCATGCATGAGATGCAAATCTTATCTCCTGAGCTTCACCTCCAGCCCATGGAGTCTACAGTAAATATCTACTTATTAAAACCATTGTAAAGAAAAATGCAGTGCACATTAAGCACCTGGAGTAGTTACTGGAATATAGAAAGAAACTGGCCAGAAATATTGGCCAGAACAATACTTTATTTGTAGACATTAAATTTCCTGCTAGTCTTAAGTATATGCAAGACTATATGCATGTTAATAAAGGCAGACCTTTTACCCAGAATGGTGCTATCCATAACAGTTGACTGATAGATGACCTGGGGCTATATCTCCAAGGCAGAACTTGTCTAGCATGCTAAAAGTTCTAAATTCAATCCATAGGTCCACCACTACCCTGACTCCTCACCCCATGAAAAAAAAAACAAAAAAAAACTACCTCATGAATTCCCAAATGTGGGTCCAGATCAACTTCAACCACTTCCAAAATCTTTCCTTTGATCCCCAAAACCAAATTAGTTTCTCTTTTCAAGACATCCCCAAAGCACAAATTTCAAGGGCTTTAACTTTTTGCTGTTGTTTGGTTTTTTGTTTGTTTGTGCTAGGTAGCACATGCTCACCTGAAATCACTATGTAGCCAAAGCTACACTCAAACTCACTAGGAAGCTCAGACTGGACTTTGAACTCAACAACTCCTATTTTCACTTTGAATGCTAGGATTACAGTAATGTAAACATCAGGCCAGCTCTGAGATTTTCTTAAAATTGTTTTTATTTTCTAAAACAATGTTTCACGTATCCCAGACTGACCTCAAAATCACCATATAGTTAAGGAGCTTATCTTCCTACTTAACTGCCAGGATTATACTTATAAGCATCCATACTCAGCTAGAGTTACTTTTACAGGTCCATTATTATATTCATTAACAGATTATGAGACATCAATCATCTATCCCTTATATTTCTTAATTACAGAACAAAATAACCTAATTCATTATCTATCTTTATAATACCTAATATAATTTCCCAATATGTTTCAACAAAAATGTCAACAAAAGTCACTGTAATTTTAAAGACAAACTAGGAAAATTAAGAACAGTGATCATGATGTTAAAATAACAATTAAATGTGAGTCCACAGAGTAAACAAAGGCCTGTCAAGAAGTTCCCAGCTAGAGCTGATGAGATTGCTCAACTAATCAAGTAGCACTTGCTATCAAGTCTGATGACCTGGGAATCACATAAGTATACATGTAGATAAACTAAATAGGTATTAATGTTTTAAAATTCACAGATACCACTCTAGGAGAGTATCTTGTCCGAGATCCCTTCCTGCCCATTTCTATCTTCTCACCAAATCCAGTTTTATTATTGCTAAGTAATAGAGATGAACCAAAATTCACCACCTTATGAAATTTCAGTAGATAATAAAGTAAAAACATTCCTTTCAGCATTTGCCAGGTACAGTGGCACATGCATTTAATCCCAGCACCTGGGAGGCAGAGGCAGGTGGACCTCTATGAGTTCCAGGAAAAGTCTGGTCTAAAAACAGAGTTCCAGTAAGACTAAATTAGACTCCCTTAATATAGGTGACAATGGTGTGACTGGGACAATATATGAGGCCACTGGCAGCGGGTCCAAGATCTATCTAACACTAACATACAAAATGACTTAGTGAAGCCCATTCTATTTGGAGAGATTCCTTGCCTAGCCTAGACACAGGGATATGGGGGTGGAGACCTTGGTCCTGCCTCAACTAGATGATAGGACAGACTTAAGACTTTAGAGGACTTCCTAGGGGAGGACTTACCCTCTCCATGGAGCAGATGGAGGGGGACAGTGGGGAGAGTGAGGAGAGGAGGAGGGGGAACTAGGATTGGAATGTAAAAAATAAATTTAAAATAGTGTTAAAAAAATTCAAAAAATGTAAATAATCTTAGTGTTCATCAATTGAAAGTGAATAAAAATTATGTTATAGATACAAAAAAAAAGAGAGACAGTTCCAAGATAGCCTAGACTATACAGACAAACCCTGTCTCACAAAAACAACAACAACATCAACAAAAATTCTTTTCAGCATTTTAAATCTTACCTTCGTTATCATAGGAGCCAGCTACAGATCGAGAAATATACCCAGGAACTACAGCAATCATGGCAGCAGCAAGAAGCCCAGCTCCTGCATCCTGGAAAAACAGAAGTTAACATGGATATGCCTCTAAGAGAACTGAGGACCTACTAGTCTATTCTGTTTATAAGGGGTCCAGAGAGCATTCAAAAATTTCCAAGGTCAATATTAGATGCTAGAAATGCACCCAGCACATCAAAGCCCAAAACTTCATAGTCAATTCCGAATGAGGACACCAAATCTAATACAAATATGCTGAGACAGGTACACCATATGAGTTTCTGGGTATAATGGAAAGGATCTGTAATCTCAGCAGATTGAGGTAAGAGAATTACAAACCCAAGACCAACCTGGGTTAAACAGCATGATCCTTTCTAAAAACAAAACCTGAGTAGGAGCACAGTAACTATAGCTCAGCTGACAGGGTACTTAAGTGCCTGGCAAACACAAGGCCCTGGTTTGATCCCTAGTACCACATAAACCAAGCATGGTGGCACATGCCTATAATCCCAGCATTTGAGAGATGGTGGAATTAAATAAGATCAGACATTCAAGATCATTCTTGGCTACACAGTGAGTCCAAAATCAGCTTGGACTACATGATAGCCTGCCCCAAAAAGTAACAATAATAATGACAATAATAGCAATCACATGAACTGTCAAAACCAGAGCCTGCTAGATGTGATGGCATACACCTTTAATCTCAGCATTCCAGAGGCAGAGGCAGAGAAAGACAGGTAAGTCTCTGAATTTGGGGTCAGCCAGGACTACATAATGAGTCTCTATCTAAAAATAATTAAATAAAAGCCAGAATTTGCGTCAGAATGCAAAGCTACAAATATCACTAGACTTATTAGTACCCTCCTCTAACAGTGACTACTGTCTCAAAATCACCAGTTCTACAACAAAAGAATAAGTTATTATTTAACTTTAAAGGAAACAAAGAACTGGGCATAATAGCAAACATATGTAATCCCAGCACTTGGAAAGTGGAGACAGGAAGATAGCAATGCTGAGGCCATATTCAAAAAATAAATAGTAAGTAGATAAAGAGATTTGTTTGTTGATGATCACACTGAAGGACAAAAGTCTTCCAAACTGAAACTAGCTTCTCAAGCCCACCTACTAGACTGTCACCTCTCAGGTACATCCCTAACTGAGTCAGGAGAATCAAGGTCAACAAGAAACCTAGAAAGGGAATCAGCATTATCAAGCCAAAATGCTTAAGAATTTCAAAACTTTTTTTAATGTATCAATAAATAATTACTAAGTGCCTATTTCCAGTAGAAATAACCACTTTGGAAAACATGTAATTTTTCCCCCTTCTTTCTTACATTGGTGAGGAATTCAAAATCTTAACATGTCAATTTTACAAGTTAGCTGCTGCTAAAGCACATATTCTCCACTGACTCAATTCAACAAATGTTGTCTTTACTCTGGCTCCCCACTGCATAACAGTTTCCGATTTCCGTCAAGATCTAACAAGGCACCCTAAAGGGAAGCTCCTTAAGACTAAGGATAGTCTAAAACAGTGGTTTTTCAACCTTCCTAATGCTGTGACTCTTTAATACTGCCCCTCATGTTATGGTGACCACAACCATAATATAATTTTCATTGCTACTTCATAACTGTAATTTGGCTATAGTTTGCCAAAGGAGTCACAACCAACAGGTTAAGAACCTGTTATAAAAGAAGCATTCTACCCTGCAGAAAGTAAACAATTCAACAGCTTTAGGAAGTCCCTGAAACAAACCAGATTCATTAGGCCCCAAAGAGATCCAAACAAACTGAGCTGCTTGGAAGAAACACTCTTCAATCTGACAAACTGCTTGCAAGTCATGCAGTAAGCTCTGGCATTCCAGCTTTCGTGAGCGCTCACCCATGTTGAGGTAGGTTTTTGGTGATATAGCTGCCATTTTGAGTCATTTCACCTTTCACCAACAAAAATTTATCAGTTCACCAAGTAGAACTTTAGTCTGTCATTGGCTCCCAACTGGAGTGAGGAGATATTTGTACATCTCCCCTGTAACTGTCACAACACTCCCTGACCTTCTACGGCTCTCTACTCCACCCCTCCAGCATCTACTAGAGACTCAACAACATTCAGTCCCAAGCTTCCTGTCACTCAAATCCTTTACCTTGAGCTCTTTAGTAAGGTGGTATGTAACGATGGTGGTGAAGGAGGAGAAGAGAGGGGCCAGGAAAACACAGACATTCCGAATGTCAATGGTGATATGGAAAAAATGGAGTACGTGGTAGATTGCAGCAGAGGTGATCATTAAGCCTGAAACAGAAGAAAGCAATCCCATTAGGTTGTCCTGGTAAGAAAATTAAAAAAAAAAAAAAAAAGTGTCAGTATAAATTTCAATAAAATAACAATCCAGGTCTTGATAAAACCACTAAAAATACTATCATAGCCAATTGTACTAAGTTTCTACACTTCTCTATAAGGATTCTATCCATAATGTGTAAGACATCCCCTCCTCACCACATCTCCACTATCCCACACATGTTCTCCGTAACATCCACTATTGGAAATCTAAAATCAGAGTGAAATTACAAGTATCCTGAAATGAAGCAAATAGAAATAAAGCTGTTTCACAGCACGTAAACACCACACTGTCCTTAAAAACACAACAAATCATGTCCTCCTCACCTGGGTAAATTGTTCCTCCAATGATTCGGCCCAAAGGGTACCAGGCCCGGTCATCAAACCAGTTATGGAATTTATAAAACCCCTCCTCAGCCAGAAACCGGGTAGTACGATAATTAAAGTACCTAGAACAAGAAAAGAAAGGTACCACATGCCCTCACATCTCAGTACTCAAATGTGACCTACTTTGCAAAAAGCTTGGTTTTCAGATTATGACACTAAGGAACACAGCATTAGTTGAATAAAGTTTATTACCAAAAATTATGTCATGAAAATCACTTATAATAACTTACATGTCTATTTCTATTCTACTCTTGTATCAATTAAAGCACTGCTTTTCTCTGAAGAAAATGAACTTGAAGTCTAATGTCCATACAAAGCACTCAAACAGAATACTTAAGCAGGCTAGCCTGTGCTAGAAAATAAAACCAGCAAAAGAATTCAAGCTCCCAGAAGACAAGACCTCCTAAGCATGAGGTTTGACCTTTTTCAAGTGACAAGAATACATTTTGTTCCTCTACCACATGTAAGAAAACATGGGATAACACCATATGCAAGATGGGAAAGAATTTAACCCACATGGTGACAGGAACTTCCTAATGAGTGTTTAAACTTCTAACAAGGCCCACTCATATTATCCCACACGTCTGAACACCACCTACACTGCAGCATCATACATTACACAACAAGTATTGGACAAGAGATGTTAAAACTATACATGGAAAAACAGGTTTTTAGAGCTAGGTTGTGTAAGCAATTACCTAAATGACAAAGAAGAGAGAGGGGAGCAAAATAAAAGAAATAACCATGGGGTCCCAACTCTGGATGGTCACTTCCCAGTCTAACTCCCTAACACTATTTTTCTCCTTGGTCAGTCAAGTTTTGTCAGCTGGGGTAAGGAGAAGCAGCAGATGGCATAAGCTCTACCCTTCTGTTCCTCATGAAGAAATGTTATTTTGGTAACTGTCAAGAGACACAGAAAAGATGAGGGTTCTAAAAGGCAGTCAGTATGTATCATAATCATGTCTACTACCCTACCAGTAGGAGGCAGACTAAGAAAGAGAAAGAATAACTTAGTGGACGAGGGTCAAGTTCTGGGCATGGTTCCTCCTTAGAAAAGGAATAATCAAATCATTTGTACAGTGTCTTCCATTTCTACTACAGACAATTTGTTTTCCCTGATTGCCTATCTGAAGGGTCTAAGAATGAATCACTAACAGTTTAATCAAGAAACAAAAGAAAGATGTGGGCATGGTGGCACACACCTATAATTCCAGCACCGGGGAGATGAAGGCAGGATTATCATAAGATAGTTCTAGGTTATCCTCAACCAGCTACAGAGCAGATTAGAAGCTACCCTGAACTACATAAAGCCCTCTCTCAAAAAGAAAGAAAATGATAAAAGTGTTGTGTTTTTGTTTCTGTTGCTATGATAAAATACCCTGACAAAAAAACAAAAGGGTGAGCCAGGCAGTGGTAACCCATGCATGCCTTTAACCCCAGCACTAGGGAAGCAGAGGCAGATGTGGATCTCTGTGAGTTTGAGGCCAGCCTGGTCTACAGAGCTAGTACCAGGACAGCGAGGGCTGTTACACAGAGAAACCCTGTCTTGAAAAACAAAAACAAAAACCAAACAAGCAAACAAAAAAGTAGGGGTTGAGGGAGGAAAGGGAATGGAGAAATTACTTACCTATCTTTTAATTTTTTTGAATTACAAATCAAAAAAAAAGTAATGTACTTAGATTAACATTATACAAAAAAAAAAAAAAAAACCACACAGGAGAAAAGGCAAGTATTTGGCTTACAATTCCAAATTACAGATCATGTTAGCAAAGAAGCTGAAACGGCTGGTCACAGCCATGACAGCAGAGAATCAAATGAACACATACAAGCCTGCCTGCCAGTCTGCCTGCTTGCGTGCTTGCTCTTAGTTATCTCTCTCTTAAATTGTTCAGAACTTAAGGAATGATTCTACTTACAAAGGGTCTTCCTCCTTAATGAACAATCACGATAACCCCCACAAATATTCCCTGATCTACACAATTCATCTAGACTCTTCCTAGGCCTAGTGCGGTGGCACACACTCACAGTTCCCGTGCTGGAGAGGCAGAGGAAAGCAGATGCCTGTGAGTTTCAAGACCAGCCTGGTGTACATAGAGTTTCAGGACGGACAAGGCTACAAAATAAGACCCTCCCTGTCTCAAAAAACAAACATATAACAAAAAGCCACTCTTCTCAGGAGATTCTAGAGTCAAGATGACAGTCAAAATTAACCAACACAGTAAATCTTCTCATTTATAAGAATATAAATTCATTTCAGAGCTCCCCAAAGAAAATATTTAAAATAGCTATACAAAACAAAATGACAAGTCTGCAAACCAAGTACAGGCCTTGGACTGTTTAAGCAGTGTCACCAAATATGAATATGCTGTTTTTAAGTATTCAATAACTCAAGAATCTATGACTCTGGTTTCTACATTCTTCATATGCCTCAACTTTAGGCAATACTGACAATGACCCCAGTCTGTGGAATCAGACAAATCCACATCCAATCCAAATCTAGGTTCCCACATAGTAAATGAGTAATTTGAACACAGTCCCAGTCTTCTCATCAACAGAAGGAACTGTACCTGTGTTTCACTGGGTTGTATTAAGGATTTAAAGACAATCTGTAAAATAGTGCTCAAAAGAAAAAAAGGAAGATGCTTAGGAAATGTTAGGTTTAAAACCAAAAAAAAAAAAGTTTTCTTTAGGAAGATGGGGGAGGTGGTGTCTTGCCATGTTTGAGGTGGGTAGAGAACTTTTGAGAATTAACTCTTTCCTTCCACAATGTGAGTTCTGGGGATCTAACTCAAGACAGGGTTTATCTGTATAACAGTCCTCACTGTCCTGGAACTCAGAGAACCACCTGCACCTGCCTCCCAAGTGCTGGGATTAAAGGCGTGTACCACCACCAGGCCTAACTCAATCCTAACAGCAAGTCAGCAAGTGCCTTTATCCACTTAGCCATATCGCTGTTCCAGTTCAGGGTTATTTGGGTTTTTGTTTGTTTGTTTGTTTTGTTTTGTTTTGTTTGCGATATGGTCTTCCTATGTAGTCCTAGATGGCCTATACTTACTAAGTGGCCAAAGATGGCCTCTAATTTGCCACAATTCTTTTGCCTCTTGGCCCCTAGAGTACTGAGGTTTTAGGCATGCACCATCACACCCAGTATTAATACTACTGAGAGTTTCACCATATCTTCAATCTAATAAACAAAATTTTAGACTTTTTATTATATGTTTATGCACGTGTCTGAGGATGTCAGAGGTCTCAGATCCCCTGGAGCTGGAGTTACAAGTGGTAGTGAGCCATCTGACTTGGGAGCTGGGAACTAAACTTGGATCCCCTGCAAAAGCAGTATGTGCTCTTAACCATAGAGCCATCTCTCCAGCCCCAAGGTGTTTGTTTTCTGGATTTTGTTTTTGTTTTTGATAACCTTGAGCCTTAATTAGCCTGGAACCCACTATGTAAACCAGGCTGATCTTAAACTCACAGAGATCCACCTGCCTCTTCCTCCCAAGTGCTAGGATTAAATGTACTACCATGCCCAGTTTTGTCTTTTATTTTTAATTTGTTTTGCTTTTCTCAATACTTTTTAGGTAGAATCTCATTATAAAGACCATGATTATAGGCATTTGTCACAATACCCAATTCTCATAGCTTTAGTATTTTTAATGCCTTAGAATTTAACAATAAGCCCAATTTCTACCATATAAATAAAGAGAAAATTAAGTTACAATATCAAGCTCATAGTCTTAGTCTTAAATATAATCCGGGGACTCTTCCCTTAATGTGCATCACTGCTCCTGACCAAAATGAAAAGCCAGATTTCTCCTAGCCTAGCCACACCTCAAATAAGCAGGCTTAAAATCAGAATCTATTCCATTTTCTGAGTTGACAAGACTCACTTGTACTCAAAATACACCTCCATTGTTGATGACTGATTAGAATGTAAACACATATAAAATCTACAACCTTTAGCACCTCTAGAAGAAATTATTAGAGCAAAGGTACTCACGGATCAAACTCATGGATAACACTTTCAAATCTCAGGACAGCAAAGAGACGAGTAGAAAATGCTGCAAAATCCAGAGAATGAATATTTCAATTGGTAACATTCCATTAAAGAACAACAGAAGATAAACAATAGCACTATGGGAAAACTAAAATTATCTAACACTGGAGTCACAGAGAATGCAGAGTAGTTCTTGAATAAAGTCTCCACCCACTTCTTCCCACCTAGAAGAAACAAGTCTGACAAATCTACATTTTTCACTTAAATGGGATACACTTAACTATTTGTTGTATTACATAAAGTCTGTCCAATCACATTCACCTAATACCGAATTTGGCCATTTTTTACATGTACTGACCCCTTTTGCATATACACACACCCCTTACCTTAGTCTTGGAACAAATGAAGAGATAATGTCAAGTAGGGATATACTTATGACTCATGAAGTGCTGAGAAAACTTTAAAAACAGTAAGCCCTTGGCCAGACAGTGGTGGCACACACCTTCAATTCCAGCACTCGGGAGACAGAGGCAGGCAGATCTCTGTGAGTTCTATTGAGTTGGAGGCCCGCCTGGTCTACAAAGTGAATTAAGGATAGTCTCCAAAACAACAAAAAAAAAACCCTGTCTTGGGGAAAAAAGCAAAAAACAACAACAAAAAACATACAAACAAAGAAACAAAAACCAGCAAGCCCTCAAAAGGCTCTCAGAAAAACTCAGGTGTAGTAGCGCACACTTACAATACCAGCCCTTGGGAGCTGAGGGAGGTATGCAGACCCATCTGGGTTCATAGCAAAACTCTGCCTCAATGTAGTTACTTTTCTTATTGCTGTGACAAATACCCTAACAAGACAAATGGAAGGGGGAATAGGTTTATTTTGGCTCATAGTCCAATGATGAGAGAGCTATGAGCACAGAAGGGAGATAGCGAGCACAAAGCAACAGATCCTAATGCATCCAGTCAGGAAGAGGCCACTTACTGTTCAGCTCACTTTCTCCTTTTAATATTGTTCAGGGCCCCTACCTACAGAAGGGCATCATCCTTCCAACCTCAATAAACCTAATCCAGATAATTCCTCATGGAGTGCCCTGGACTTGTCTCCTAGGTGATTCTAAATCCTGTCAAGTTGGCAATATCAACCATCACAGGCATCAGAGTTGGCAATATCAACAATCGCAGGCATCAGAGTTGAAGAGAATTCTTTTATTAAATGTAACACCCAACAGCTCCCACTCTCTTTCAGCCAATATGCACAGAACCAACAGAGCATGCTTCATACTTTTCCTATGGCCAACAGCCTTAAGTTTTCTATTTCTTGAGTTATTTTATTTTGTCTTCATAAAATTATACCAATAAGAACTGGTAAAAAGAACAGCGATCTGCTAAAAGAATAAGCCATGCTTTTAAAATCCATGTTTAATTTTTTTCATCATTCTAACTCCAAGGAGAAGCCCACACATAGACTCACATAACACAGCAGCCATCGACAGGATGAGAAGCTTCAGAAGTGTGTCCTGCTTCTCATAGGACAACCGCAGAAATCCAAGCTTAGTCATCTTGACATCAACAGGTGGTAAATGATGATCTTCAAATAGCTAAAATGGGGAAAGTCAAGACCAAAGATATTGAATACCAAAGATATTTCTAATTTACTTAAATTAACTTAAACTTTTATGGTGGGAAAGAACCATGAAGTACATAAGCACTACAAAAACACCAGAGAGGTTAGAGCTAATACTAATCCCCAAACTTTGACTAAAGATTTATGTACTAGCAAGGAATCAAACACTATCTGGTTTACATGTCAAGACTAAATGGATAGCACCAAGCTTGGTGGCACACACCTTTAATCCCAGTACTCAAGAGGCAGAGGCAGGCCAGGCTGATCTACACAGCAAGTTCTAAGCCAGTCAGGATTACCTGGTAACCTAGTGATACTACCTCCCCCGCCAAAAATGACTAAAACTGAGTAATCATACCACTCAACATGTCTATAATTCAAGTTACTCAAGAGACCAAGGAACAAGGATCAAAGGGCCCAGACCAGTCAATTCAGTGAGAGCCTGTCACAAAGTACAAACCTTTAAAAAGGGCTGCCCATGTAATTCAATAACATGACATTTGCCTAAAAGGCAAAAAGCCCCAGGTTTCCATCTTCTGTACTACAAAAACAAATATTCTACCCACAATTCTGTTTCCTCCTTCCACAGCTACCAAGTACCTAGCACAACTGGCAAAGTATGACTCAACAATCAGGCAGAAACAGAAGTGGGAAAAAAGGGTGGTAGAAGAGAAGCATGCAAAAATAAACAGATGGAAAAAACCAAACAAAGGTCATTTTCTAAAAGGGCAAGGAACGCATTCATGAAGATGAATGTGTGTGTGTGGGGGGGTGCACACAAAAGCCAGGTATGGACAGCTCATGTCCATATCCCAACACTTGGTGACACAGAGGAAAGAGGATCATTGTGCAGTTGAGTTCTAGGACAGTTTGGGTTAGTGTGAGACCATGCCACAAATAGAGTAAGGGGGTGGGGCAGGAGGCAGGGGAAATGGGAGGGAGGTAAGTAAGGAAGATAGGAAGGTGGAAATGAATATGACCTACAGAAGTGAAAGTAGAAAACTAGAAATCATGACTGACTGCACATGATTTCCAGCCCTAAATCTAAGCCTCAGCTGATTGGCTACAAATGGCTTCAAACTGTTTTCCATTCCAAATCCCAATGTGGATGCTTCCTGGACAACTAAAGTACAGACAGATCACTAATCTGAGAGCAATCCATGCACTCAAGAGAAACATACACAGCCCATTGAATTTTCATCTTCATAATTCACACTCTAACTATTGCTCGGGTCTATTTCCCTGTCAAATCATGTTTCAAGGCATCTCTGTAACTGACCCTGATGATTTAAACAACTCATTTCATGACCCAGGGACAGCGCATAGTACCAGGTGATAATCTAGAGGAGAAAATATAATTGTTTTTCTTCTGAACCAGACTAGAACATTGGAGTGGTGGTGAGGGAAGCAATCTCCAAACATTTCAGATTAGTAGTTAGTTTTAGAGTTGTGTTAAAAACTAAGGGACAAAGAATGTAACAACAGAAAATATAAAGCATTGTTCAAAACTATAGGAGAGAAGGAAAACCACATTATTACTTATCTGGTTTCCTTTTTACTGGAGAAACAAAATAAAAGATTGGGAAAGAAGAAGAATCACACTGAGAAGTCAAACATCTCTTCTGTAATTAACTGTCCCAGAAGAGCAGTTTGGTCTAGTGTTTAATTATAATTCCAAAGGGGAGGCTTTATGGTGCACTAACTCCGGGAAGTGAACAACCCAGTCCCATCTCTTGGGTTTTGTAGTTGTTCTCCAGAGATGGCTGAAACGGAAACAAAACACCACTGAGCTGATGGGATCCACACACCTGAAAAGTAAGCAGAGGAAGCCAGAGTGCTAAAACCTGGACTTGGGAACCGGGTAAAGGCAGCTAGTAATTTAAAGCCAAGTACTGCGAGTGTTCATCCTGATCCCTGGTAATTTCCACACGCCGACAGGACACAGAAAGAGGAAAGAGGCTTTTCTTATCCGCTCAGCATCTCTCTGCTTCTCAGTCGTGCATGCAAGCCTTGACATCCTGACCCAACCCTAGCTAGCTGCAGCTTCAGCGGCCCCGTTTTCCTACAAGCATTTCCACGTCCTCCTGCACACCGAGCTGACCGGCTGAACCCGACCCTAACACCTCAGCACAAGCCAAGCTAGACCCAAGATTTCGTGTGCCATCACCACGCTGCCAGAACGCACCTTCCAGCCAAGACCCCTCTTCCGAACGCCCGGTGCCCCTGTGCCCGGAGGTCCCCACACCCCATCACACGCCCCCTCCTCAACAAGGCCGCAGGCAGGCTCTGCTCCCCACCGCTACAGGCCTGCCTGCAGCACCTCGTCCGGGCCCGCCAGCCCCCTGCACTGCACCTGCCACTAATCCTCAAGCACTACCCTTAGGCCTTCTCACCCGGCGGATGCTCCTCAGGTATCCACTCGGCTCTCCCTGCCATCCGTTCAGTGGTGCACCCAACCCTGACAGCGGCCAAGGCCCGCCTCCCCGCCCGCGCCGCATTGGCTGGCCCAGGTCAATGACCACTTCAAGGGAGCGATAGGATGACGGTCCTGCCTGTCATTGCGAGGGCGGAGACCAAGCCGGGTTCCCGTTCTTTGAGTGGCCAATTTAACTATCATTCTGCCACTTTGGAGGCGGGACTATGAGAGCCCAACGTGTCGTGATAGGCCGGCGCGGGGGAGCGAACCGCGCGGAAAGAGCGTGCTGTGAGCAGTTTGGTTGAGAACCGAGGAGTGACGTGTCGGTCTGCGGTCTAGAAAGGAGTCGTGGTGGAAAGGAGCGGCCGCCGTACCCCAGCCACATGACCAGAAGCGGAAATACGCAGGGGAAGCGGCGGTCGCCCCACTTCAGGAACAGCTGAGTTGCAGAGCCGCTCGTTTGTAAGGCCCGTTACCTAGTAAGCGGTTAAGGGAGAGAAGGCTGCCGCGCATGCAGGCTTGATCCCCAGAACCCAGCTTAGGTCTGCTAATAAGCCCAAGAATTGTTCTTGACTCTGTCCCAGCAACTTCGATAAAGGGAGCCTGACAGATTCCACCGAGGCGTCTCACTTTCTACAGGTCTGGCTCTGTGAAAGCCGCCCGTGCCGCTGAGCCAGCGATGGCCTGCAGAAGTCACCCCGATCCCTGGAGCGGCTCTTGGCAGTCAGGAGACAGCCTTGCTTTGTCAGTTTGGCCCTTCGCCGGGTCCCTGCGAGTGCAGCTTTCTCTCCTCGCCGACCCTCCGAGAACGTTTCGGAGAGCAGGCACAGGGCAGGGTTTCTACAGCCAAACGCCTATCTTTCAGATATAAACTTACACATGCACCCGGGTGTACGAGCACTGCCAGTCCTTACATGCCTCAAAACAAAAGGTCAAACCATCTGGTCACCGTTTACACTTAGCGCCAGTGACGCTAGCTTTTCTTTTACTCTATCATGAAGGGAACCACCAACGTATTGAAATCAGTGCTTTGCAATAATGGTTTCTCAAAATTCTCATGGCCAGTTTTACCCCAGGACCCAACTCAATAGCTCTCCTTTGGGTTTTGTTGTGAGCCGAGCATTTAATGGCTGAGCTATCCCTCCAGCTAAATAATACATGTTTTATTTTAGCAAGAGTAACGGTAAAACATAGGCTTGTGATGCCAGCACTCCCCAAGCCTAATGCAGGAAGAGCTGTATTCCAGGCATCGTTTCTGATGGACACAAGCATAAGGGCTTTACATACCTTCAAATGCACATGTCCTCAAAACATAGCTTAATTTTTAACACAGAAAAAAACTTATTTCTGGCAGTTCTAGAGCCTTGGGAACACAAGACCACAGTGCCTGAATCTGGCAAAGACCCTTACCTTGTCATTTGGTGGGAGATCGTCTCTGATTTTTTTTGTTATGAGCTTAGCCTTTATGAGTCTGAGCCATCTCTCCGGCCCCACCTCAGAATTTTTATTTTTGAAAAACGAAATGCTAGGGCCAATGACTAGATGACTTGGTGGGTAAAGGCAGTTGTGACAGTTACTCCTTACCATTCCAGCCTTACAATCTGAGTTAGAGCCCCAGAACCCACCTAAAGGTGGCAGAAGAAATGACCCCACAAAGTTGTTCTCTGACCTCCACCATGACATGTATGCATGTTCATGCTTGCACGCGCGCGCGCACACGCGCACACACACACACACACACACCACACACACACACACACACACACACACACCCCATAATAATAAACTTTTTAAAGGATGCTAACCTAAGCCAGGTGGAAGGCCTGTCATCCCAGCTAGTACAAAGCCATACTGTGCACTTAATGAGGCCCTGTCTCAAAGAGTAAACTAAGGCCTGATGATATAATTCAGTGGTGGAATGCTGGCCTAGCATACATAAGGCCCTAGATTAAATCTCTCATAGCAAAAAGACAAAAAAGAGGAGCTAAACAAATGTTAAAACAGTGTGCCCTCCTTAGAGCCTCTCCCACTGGGGAGTTTTTCCCTTTTCCTTAGTCTGCATTCACCCTGAAGGGAACTAAAAAAAGACTGTTGAGGGGGAAAATAATATGGGAATTATTGAAAGCTGTGTGTGTGTTTTTTTAAATGCGTTTCTAAAATAATACATTTAAGTTTCTAGGTGATGAAGTTAAGTCCTCATTTTTAAGAGTAAAATTCCCATTAATAAAGAGAAATGGGGTATGGTGGCAAGCAGAGACAGGGAGATGTCTGTGAGTTGAAGGACCAGCTTGGTCTATATAGAGAATTCTAGGTCAGTGAGAAACACATTGAGACCTTGTCTCTTCTCAAAAACAAAGCAAAAAGAGCAGGATGAGGGGTTTTGTTTTACTTTTTGTTTGTTTTTCGAGACAGGGTTTTTCTGTAGCTTTGGAGTCTGTCCTAGAACTAGCTCTGTAGACCAGGCTGGTCTCAAACTCACAGAGATCCGCCTGCCTCTGCCTCCCAAGTGCTTGAATTAAAGGTGTGCGCCACCGCCACCATCCCCCAAGATGAGATTTTGATACCAGACTAGCTAATGATAATTATAGTGTAATTATAACTAATCTACAAATATCAAAGAAGTCAAGAAAACCAAGTAGCACAAAATTTTATTATAAATCAACTCACAGAAGGGACAAATTACAAATCGGCCTACAGATTACATATGAATTCAATTCTGGGATGGTGGTTTTAGAAAGCAATGATTTTTACCAGTTTCTAAAATGGATGGTGGTTTTAGAAAGCAATGATTTTACCAGTTTCTAAAATGTTTGGCAACACTACTGGCAATAACTTAGATAGGGAATCAGCCTCACTGCCTGCCAATAAATAAATGGGCAAAGAAAACACATATATACACTATACTGGCTAATTTATGTCAACCTGATACAAACTAAAGTTATCTGAAAGGCGGGAACCTCAATTAGGAAATTCCTCCATATAAGATAGATCAGGACATTTTTTTAAGTAGTAATTGATGGGAAAGGGTCCAGACCATTGGGGTGTGGTACTGTCCATGGGCTGGTGGTCCTAGGTTCTATAAGAAAGCAGGCTGAGCAAACCCACAGGGAGCAAGGCAGTAAACATCATTCCTCCATGGCCTCTGCATCAGCTCCTGCCTGCAGGTTCCTGCCCCCATTTGAGTCTCTGTTGTGATTTCCTTCAATGATCAACTGGTACAGAAGTGTAAGCCAAATAAACCCTTTCCTCCCCAAGTTGCTTCTGTTAGGATGTTTCATCACAATAAAGTAAACCTACAGAGGACATACACAATGAAGCATTATAAGAATGAAGTCTTGTCCTTTGAAGGAAAATTAAAAGAACTAGATGGCATTATGTTAAATAAAGTAAGCCAGTCACAGAAAGGTGAGCATTATATGTATGCTCCTGTGTGAAAACTTTAAAAGTCAAGGTAGTGGTACTGGAGAGATGGCTCATCAGCTAAGGTTTGTGCTAATCTTGCAAAGGATACAAGTGATTCCTAGTACCCACTTAATATGACTCTCAGCTGTGTGGAATCTGATAACCACTAAGGGCACTTTCACTCAAGGGCACATGAACACATATATACAAATAATAAGTAAGAATATACTATGTAGACAGTGCACATGTATGCGGATACCACAGTGAATACCATCAATTCATATAATTAAATGGTATAATAATCATGGTAAATAATCATGTTTTGTAGGAGTTAAGGACTTTCACATAGAGGTATCTTTACTGAAGTGTATATTAAAAAATAATTTGCTGTGTGTATGTGTGTACGATATGGCATGCATATGAAAGTCAGATGACAACTTTAGGAATCACTTCTACCATGCAGGAATCAAACTCAGGTTTTCAGGCTTGGCAGTAAATGTTACCTGCTGAGCCATCTTTTGGCTTTCTGTCTATGTTAATTTTTGTGACTATGACAAAAAAACAATCCAAAAAACCTATAAAAATCAAGAAGGAACGGCTTAAATGAGCTCATCACTTGGCACTGTTATTTTGGCCCATGCTGGCACAACATATTGGAAAGAGTCTAACATATGGACCTATTTACTTCATGGCAGCTGAGAAAGAGAGGAACAAGAGAGACTGGGGTTCTAATATCCCCTTTGAGGGCTTACTCCCAGTGACCCAACTTACTTCCACTAGTGTTACAAGATATTTGATTACATTGTGTAAAAGATGTCACTCTGGCTGGTTTAATAAAAAGCTGAATGGCCAATAGCTAGGCAGGGTTTCCAAGTACAGAGGACACTGAGAAGAAAGGGGAGTCACCAGCCACAGAAGAAGCAGGATGTCCAGGAAGAGAGGTAACAGCCATGTGCCACATGGCAGGGTGTAGATTAATAGAAATGGGTAAATTTAAGTTATAAGAACTAGTTAGAAATAAGCCTAGGCTATAC
This sequence comes from Cricetiscus sungorus, assembly GCA_030556225.1. Lineage (NCBI taxonomy): Eukaryota > Metazoa > Chordata > Mammalia > Rodentia > Cricetidae > Cricetiscus > Cricetiscus sungorus. The sequence continues at coordinate 40,698,262 of JANBXA010000740.1, read as the reverse complement.
GCTGAGCTTTCAATACTTGTATTAGAAATACTTATATTAAAAATCAAACTTCAAAGGCCTTAGGTGTAAATCAGTGGTAGTTACTTAGCATGTATGAGGACCCTCCCACACCTGACCCCTAAAACTGGAGAGAAAGGAGGAACTTAAAACTATAGCACTGTCATTGATTAAAATAAAAATACTGGATGCAGTGGCCCTAATCTGTAACCCAAGTTCCTCTGATAAAATGAGGGGAGATAAGACAAGGGAATTGTTCAAAACCTCAAAAGCTAGCTAGCCTTGGAGTACACATCAAAGCAGCAGAAACAAGAAAGATCTTGCCCCCCAAAAAAGTGGAAGGCAAGAACTAGAACTCCCAAAGAGTGTCCTCTACCCTCCACATGCTGGCCACACGCATTGCTTATGCTGCTCTGCTTCAGGTGTATGATATCCTTTTTTGGAAAATTGTCCACAGAACACATTTCTCTAAGTGTGTTTCAGAGCTATATTGTTGAGGATCTCCCCCACCTTTATTTTTCTGGGGGTGGGGATGGAATGGGTTTGTTGTATGGGAACTTTGTTTCCCGAGATTGTTTTTCAAATTTTACATATATGTTCTGCCTGCTTGGATGTGTGTGCCCTACATGCATATTTGGTGTCCATGGAGGCCAGAAGTAGTGTTGGATTTCCTTGAACTGGAGTTACAGATGGTTGAGCCATCATTTGGTTGGTAGGAACTGGACCTGAATCCTCTACAAATGGCAGCAACTGCTTTTACCAACTGAACCATTTCTCAGGCCCAATTTTTGTCTTTCGGTAACAGTTTAATGTAGTTGGATTGTATAGCTGAGAATGACCTTGAATTCTTGACCCTCGACCTCCACCTCCCAAGTGCTGGGATGACAAGTGTGTGCCACCTTGCCTGTTGATGTTCTTAGACTCCACTGCTGCTTCATGCTGTGGGTGTTTTTAAGACAGTGTCTATTTTTTGGATTTTTTTTTTAATAATATTTATTTATTTATTATGTATACAGTGTTCTGCCTGCATGCCAGAAGAGGGCACCAGATCTCATTACAGATTGTTGTGAGCCACCGTGTAGTTGCTGGGAATTGAACTCAACGTTTGGAAGAGTACCATCCAGGTGCTCTTAACCTCTCAGCCATCTCTCCAGCCCTTGGATTCTTTTTCAAGTAATATGTTCAGAAAAGCTGAATTTGGAAAGCAAAAAATTACAAAAGAGAAAGAAAGAAAAGCAATGCCTTTGCATGTTTGAAAATGCCTATCTATATTTTGCTCTTGATGGCATACATTTAGAATGAACACAGAAGGTGAAGGCAAAAGAAGCAGGAGTTTAAGGCTTCTGAAGAAGTTAAAGTTCAGGATGAGCTACATGAGATCTTGTCTAAAAAAAAAAAAAAGCAAAATGGAGGGAAGGGATGGATATCAAAATGTGTTTTACACATGTATGAAATTCTAAATCTAAAACATTTTCAAAAGAAAGAACATAACCCCCAAACAGTTTTAGGAACAAAGTAAGCATCCGCCTCTCTCCTCCCCTTCCTCCCTTTCATAATAGATTTCCAATTTGGCTTTATTTTCAATTATTTATTATTAGCCCTTTTGGTCTGACTCCAAATGCTGGTTTTGGAACCTGGGGTAATTTTACACATTTCCATTTTTCAGGTTTGTTAGGGGAAATGTTGGCTCTCTTGACTCTTGGATACTACAACTTTTTTTATTGACTATTTGTGGATTTCACATCATGCACCCCAGTCCCACTCATCTACCTGTCCCTTCATATCATATCTTCATATCATCCTCCTCTTCATATCCTCCCCCCCCAAAATAAAATAAAATTTTGAAAAGAAAAAGATATCTCCTTATGGAAGCTGTAATGTACACAATGAGACACTCAGACTCTTTAGTCCATACACCTTTACTTGCAAATGTTCATTACAATGAGACATTGGTACAGTTTGAGGCCTCAGGCTTCTACTATACTTGATCCTTACCAGAAATTCTCTTGGCTATCCTAATGTTGCCCTCTGTCATGGAAATCCTGCAGATTTTAGATCTGCAGGTCTGGCCCCTTCATGTGCTCAGTCAGTTCAGATTGGGGATATGGGGTGGGTCAACTCATACCCCTGGATCTGGACCTGGGTGGTAGCTGAGTTGGTCACCCTGGTCAACTGGCAACCTCTCCCACATCCTCACCCCCAGGGCAAGCTCTCCAGCACCACTTAGGCTAGCTCATCCACTGCTGCAGGCAACAAGGTGGAGCCAGCTTTTCTAATGCCCTTGGGCAGGCTCACCCACAGCTCACTAACAGGATCAGCTCTACTGTGCTGGTCTAGAAGAGGTGTAGTGCAGGGCCTGCTCTCCCACACAGATGAGGAGCAGGGGGAGGGGCATCTAGCCATGACAGAACCTTTGGGGCCAGCTCACCTGTGCCCAGGAGAGGTACAGGACCTGCTCTCCCAATTGCTGCAGCCACTAAGGTGTGGGGCCAACTCTATGCAACCCTTGGATATCAACATGATTCCAGGTAGCAGTCCAGACCAAGAACATTCACATGGCCTTTGGTGGTAATATGGGCCATGAACATCAAAACAGACCCCTGCCACTGCATGGCCAAAGAACCCAGACATGACCCTCAGTAGCAGCATGGGTCAGGACTTCACCATGGCCTCAGATGGCTTTGCAGGCAACTCATATCAGGCTGTTCCTCTCCACCTTCCATCTCCAGATCAGCCTCTCAGTGCTCAAGCTCTTCCATCTGTCCACCCCACACTTGCACATCTGTTGTGGGTGGGCTACACATTGAAATGGGTGCCTTCTTCCTGCCAACTCTGTGTGGTGGTGGGCAGGGCCTCTGGGTGTCTTCAAGAGTGTCCGACCCAAAGTTTCCAAAGGAAATAAACTTCTGGCAGAAGTTTTTGACTCAGCCCAGTAAAACATATTCAACATGTAGTTGTCCAGTTTCATGGTTGAACCACCACCACACCCAACTAGGTAGGCAATGATGAAAAGTAAACACACAGGTCATGTCTAGTCAATTGTGGATCTCCACTCTGCAGCTACTGCTCTACTTCCTGGACTAGGATGCAGCTCTGGCAGCCATAGCGACTCATTCAGTAGTAGGTTTTCTCAAAGGCAAAGGTTCTAGCACTTGTGCTTGTTACTGGCTCTATTGATGGGTAGTGCAATTCAACTTCTCCCAGGGAGCAAAAACAGTAACTGCCCTTCTGTTCCCCCACCTCAGTGCACAAACCACTCTTCTATACCTATTTGCTAGCTTCTTTCTTTCCCATAAATTCACCATCTACTGACTCACTTCTTATTGCATCCAGCCAAGCACAGGACTGAGGTGTGTCTTTGTGCTTCCCAGTGTGCCTGTACCCTTTGTGAACGCCATCCTGGTCCACTATGTTGTCTAGGTGCTTCCTGTTGTCCAGAATCAGTTTCTTGATCCCAATCCTAGTCCTGCTGTTCTTTCTCACCTTTGCTCATAGCCTTCTCTCTTTAAGACTTCTCAGTCCCACTTGAGGAGAGGCTGTGCTCATTCTCGGGAGAGAACAGGGCCCTGGCCAAGGTTAAAGCTGCCATAGCTGCTACTGAAAACCCAGAGCATGACACTCAAGCCACCACAGCTACCAGCACCATCTTGATTCTCTCCCATGTTCTTTGTTTTTAATTTGAGAATTTCCCACTTTCATTGTAACACCAATCTAACCTCCTTAATGTTTGGCTGTAACCTGTAGCCCGCCCCTACATGATCCAGAAAGCCCCATTCCTCTCTCTTCAAACCCACTCAGTCAGTCTCCAAAGGAAAGGTGCCAAAAAGTTGGGTTCTTCATTCTTGGCGACTACAGCAGCTTCATCCCCTGAAGTTGCCTCCATCCAAGTCTCCAACTCCATCCAAGTTTTTGAACATACTTAGGCACAAACCCAGCTTGTGGTGGACATGAACCTATATATAATCTCCCTGCTTTAGTTTGGGTATGCGGCTTCTCTGGCCTTGATCTCAGGGATTGGAGAACCCACCCAGGAATTGCTTTGCTCAAATAAAGGCATTGTTATACATTTGGGGGGGGAGGTGCATACTTTGAGACTGACCCAATTGCTATTGCAGATATGTTTAACTGAGCCTCCAAACTAATAAGGCATCGAGTACAATAACAAAAAAGACAAATCTTCACTTTTTTGTTGGTGGTGCTTTACTAAACTGAGAAAATTTTTCTTTAATTTTTGAGGGCATGTCTCAGTAGCTACTGAAAACTCTTGTTTATTATGCATGGAGTGTTCTGCCTGCATGCAGGCCTGCATGCCAGAAGAGGATATCAGATCTCATAGATGGCTGTAAGCTACCATGTGGTTGCGGAAATTAAACTCAGGACCTCTGGAAGAGCAACCAGTGCTCTTAACCTCTAAGCCATCTGTCTCTCCAGCCCAATACTGGAAACTCATTTTTAAAAAAATGTGTATGAGTGTCTGTGCAGCCTGAAGTTCCAAAAAGTTGTAAACCACTATGTGTGTGCTAGGATCAAAACCTAGGTCCTCTGTGAGTACAGCCAATGTTCTTTTTCTGATAGGTACCATCCAGCCTTGGAAACTCCTTTTGAAACTTTGATAAAGTAGGAAGTAGAAACAAGGCTCAATGGTTAAGGGCACTTATTACAACTTTTGCCCACAATTTGACAACTATAATCATGTCCATCAACTACATGAGCACTTAAAAGTTTGATTGCAGTTGTCATGTATACATATTCCAGGTTTCTATAAATGAAATATGTAACTTCTTCCTTGGACTACAGAACAGCATTTAATATACTGAAATCTAGAGTATTTCCTCCCTTAACAAATGTACAATAGAAACACTCATTAAGAAAACAAACAAGAAAAATAAATCAATAATCACCAACTATTTTATAACAGGTAAGCATAACTATAACACTATTACCCAAGCTCATTCTGAGAATATCTTTCAGAAGTAATTTCTAAAATCTATAACCAGATTATTTAAGACAAAGTCATTCAATCTATGAATACAATTGGCTCAGGATGAGATTTAGAAATCAAATATTGCCCAGTGGTGATAGCAACAAACACCTCTAATCTCAGCATTGGGAGGCAGAGGTGGGCGGATCTCTGGGAGTTCAATGCCAACCTGGTCTACAAAGAGTTCCAGGACAGCGGAGGCTACACAGAGAAACTCAGACTTGAAAAACCAAAGAAAGAAAAAAGAACTCAAACATGTATTTTATGGGAAATGATCTCACGTTTAATTGTGATATTTTAAAATTGTACAAGTTTTTTACATCTGCCCTCCCACCCCATATTTAGACTCTTAAAATGACAGGAAAACATCACCGATCACAGGTTGAATGGGTTTACCCTTTCAGTTCCTATATGAAGCACCCAATATTCCTTAAAACACCAATGAGACCTGGCAGTGGCCAACAGTGAATTTCACCTTCAGGGTTAAGAAGTTCAGATCCTCTGAGCATTCTGTGATACAGTGGCACTCACTTGTCCAGAACTGGTACTGCCCCATGCTTGGGGAACTTTAAATTGTACCAGTGAAAAAAGCTGCTTCCCCTCAAGGGGAAGAAAGAAAAAGCAACCTCAAAACCCAGCTAGTTTAGCTGTGGTCTATCTGTCTCATCTCTTCAGGCTCTTTTTTTTTTTTTTTTTTTTTTTTTCCTTCTTTCCTTTTCTGCAGCAGAGCATGAGAGACCAAAACCTAACCTGAGTTACAAGAAAACAAGACAGTGATGGCTATGGAAGGAGTGACCTGGAGCAACTGAAATGCTCCTTTACCTCCCACATCCAATGTATGTGCTTCACAGAAAAACAGTAACAACAAATTCACAAAATATAACAGTTAAAATTACAAAGCCCGTTCATCCAGGGGTGCAGAAGGCAGGAAGAAGTGGGAGGGTAGTAAATGACACAGGGATAGGAAAAGAAAAAATGTAGTCAGTCAGTCCAGGCACAGGAGCTGGCAAATGCTAGAAAATAGCTGGAAAACTCCAGTCCTTTCAGACCTAGGGTTTAAAAAAAAAAACAAAACTCTACATACTGGAGTAGGGAAGGTTCTGCCTTACTGCAGAGACAAAATTTCCAATTCATCCAAGAGAAGGGAATATGCAGAGTGCCATTGGCAGTGGGCTCTGCCTTCCGTGGTAGGGGGTGGAAAACAAAGAGCTGCCACATCCTCCACCCAATCCCACCCACCCAACCCCTTTGGACAGCAGGACTCAGTGGGCGGCAGCAGCTTTCAGTTTGGCAGGAGAAGAATGTGGAGAAGGGAGCTTCTCTGCAGAGGACGAGCTGCTCAGGGCTGACTGCAGGTAGACTGTCTTGTGGAAAAGTCTGTTGCTTAAAAAGACCACCAAGGAGAAGAGGCGCAACTGGAAAAGACTAAAGGACAAGAAACCCTACTCATTAGCTCCCAGTTGATCAACATAACTGCTTCAACCAAACTACAGATTATCCGACTACTTTTAAGTTTAAAACTACATAGGGAAAAAATTAAGGCAACAGAAAGAACTCAAAGCAATACAGGTATTAGACAATAGTTTATCAGCTAAAGAATATACTGCCTGCAGAGCAAGTAGCAGGACAGACTATTTGCCTAGCAGCCTGAGGCTGTGAGTTAAATCCCACCACTGGAAAAAAAAAAAAAAAAAAGAAAGAAAGAAAGAAATGCAGCTGGAACCTCACCTTTAATCCCAGCACAGAAAACCCTGTCTTGAAAAACCAAAAAAGAAAAAGAAATGTAGCAAGTCTTGCTGCTGCCAAAAATGCACTTCAGGCTGGGGCTTTTAAAGGAAATAAAGCTAGTTATTCCAGATTTTTAAATTTTTATTTTATTATTTAATGGAATTGAGTGTTTGACTACAAGTTTGTCTATGTACTACCTGTGTACCTGCTGACCACAAATGACAGAACAGGGTGTTGGATCCTCTAGAACTGTTAACCTGTGACCCACCAAGATGCTAGATCCTCTGGACAATTAGCCAGTGCTCTTAACTGCTGAGCACTATTTCTAGCCCCATAACCCAGATTTTAAAAGCACTTCTCTATGTGGCCAGATCACACAGAACCTACTTTCTTTCTTTGGTTTTGTTTGTTTGTTTTTGTTTTTCCCAGACATGGTTTCGGAACCTGTCCTGTAAAAGCTCTGTAGATCAGGCTGGCCTCGAACTCCAGAGATCTGCCTGCCTCTGCCTCTAGCGCGCCAGATTAAAGGTCTGACAAACCTATTACTTTCTTTAAAAGTGGCCATTAAAAAAAAAAAAAAATGGGCTTTACTTAGATGTTTACAAAGGATCAGCCCAGACTGATCTTGAACTCATATTAATCATTCTGCCACAGGCTTCCAAGTTTTCTGATTGAGGCATTAAACACCACACTGGATACAATTGTTAAATTTTAAGAATAGGTATAAATGGATAGGCTTGGTGGCATCCACCTAGTCTCAGCACTGGGGGACAAGGCAGCAGAATCACAAGCTCAAGACAACAGTGCTACACAGGGAGAAGTAAAAACAAGCATGCTTGAGAGTGTGAGAATGTCAATTTGGGATACGTGTGTGTGTGTGTGTGTGTGTGTGTGTGTGTGTATCTCAAAAATAACTGGTATTTCATCTCTCTCGTGTATCTGTCTGTCTGTTTCAGTTCCTAACATTCACAATAGCCTCTAACCTAGTTCTAAGGGATATGACACCATTTACTGTCCTCCATGGGCACAGAATGCACATGGTACACAGACATGTAAGCAAAACAATAATAAATCTTAAAAAATAAACTATATTAAGGTGTGCTGGCTAGTTTGATGTCAACTTGACACAAACTATAGTCGCTTGAGAGAAGGGAGCCTCCCTAAGATCCAATTGTAAGGCATTTTCTTATTAATGATTGATGGGAAAGATTGTAGCCCATTGTGAGAGGGGCCATTCCTGGGCTGGTGGTCCTGATTTCTATAAGCAGGATGAGCAAACCATGTGGAATAAGCCAGTAAAAGTAAGCAGCAGCCTTCCATGGCTTCTACATCCAATTCTGCCTTCAGGTTCCTGCCTTATTTGAGTCCCTATCCTGATTTCCTTTGATGATGAACAACAGTAATACGGAAGTGAAAGCCATATAAATCCTCTCCTCAAGCTGCTTTTGGTCATGGTGTTCACAACAACAGAATCTAGCTAGACATAAGGCTTTTCTTCAGCATTAAGAGATTTATATGGCAGAAGTCTCATCACTGGCACTTACTATGCTTTTCCAGGAGTCTTTGCTTCATTGGCGCTGATGATGAATAAAGGAAACAGGATAGAGAAGAGGCAGCCACTGTTAAAAACAAAAAGGTCAACTTCACAAGACTTGACTTTAGAAAAGTCAAGCCTCATATCTCCTTCCCAGCTTTGCAAACAACATGATGCGATGAAGCTTTAATACATCATATAAACACAGCTTTGGAAATGAACAGAAGAGTTTCTGAATTTCTAAGTATCTGCCTCCAGGAGAGAACATACATAGAATAAGAAAGACTACATTTTAATGCTGACAAATGTCAATTACTATTAACAACAGAGAAAAAGAAAAAGAAAAACTCTTCCTGATGGGTCAAATGATGTAAAATGCTAGGTCAGAAGCAAACCAATAAAAGATACTTGTTAAGACATAATTACAACCTGAGCTTTTATTTTTCTAGTCTTTGGAATTTCTCTAGCCAAGTTACCTGATAATATAGGAGGACTGCATTGCAGTAAGGAAAGCCAAGGGCAAGCCAAATCCGAAGTAGTAAGGCCAATTCCTTTCTATGTTTGACAATCGCTGGTGCATTTCAATTCCTAAAACAAGGAAGTCAGTAGACCTAAGACTCATACCTTATTTACATGACTAACTGGCAGATACAATTATTTGAGGCTTAGGCTTTAGGCACAAAGCTATCACAAATACAGCATATAAGCCATACAAATCAACCAGCTTCATGATGGTACAAACCTTTGATCCCAGGACTTTGAAAAGCAGAAGCAATTTGTTCTACATAGGGAGTTACTGATCAGCCAGGACTATATAGTAAGACCTTGTTTCAAAGAATTGTACAGATCTGACATAAAGCTTCAATGCAAAGATTTTACAGCAATCATAATTTCAAAGCATCATTTGTCAGGACAATCCAGAATAAAACAAAATACCAAAAATGGATGGCATCTTGGGAGTGGTGTGTGGGTGGTAGCCTGATCTCTGAGTTGGAGGCCAGACTGGTCTATACAGAGCAAGCTCCAGGACAGCCAGGGGAACCCTGAGGGGTGGGGGGAGCATCTCTACTGAAAACTTAACACTCACCAAGATAAATATGCAAAGGCTTGTTAGTTTGGGTTTGTGGTTTTTGATATAGGATCTTATATATGGTCCGGACTACTTTCTCTACCTCAAAGTAAGTCAAGGATTACAAGTTCTGGACCCCTTTATAAAGCATCAAGTCTTTTTACAAGATCCCCAGCTGGTTATGGTGGGACACACCTGTCATCCTGGCATTTAAGATGATAAAATAAGAAGACTGGAGTTTGAAACAAGCCTGGACCATAAAAAATACCAGACCAACAAGGCTACACACAGCAAGACCCAACTAAAAAGACAAAAAAAAAAAAAAAAAAAGTGCCTGATATGATAGTGCACACCCATAATCCCAGCATTCTGGAAATAGAAGGCAGATCAGAAGAGTTCAAGGTCATCCTCAGCTCCATAGCAAGCTTAATACTAGCATGAGCTACATGAGATCTTTGAAAACAACTAAAATTTAAAAATAGAATGATAATAAAGCCCAAAGTAATCAAATGAGCTTGACTTGGTAGTATATGCATGTAATCCCAGTACTTGGGAGGTAGAAGTACTTGGGAGGAAGCTGGAAAGTTGAAAACCAGCCTGGGTTACTTACATAGCAAGACCATGCCTTAAATAAATAAATTCTAAATGTACTAGCATCTACTTAACTTCTCTGAAAAAAACTTGTGCTCTATCAACTTCTGACCCAGACAGAGCTACATCATATTAAGTACTAAGTAATTAATTCTACAGTGCCACTTTCCCTGGCCCCAATATAACCTAGGCCACTAGGTTATATAACCACTAGGCCAAATATAACGTCCCTCTTGCCGATGAGCTCTGCTAAGAGCTTAAATATTGAACAGCTTAGTGTGTGCAGCACCAGCATTTCTGAACAAGGCGTCTATATCCCAGGTTTCTTTTTATGGACCTACCTTTATTGAACCAACGGTACTCAAAGCAGTAGAGTGAGTAGAGAAGAGACATATGCAGCAGACTAACCAGCTGACCCACAAGATGGATGGGAAAGAGACTCACAAACATCCCCTGAGGAACAAATGCAACAAATCTTAATTCCAGAGTGTCAGACATTTCTCACTCACTACTCCAATCAGAGATGGCCTCCCAGTTGCCTCAAAAGTGGTTTAATGGTAGGATCAGAATCTCCAAGAGGTAATCTATGCTTCTTATAAGTTTATATTTAAACTCTTTAGCTGCTTTTAAAGTCTCTCTCCTTTCTTCCCTCCCCTCCCCCAATACCCATGCCTTTGGTAGGTACTATTGTCCTTACCTTTCTCATTTTTTAATCTTTTTAGATTTTTAAATTTTATGTCTGACTATTCTGTCTGCATGTATGGATATGTATATTGGTACTGCATCAACAGGAACTGGAGTTATGGATGGATGTAAGAACTAGAAAACAATCACTAAGTCATTTCTTCAGCTTCTATTTTCCTTTTCTTAAATGTGTGTGTGTGTGTGTGTGTGTGTGTGTGTGTGTGTGTGTGTGTGTGCTTTTAGATCAATTGTGTACCGATTTTTATCTCTAGCTAATAAATTTCAATTTAACTTCCTAGGAAAATGTTCATTGGGTAAAAATGCTATTGTGAAAGCAAGAGGGCTGAGTTCAGATCCCCAGCATCCCATAAACACCAGGCATGGATATGTGTGTGTGTATGTATGTATGTATGTATGTATATATGTGTGTGTGTGTGTGTGTGTACATGTATATATGTATATATGTATATATATGAGGGTAGGCAGAGACAGACAAATCCTAGGGACTGATGGCCAGCCAGGCACCCTAGCCAAAAATAGTGATCTTCAGGTTCAGTGAGAAATCTCATCTCAAAAAATAAGGTGAAGAGTGCGCACACACAAATAGTGCTTTAAAATCATTACTTAGGCATATATGCATACTCCAGAATAAATGCAAAACTCATCTTTCTGAAGTCCTCTTCCATAACTTCTTTTTCTTTTCTTTTTAAAAATGTTTCCATGTGTCTCTCACCTGAATAAGGAAAAGTGCCTGTAGCAAAAGGTTGAAGAGCATGTCAGCAATTATTTTGCTGACACTGGGGAATGGATGAGGTTTCCTCCCTGATACTTCAAATGCCAGGTCAGCAATATCCTGAAACAGAGAACAGTAGTACAACAAAACATGAATTAATGGTTCTGTGTCCATCCCCAGAGCTAATGCCACTGTTCGGCTACCAGAGCTGCCAGGTGAGAAAAGTCTGCCTTAGTAACCTAAGACAGTCATTTCATTTTACAAAACCACAAAGATTATCAAACTGGCTGCTTAGCTTTAAAAAAAAAAAATGTTAAGACTTAAAAACTGTTTTCTCTATGGCCCACTAACTTCATAGGCTAAAAAGAGTATAACCTAGAGAACCCAGACTCCATTCTGTCCTGGACCTACTTGGAACCAAATGGCATTCACAACTTTGCTAAGCACAAACAGGGGGAGCACCCAAAGAGCACTGAAAATTGATGTGAGGAAGAATTCCAGCCATGACCAAACATCTCCATGCAGTGATGGATCACCTAAAATAAAAGCGAGAAGAATTATTAGTTTAGTTAGATAGGTGAAACACCAGAAGACCAAAAATGGAACTATTTTGTGACCATTCCTCTGCCTCATATTCTGCTCACAGCTCTTATTCATAGTTTTGTTCTGCTTGTCTTGAAACAAACCTGCTTACAGGGTGACTGCGGAGATGTCACAGTGACTAACTGAAGAGCTATCAGGAAACCAAATGAATTTAAATCTTAGCTCTACTACTTATGAATAGCTTAAATAACTTCTATTTACTTATTCATACAATTGCCCAAAAAAGTCTATCTCAAAACGCCAATGAGAAGTCTAAATTAAAAACATGGGGGGGGGGCCGCGGACGGGCGCGCACACCTTTAATCCCAGCACAAGGGAGGCGGAGGCAAAGGCAGGTCAATCTCAGTGAGTTTGAGGCCAGCCTAGTCTACAAAACAGGAGGCAGAGGCAGGTCGATCTCTGAGTCTATAGAGCTAGTCCCAAGACAGCCAGAACTGTTACACAGAGAAACCCTGTCTCAAAGTACAAAACTAAAAACATCAAATTGCTGGTGTTGTTAGAAAGTGTTTATGAAACAGAGGAAGACTATTAACAAATATCTCAAACCTCTATCATAAGTAGGAGCAAGATAAATACATACTCACCAATAATCCGGGCTGTTACTGATTGAAGCACAGGAATAAACACTCGATAAAACAAGAGGAGACTGAACTGAAGGAGAGAGGCAATAATCAAAAACACTTCTTTAAATTAAAACAAGGCACCAGGCGGTGGTGATGATGATTTTAATCACAGCACACAAGAGGCAAAGACAGGTAGATCAATGTCAGCCTGATATATAGAATGAGAGTCTGAGTTCCAGGGCAGCCTGGAAACCACCTCAAAACCCCCAAAATAATAACAATAATAATAAATTAAAACAAGGCATTTTGGCTCTCACTATAATGACTTTCCAGTCAAGACTGCTTGTTTATAAATCAGGAGGCCAGAAAAAGCACCATTCCTACTTGCCAAAACTCCAGATACTATCAGTGAGACTTTTGAGACAGAGAAAACATTTTAACTAACATTCAGGCCAACACATGAAGATAAATGAAAAATATCCCATGATGTTTATTAATTAAATCTAAAGCTAACATCTGAAAGTGTTAGTAAAATGTTTACATTAAGAGAAACTGAATTACACTAAATATCAAGTCAAAATAGCATTTAGATTTAAAAAAAGACTATAATTCTCAATGAATTACAGGTAACTTTTTTGATCTGAGTCTCAAAAATAATCAATTGCTACAACCAGAAACATCTACCTTTCTCTGATCCCACAGATAAGCAAAACTGTCTAGACAGTGTTAATACAAGTTATTTATAACATACTAAACCCTGTCAATGGATCATATAAGTAAACAAACATATATGCAGGGCTCTCCCAGTTATCTCTTTACATGTAAGTATTGTTTGTGAATAGGAGTAAAATTCACTAAAGATGTACAAAACCCAAATTCATGTTTGTTTAAGATTTTCTGGTTGTTTTTCTAGATAGGGTTTTCTCTGTGTAGCCCTGTGTCCTAGAACTCACTCTATAGACCAGGCTGAACTCAGACACCCATCTGCCTCTGCCTTCTGAGTACTGGGATTAAATTAAAGGTCTGTGCAACTATGCCTGACTAGTATTTATTTGTTTTGAGGCAGGGTTTCATGTATCTCTGGCTGATTTCAAACTTAGTATGTAGTCAAGAATGACCTTCAACTTCTGATCCTCCTGCTTTTACCACCAAGTGCTGATATTATAAGTATTGTTATTTTTTAAAGATTATTTTTATTATTTTATATATGTCTGGTTATCTGTATATGCAGCATATGTATACAGGTGCCCATGGAGGCCAGAAGAGTATATACAAAATCCCCTGGACATGGCATTAAAAAACAGATTTAAAATGCCTCATTAAGTGCTATGAACTGAACCCAGATCCTCTGCAAAAGCAACAACTTCTCTTAACTGGTCCATCTCTCCAACCCACAGGTATCTTTTTCTTTAATTTTTTTTCTCTCTTTCTTCTTTTCTTTATTTTTTTTTCTCTCTTCTTGTCTTTTTCTTTTTCTTTTTTTTTTTTCTTCTTGAGACAGCATATTGTCTATATTGTCCCCAGATGGCCCGAAACTCAGGAAGACAAGATTGGCCTGGTCTCAGAGGTCTGCCTGCCTCTACCTCTCAAGTACTGGGATTATAGGCATGCACTACCACACATGGCAATTATTTTTTTCAGACATCATACAAAATAAAAGGTTTCATTTTAACATTTTCTTACATATATTTCTTGCTCAGATTGCCCCCTTCCATCCATGTGATAGTCATCCGCATATATAAGCAGCTCAAACAAAGATAATTCATCTTAGATAATTCATCTTATTTTTTTAGGAAGCAGCTGAGAAATATTAACCTAATAACAATCTAAAGATACATATAAGGAACCTAGAATTTGATGAAAAAGAACTTACCCAGAATACTCCACCGTTCCAAGCACAACACTGGAAAATTCTACTAACAATACGTGGCTCACTGGAAAAGACAATATGAGTTTAACTTGTAAAACGTATAGGCTATTTCCAATGTTATCTAATAACTCTCCATTTTACAGCTTCTATTGGTACCATATTATCTTTGAGCACCTAATGTTCTCCCAATGCTCTAATTGTCAATAAGAAAAGGCTACCATGTTTCCGAGGAACCAGGTTTTAGAGACAGGGCCTCATTATACAGTCCAGGCTGGTCTCAAACTCTTGGCAGTCATCCTGCCTCAGTCTTCACAGTGCTGGTATTACATGCATGTGCCACCACAGCCCGGTGGCAAAACCAGCTTTTCCATTTTGTTGTCAGTTTGAACAGGATTTCACTATGTAGCCCTGGCTGGCTTGGAACTCACTATTTGACTTCAAACTGCCTGCTTCTGATCCTAAGGGCTGGTATTAAAACTATGCATCATCAGCTTTCCTTTTAAAACTAAAAAGGGGCTGATGAGATGACTTACTAATAAAAGTGTCACAAGCCTGGCATCCTGCATTAGATTCTCTGAACCCATGTAAAAGGTGGAAGGAGAAGTTAATTTCACAAAGATGTCCTATGGCATCTACACATGTGCTATGAAAGGGACAATGATAAATAATTTTTAAATGTTATTTATTTTTATGTATATGAGTGTTTTGCCTGCATGTGTGTCTGTGCACCACCAAATGCAGGATAGAAGAAATCCTTGTATCCCCTGAAATCACAATTGCAGACAGCTGTTAGCCTCCATGCAGGTGCTGGGAACTGAATTCAGTCATCTCTCCAGTCCCCAAATAAAACAAACACTCATGGGTGGGTGGGTGTGTGTGTGTGTGTTAGTGTGGGGAAATAACCCATAACATTTCCCACAAACAAACAAACAAAAAACAACTAATAAGATCTGAAATTTTAGGTTACTATGTAGGGCCTTCACTCTATACTGTACTGGTCCTAGTATACGACCCTCTGATGACAGCTTGGGATGTAGGCCTGTACTCCTCACCTCTCTTGTTTCCGCTCTACACTCTGGGCTCTCCTCTGGGCCAAGACACTACTTGCCCTCCTTCGGCGCTGCTCCTCTCTCTTCTGCTGGATCCGAGCATCTAGCTTTGAGATGGTGCAGATGCCCCAGATGGAGTCTTTGATCCCCTGTGGATAAGGACATTTTTTAAGTGATTGTGGGCTGCAGACTTTCCAAAGTTACAAACAGATGAATGAGTAATAGTGGAAATCACAGTACTTATTTTGTTACAGAAATTAAGGAGAGTGATTTGATTTGAGCCTCCCATGCTGTGTTGGAACTCAGGACTTGGAGCATAGTAGACAGCACTCTGCCACTGAACTATAACCTCACCCTTTATGTATTCTTTATCCTTTTTTTGTGGCATATTATTTTAACTATGTAAACATGTTACATTTGTTTGTTTATATTGTAGAATATTACATGTAGAATATTGTATGTAAAGATATGTTGCATTTGTTAAACTATGTAAAGGTGGTGTGTTACACTTGTTTCAATTTGCCTGCTAAGGCACTTGATTGCTTTAATAAAAAGATGAATGGCGGAGCTGGACATACACACTTGGGGACAAAGGCAGGCAGATCCCTGTGAATTCAAAGCCAACCTAGTCTACTGAGCAAGTTCCAGGACAGCCAAGGCTAAGGCTACACAGAGAAATCCTGTCTTGGAAAACAAAATAAAAGCTGAATGGCCAATAGCTAGGCAGTAGAGGGATAGGCAGGGCTGGCAGGCAGAGAGAATAAATCAAGAAAGAATCTGGTAGGGGGGAAGAAGTTGGGAGGAGAGAAGCGAAGTGGGGGGGGGGGCACCAAGGAGCTGCCCAGGGTCAGCCAGCCAGGCATGGAGGAAGCAGTAAAGTAGGACATACAGAATGAAAGAAAGGTAAAAGGCCTGATGCAAAACATAGATGAAGAGAAACAGGCTAAAGTAAGTTGTAAGAAGCAGTGGGACAAGCCTGAGCTAAGGCTGAGAATTTATAATTAATATTAAGTCCACACACCTTTATTTTGGAGCAGGTTGATGACCCAAAGAAAATTTCCAACTACATTCCTTAATTTACAAAAGAATTGCAACAATGGAGAACTTCAAACTCCTTTAGTCCAGAATCACTAGTTAGTATTTTTTCCATATTTATATACTCTTATCCAAACCATTCAAGTAGGTTGTTTTTATCACACTCATGCTGTTTTCCCTTGAGCAGAGGCTGAAACAGGGCCTCACTACATAAATTAGGCTGACTTCAAACTCTTGATTTTCTTGCTTCAGCTTCCAAATACTGGGAACACAAGTATAGTGGCCAACAGGCCCTTGTATGGTATTTTCAGGAGGTATCCTAAGAACAATATTCTTTACATAATCATAGGGTAGTTATCAATTGAAGAAACTTAATACTAAAATACTTTATAGCCCACATTCCAATTTTCCCATTCATCACAACAATGAACTTCATGGCATTTCACACCTGAAGAGTTTAATCCAGAATCAAATAATGCATTTCTTTTGTCTCCTTAGTATTTTCAAATCAAGAACAGTTCTTTATACTTTTGCTTTTTCCATTATATTTATTTGTATAAGCATGTCACCATGCATGGAGAACACAGGACAACTTGTAAGAGTCAGTTCTTCCCTTCCACCAGGTGGGTTGGGATTACCATACTCTGTCAAGGGGTGTGATTATAAGAATCTTTACTTCTCAAAAGAAATGTTAAAAAGCAGTGTGGTGGCCTTTAATCCCAGCACTCAAGAGGCAGAGGCAGGTGGATCTCCGAATTTGAAGCCAGCCTGGACTTCAGTTCCAGGACAGGCTCCAAAGCTACAGAGAAACCTTGTCTGGGGAGGGGGATGGGGGGAATACAGGCTAGCTACTTCATCATGGAATTTTCTTAAGCTTTAAGTTTCCCCATGATATACCAGGTTAAGCATTCTGAACAAGAATATCACAGAACTGATGGTATCACACCAAGAAACAACATAAGCTAGGCATGGTGACACACGCTTTTTTTCCCCCAAAATTCAAGGTAGAGGCAGGAAAAGTTCCAAATCCAAGGTCAGCCAAGGATACACAGCCAGTCTGTTCTGTCCAAGGAGATCATATCCACCTCACTCCCTAAAACAATGGCACATAGTAACTGCCCTTGTGGTGATATTAATTTCATGGTTTCAAACTTTTTACTTTAGTAACTAGAAAGTAGTAACTGGGAAACACTTCTGATGCCACGCAAATATACCCAAGATTTCTCCCAAATTTAGCATCCTTCCATGATTCTTGCCTAAACCAATCTTGAATTATAAGTACTAAATAGTAGTTTTCCAACACTTTTACATTTACCAATACTATGAAAACATTCTTTTCCCTACTCCCTTTCAATACCAATTAAATTGCTGCAGTATTCCTTGAATTCTATACTAGCTCTAGACACCAGTCAAGAAGGACTACGCTATATCAAATTTAGAGAAATACACAATTACTGTTTTAAAAGGAGAGAAAGAAGGGAAGAAGGAAAAGAGGGAGGAAAAAGTAATTGCTGCAAAATGTAAACAAACCTCTTTAGTAAGGCAGTCTCACATCAAACAGAAGCTTCTTGGTACTGCTATTGAGTTTGTATACACAGACAATGACAAATGCACCTGCCAACCATATCTGAAGAATTCCAAGTTATTGCTAGTGCTATGAACTCCAGAATTACCTGTAATCCAGTTCAAAGAACTACGTTTATTCGTCCCTGCAACCAACCACATATTGTGCAACTTCAGTGAACTAATCTTTGGTCAGATGGAAACACCCAAGAAGATAGTGTAATCCCACCAACATGGGAGACGAGCAGGACAATTGCCTCAAATTAGGTCAGTCTGGGCTTACAAGGTAAGACTCTACCTCAAAATAAAGGCAAGAAAAGGGTGGGGATTCAGCAGAGTGCTTGCCTATCATGTGAGAGGTCTTGGGTTCAATTCTACTATTGAAAGGAAAAAACAGAAAAAATATACAAATAAAACTAAAAATGTAATACACACACACATTAGAGTTTAATAAAAACCATAATAGATTTATGTCCAAAGCAGAATAATTTCGCCAATATAGTCAACTTCATAAAAAAAAAAAAAAAGAAAAGAAAGAAAGAAAGAAAGAAAAAGAAAAAGAAGAAAAAAGCAGAGCCAAGCGTGGTGGTATATTCCTATAAAACTAGCATTAGGGCACGTAACATACTGAAGATGATCACAAATTTGAACCCAGTCTGGGATACAGAGTAAGAACATCTTTTTAAAAAAGTAAAAACAAAGACCAGCAAGATGTCTTAGCAGGTAAAGGTACTTGCTACCAAGTTGGCAGCCATTGGAACATACATACAGTACATACAGAAGGGAAAACTTGACATACTGTTCAAGCACACACATATTAAATAAAGCTAATAAAAACAAAAGCATGCTTGAGCCTCAGTCAGAAGGCCAAGAAAATCCTGGGGGTTGAATTTAGTGTCAGACTTGGTACCTGCTTGTATTAGGGCTATAAGAATGTGAAGTCATTTTGTAGAAACATCATCAAGTAATTATCTTTTGGGGGGGATGACAAGATTTCTCTGTGTAGCTTTGTAGACCAGGCTAGCCTTGAACTCAAAGATCCAATTGTGTACACCATCACTGCTAGGTGAGCTCAAAGTATACTTTTTTGTTTTTGTTTTGTTTTGTTTTTTTGTTTTTCAAGACAGGGTTTCTCTGTGGCTTTGGAGTCTGTCCTAGAACTCACTCTGTGGACCAAGCTGGCCTCAAACTCACAGAGATCTGCCTGCCTCTGCCTCCTGAGAAAGTAATACATCTTTAATGTAAGTCTCTTTCCTGTTTCCAAGCTCTCCATGATGAGTGACTAAAACTGATTTTGATTAACAGGAAGTTTGAATGTCACCCTTAAGCCTACTTGCCATTTCCAAAATTTGTTTCTTTTCTTTCTTTCTGAGGCAGGGTCTCATGTAGCCCCCTTCCCAGGAGGAGTGAAGGCTCAAACTTCCTAAGTAGCCAATTCTGGAGTTGAACTACCATCCTTTTGCTCTATCTCTCAAGTGGTTTTCTGTTTTGGGGGCGCTTGCTGGAGGTGGTGGTGGTTTGCTATTTCATTTTTGAGATAGGTCTCACTATATAACACAAGATGGCTAAGAATTTATGATCCTCCTGACTCAGTCAAATGAATGCTGTGATTACAGATGTGTGCTACTATATCTGGCTCAAACTAAACAGCGATACATGCTTATAATCCCAGAACTTCCTATCAATGCAAGGGATCAGAAGTTCAAGGTCATCCTGGCCTACACAGCCAGTGGGAGAATAACCTGTCTCAAAGCAAACAGAAAAGGCTCTGTAGCCAAGCTAAACAGAATGCTAACACTAGGTTATGTACTCATTAAGCAGTCTCCCAACTTCCATAGGATGCAGGATAGAAGGGCTGGGATTCAATCAGTATGTATGTAAGAATGTTTGCTCTGAAAGCATGAGGACCTGAGTTCAAATCCAATGCCTTCTTGTAAAAAACTAGGCATGGCTGCTGGATCCTGAGAACTCCCTGGCCAACCAAATAGGCCAACTCAGGTACAGTAAGAGACCCTGTCTCAAGACAATTTAGCAGACAGCAATGGAGGTGATAGGGGAAGACACCAAAGTTCTGCTTTGGCCTCTACATGAGCATCAGACTGTTACCTGCACACCCACAGGTATGTACCACACAACCACACACAAATACATACATACACACACAAACATATATACATACTGTGGAATATTTGTTTAACTATGCAAAGATGTGCTGCATTTGCTTAATTATTATATTACTGTTATCTTGCCTAAGGTACCCGATTGGTCTAATAAAAAGCTAAACAGCTGTGGGGCGGTGGCATACCGCCCAGCGCTCAGGAGGCAGAGGCAGGAAGAGCTCTGTTAGTTCAAGACCAGCCTGGTCTACAAGAGCTAGTTCCAGGCCAACCTCGAAAACCACAGAGAAACCCTGTCTGAAAAAAAAAAAAAAAAGCTAAACTGCCAACAGCAAGAGAGGAGGTTTAGGTAGGACTTCAGAAGGAAGAATTTAAGGTTGGAGGAAGAAAGAAAAAGAGATGCCAGGAAGACGCCAGGAGCCAGCCAGTCATGAGAATGCAGGAAAATAGGACATACAGAATGAAAGAAGGGTAAAAAGTCCCATGTAAAACATAGATGAATAGAAACAGGTTAACTTACGTTAAAAAAAAAAGGCTAGTGGGACTCCCTCCCCCCTCACACACACACAAAGTTACAGGATATAACTAGGCATAGGCTCACGCTTGTAATCCCAGCATTTGGAAAGGAGAGACAAGACTGAAATTAAACCATAGCAAAATAAAAAAGACTCAGGATAGTGTATACCTACATTCCTAATACTTGGCTTTCTGAGACAAGAGCATCACCAAGTGTTCAAGGTCAACCTGAGACTATCATGAAAATATGAAAAACTGCTGCTTATTGAGTAGACTAGATTGAAAACCTACATTCTATATAAAAGACCCAACAAATATAAAATTTACAAAACACCTGAAGGATTTCCTTGTCAGTTCTTTAGCAAAAAGAAAGGGGGGGTATAAATTCCATGAAAATATACTCACCCTGCCAAGGTCCTGCAGAAAGGTTTTGACACTGTCAGCCATCTCTTCACTGCCCAGACGATCAGTTACAGAGAGGAAGTACCCCCAAATCTCTCATCTTGGAGGGCCTGGAAACAAATGGAGAAAAAATACTATGTTAAAGATAAGTGATCTCATTATCTGTTTCTACAAAATGACTCCACATTCTAGTAGCCCTGATACAAGAGTAATAGACTGTAACACAAATACAATAAACTATGAGGCTATACCTGTAACTGATGAAACCTAAGATGCTTATTTTTTCATTAGAGATGTGAGATGTTGTCCCAGCTAGCCCCACACTCCTGGGCTCAACAGATTTTCCTGCCTCAGCTTCCCCAAATAAAGAGGGACAAATGTGTTCCTGGACAAGTGGTCTCCCCTAAGCCTTGGTGACCCAGACTACTCCTCCTAAACACTTCAAACACTGTTGAGGATTCGGAAATGGGTGGTAATAATGTTTGAATAGCCTCTGAAGCAATTTTTATGCTGGCTATAGATTCTCAAACACTTGAAGTTGGGAAAGGAGAGATGGCTCAGCGAATAAAATTACATGCTGCTCTTTCAGAAGACCAGAGATCAATTCCTAACACCTGTATCAGACCTCTGCCAACCAACTGAACTCCAGCTCCAGGGGATTAAATACCATTTTCTATCCTACACAGGCCCTGAATTCACATGCACTGACACATACATACATACATACATACATACATACATACATACAAACATACACACACACACACACACACACACACACACACACACACACACACTTGAAGGAACTAGGCTGTAATTCTACCACTAGGTAGGAGGGTAGGAGGCAGAGGCAGGAGGACAACCACAATTTCCACAACAGGCTGTCTACACATGAGTTTCACACCTGCTAGGGCTTCCTTGGTTAACCCTGTTCATACAATATAATAATTTATTTTGATCCACTTTAATAATGCATACTCCTCAAATACACAGGAAAGTTTAAGATATAAGAAACTACTAAGCCCTCTAATTAGGTCTTTCTATGTTTTCTAACTTCATCCCCCACTACCAGTATAGTCCTGAACATATAATCTAGTGACCTACAGCACCATTTTCTAACTTTACAAGTATACACACACACACACACACATATATACACACACACATACATATATATATATATATATATATATATATATATATATATATATATGTATAGCGTTCTGAATGCATTACGCCTACAGGCCAGAAGAGGGCACCAGATCTCATTACAGATGGTTCTGAGCCACCATGTGGTTGCTGGGAATTGAACTCAGAACCTCCAGTGCTCTTAACCACTGGGCCATCTCTCCAGCCCCTGTGCATGTATTTTAATAATCATGTAGGAAACAATGAATTTTAAACTTAACTAAGGCTTGGGAAGAGGGTCTAATTCAAAGGTAGACTGTATGCTTAGTATGTATGAAAGCCAGAGTTCAATCCCCACAAAAACAAAACAAAAACACCTCATAAAGTTTAGGTTAGCAAGTAGCCTTTAGAACAGTAAGGATTAGGTATGGTGACACATACCTATAATACCATTTGGGAAGCTGAGGCAAGATAATCAGGAGTTCAAAGTCATTCTCAGCTAAATTAGAAGTTTGAGATCCGTGGGGTACATGAGACCCCATCTTTAAAAAAAAAAAGTGTTTCTCATTTTATTTCTCATATGAATGGGAAACCTAGCTCCAACAATTAAGAGATTGACAGGGTTGCAAATAAAACTCAGAGGTATGGATGTGACTAAGCAGGTAAGGGAGCCTTCTGCCAAGTCAAACCACCTAAGTTTAATAATCCTCTGGACCCACATGGCTGTCCTCTGACTTCATATGCACAGTATACTCACCCACATCATAGCACACACATGCTCACACAAACACACACAATTAATAAATGTTAAAAAAGAAAGAGAATTGTAACTCAGTGATAGAGTGCTTGCATGGCATGTTCAATTACCAACACCAAGGAAAAATGTTTAAAGAGAGAGAGAAAGAAGCCTGATAGTGTAGTCCTATAATCCCAACTCAGTTTAAGTCTGCATAAACCGAATTCAAGGTTTGTCTCAAAACAAGCCAAGAGGTGATGGCACACACCTTTAGTCCCAGCACTTGGAAGGCAGAGGCAAGTGGATCTCTGAGTTCAAGGCCAGCCTGGTTACAGAGTTCCAGGACAGGCTCCAAAGGTAAAGAAAAACAAAACAAAAACAAAGGTTGGGGATATAGTTCACTGGTACAGAACCTGCCTAACATACATGAAGCTCTGAAGTTCTGAGTTCAGTCCCCAGTACTGAAAAGGGCAAGTGAGTTAAATACTAGTCTCTCATTTAGTTCTTTAAAGTGAACTCTCAAGTAAATGGAAAAATCTACTTGCAAAAATGTAAGGATTTGGGATTTCAAAGTTCTCAAGCCCCACTAAATCAAGCTGAAAATCTCCAATTTAAGGCAATAATAATCTTAATACACTAATTTCACAGGCAGCCAGTATACCAGTCAACTACAAAACATAAAGGATACTTTGCTTGACCTTTGGCCACCTCATCAAGTAGCAGCACCCTGACCCAACTGGACTAATGCCACTCAGAACTGGACCAACAGGGAGATCAGAATCAGAAGGCTACCTGCACAACACCATGTACATGATCTGCTCCTTAGGTCAAATCCCAGTCAAATGTACTCACCTGGAGACGTTTCTAGGGTTAAGAAACATCTGTCATTACTCCCACTCCCCCCCTCAAAAAAAAAAAAAAAAGCCTCAGAGTTTCCAGTGTTCTACTAGTTGTGGTGAAAGAAGTCCATGGCCAAAGAGGAAACATCTAATGATGGGCACCGCACTAAGTGTGTGAAGACTGTCATAGGTAACACCCTCTTAACCAATGACTTGCTCATCTACAATTAAGGATAGTAAAATTCTTCACAGCGTTGTTTGAGAGTGAATAAACTAAACTGAAAATTCTGTATAAAGAATGCACCCTATCTGAGGTTTGAGGAAACTCATTACTTGGTCTAGTTTTCTCGTTGAGCCTAGACAGGGAGCTTCAAACATGTCTATCCTAGCACAGAACCCATTTGGCCTCTGGCAAATTAATATCCAGCTTCTGCATGTAGCAACCAGCAAAGTACCTACTGACCAAATAGAGCCTTTGAAGGACAGGGCATTTCAATTTTATACTGTGGGCCCAACATCTTTCCTATGGGAGAGAACATTTGGTATGAATTAGCCTGTTTAACAAATTGCTGAGGCATGCAGAAAAATAACCTGCCACAATTTAAGACCACACCATTTACAAAGGGCTCCTACAACATAGGAGAATCAAGATGCATCTTCTGGTTCACAATATTTTACAGGTGGAAAAGTTAATCTTTTTGTACAACAGCGAGTGAAAGCCAAAACTTCAAAACCTCAGAACACAGTCCGGACTTTTTTTTTTTTTTTTTTGCTTATGCTTTGCAACAAGGATATTTGATTGACCCAAGCATCCCTTGGGCAAATCACCTTTCTTAAACCTTCATATGCTGCAGGCCTCTAAATTCTTGACAGTCTTTAGAACCGATTAAGCATCTACTGAGACATACTCTCCTGCACTTTCATTTCCAAGCCACCAAACCCAAGTCCCGGAAGGCAGGAAGCCAGCGTTTCCCAGTCCAGGTAGGGAGAAGGTAAACACCTTCACTCATCACCGGGCCTCAGAATGACTCCGGGGCCCCGGAGAGTCCTCGACCCCTTTTCTCCCGGAGCTTCTGGGCAACTGGGCTAAGAACCAGTCTTTCTCCCCAGCCGCTGCCGCACACAGGGTGAGAACCACGCTCACCGCGGGTCACGGGAGCTAAAGATAGCCCCACCGCACCTAGGAAGAGCGAGCCTTGGGCGCCGCGCGCCACAGGGCCTGCCCTCGCCGCCCTTCACGTCCCCGGCCCTTGGGGCTGGGGTCCCTGCCGCAGCCCCTGCCAGAACCTCACGGACCAGCTCTGGCCTGACAGCTCTCGCTTGCCCCCTGGGCCCTGCCGCCCAGGCCCAGACGTGCAAGCGGTCGACACCCCGTTTGCCGCGACCCACACCTACCCCGCTGCCCTGCCGCGGCGGCTCGGGCCCGTGATCTCGCCCACCAAGGCTTGGCTCGCCTGCTCCGCGCCCGGTTGCCCGCTCCGCCCCGGCGCTCCCAGAGCCGGGGCTGCGCCCACACTGGGCATGCCCGGGCTGCACGGGGCAGCTGGGAAGTCGGGCGGGCACCCTGCCGGTCGCCGAGAGTGGGCGGGGCCAACACGGCAGGGAGGGGCCACCTAGGAGGGGCGTGGCCAGGGAGCTTGGGAATTGTAGTTGGCGGGACCTGAGAGTCTGAGCTCATCCTGGTTTTACAGCTTCAGGCTTCTAGCCCCTATTGCCTCTCCAAACCCCTCTCTCACTGATCAGCAGTCCTGTCCCTTAGCCTCCTCAAACTGCAGCAATGCTGATCTTTCTAAAATCCTTCAAGAACAAATGATGGAAACATTAAAATAGGAGTCACCTGATTAATTTGGTGGCTTTCTAATTAAAGACTAATAAACCAGGTGATGCAAACCTGTAATCCCAGCCTTTGAAAAACCGAGGAATAGAATTGTTGCGCATTCGAGGCCAGCTTGGGCTACATAGTAAGTACCAGGAAGGAAGAGCTACATTAAGACCCGGTCTCAGAAAAATAAAACAAAATAACTCAATAGAGCAACCACTTATCATGTACAAGATTCTGGGTTCAATTCCCAGCAACATATACATAGGACATGGTGTAGCACAAAAAAAAAAAAAAAGAAAAAGAAAAAGAAAGGACTGATATTGGGGTTCAGGTTTCAAGCTAAAGGTCAGAGAAGCAAAGCAGACAGTCACTAGCTCTTACCTCTACCTATGCTCAGACCAAAGGGGCTGTCTTCAGACTGCTTCAGACTTCACTACTCCTCAGATTCACTCAGACTGCTATGCTCTCCTCAACGTAGCTGAAGAATAATTGCTTCACATGAGACCCTTTGCATTTTATACCTCCCTAGTGCTGGGATTAAAGGCATGTGACCCAAGTGCTGAGATCATCTTTGTGTTTAGGACTAGATCAATTTGTGTAGCTCAATGTGGCCTTGAAGTAATAGAGATCCATATATCTCTACCTCCCAAGTGATGGGATTAAAGGTGTGTACCACCACCTCCCTCTTTAACTAGTGTGGTTGGCTTTGCTTTCTGTACCGTCAGGCAATCTTTAATAAGTCATAAATAATATATCATCATAACATGGCAGTGTAGTCTTAGCACTTGGGAATTGGAGGCAGGAGGATCAGAAGTTTAGGTTATCTTTGACTACACAACAGGTGTAAGGCCAGATTTGACTACATGAGACCTTATCTCAAAAAAAAAAAAATTACTAAACAGTGCCAGGTTTACATCAAAATGATTCAGAATATGAGGCATCAATCACTTAAGCTATATTTAGTGCAAATTCCAATAATGATGGAATGGTTGAGATAAAAACCAAGTAAAGATTATTGTTTCCACATCCATCCCACTGGTTTAATTCTAACCCAACTCCACAATTTCTTAGTATGAAACTGTAGGGAAAGTCAATTTTATCTTTACCTTTTTAGGGATTCTCCTCTGGGTCTAAGAAATTAAACAAAAAATAACAAATCAAATATAAGAAAAGCATACAAGTTATCTAATGAGTTAGTAGTGACTGACACAGAAACCCTGGGAAGGAAATGAAGAGGGTTGGGGGGTGTGTATTAGTTAGGGTTCTCTAAAGAAACAGAACTTAGATAATGAAGATAGATAGATAGATAGATAGATAGATAGATAGATAGATAGATGATTTATTTAGAATGACTTACAGGCTGTGGTCCAGCATATCCAATAATGGGCTGCCTATGAACACATAGTCCACCAGTAGTTAGCCGGGCGGTGGTGGCGCATACCTTTAGTCCCAGCACTCGGGAGGCAGAGGTAGGTGGATCTCTGTGAGTTCCAGACCAGCCTGGTCTACATGAGCTAGTTCCAGAACAGCCTCTAAAGCCACAGAGAAACCAGGAAAAAAAAATCCAGTAGTTGTTCAGTTCACAAGACTGGATGACCTTCAGTATACATTGAGACCCTGAAGAAGTAGGCTGTAATGCCGGTGCCAGAGAGAGTAGGAACAAGCCAGAAGGAGAGAAGGAAGGAAAATCACTTCCATGTCCTTTATATAGGCTGCCAGCAGAAGGTGTGACCCAGGTTAAATGTGGATCTCCCACCTCAAAAGATCTGGGTTAAAAGTGAGTCTTCCCAGCTAGACAGTGGTCCCAGCAATCAGGAGGCAGAAGCAGGTGGATCTCTGAGTTCCAGGCTAGCCTTGTCTACTGAGCAGGTTCCTGGACAGCCAGGAATATATGAAGAAACTCTGTCTTGAAAACCCAAACAATAGTAATAATAATAAAAGAAGAGGAAGAAGAAATGAATCTTCCCACTTCCCACTTTTTCATTAAGAAAAAGTTCCTCACAGATATGCCTAGCCATTTGGTCTTTCATTAATTCCAGATGCAATCAAGTTGACAATCAAAAATAGACAGCGTAAGATGTATATGCCCAAAGTTAGAGCATAAAATACCCAAGTATAGCAAAACCCAAATATTTATTGTGGGGTTTTTCGTTGTTTTGTTTTTTGTTGTTGCTTTGTTTTGTTTTGTTTCTTTGAGACAAAGTTTCTCGGTGTAGCTATGGCTATCCTGGAACTTGCTTTGTAGACCTGACTGGCCTTGCACTTAAAGATCTACTTGTCTCTGCTTCCCCAGTGCTGGGACTAAAGGTGTGTGCCACCACTGCCCAGCCCAAATGTTTTTAATACTACATTGTGCAATGAAAGGCAATGTGGAAAAGTGGGAGAGCTAAAGGAAAATCACTATTTTAATAAGGTTTGTTTTGTATACAGCCTATTGGTTTTTTTATAATCTAGACACAGTTATACATGTATGTTGGGCAGGTGCTTAATCATTGAACTAAATTCCATCCCCTTCAGATTCCTATTCAAATTACATTCCTTGTAGTTAAAGAGTATCTACTCCTTGCCTTAGGGAAGAAAAGGGAAGGGAGGATAACAGCGCCTCATGGCCTGATCATGTAGCTCAGTGGTAGAGACCTGACTAGTATGTCTGAGGCTCTAGGTTCAAGATAGCTCCTTACCTGCTGGTTTTGCTTCATTTTTAAGTGTTTTTAGCTCAAAATTACCCTTATGGGAAAGTGACATGATTTAGGATGTCCTATTTGTTTACTCTCTCAACTATTTGCCTTGTTTAGAAGCCTTTTCTTTCCAACCTCTTCCATAACTCTTCATTTCTTTTCACTTTCTATTTCCCTTTGCCTTTGCCAATGCTTAGAGTTGCTACTTATAGTGTCACCTATAGAATCAAATGCTTATAATTATAAGCTTTTCAGTGCAGCCTTTTAAGTGGAGAGAACCTGAAACCCAGATGTCAAGGTCAGTGGCAAAACAAATACCCAGACCTCTTGGCTGTTATGTCAGTCAGGTTGCTATTGCTACAATAAAACACCATGTCCAAAAGCTTTATTGTAGCGCTCTTTACATGCTGATGGAGAAGGACCCCAAGCCCCGAATACGCAGCTTAAATAGCCTGCAGGGCGTACGTATTCGTCTGTGATTGGTGCTCCGCAAAATGTTTGAATGGTATAGCTTCTCTGATAGGGAGAGCTACCATATAGAAATTACCATCAGTGGCGGCATGTGCAGTCAGCATAGCTAATGCTGTAAACAAGAACCAGGAAACAGGAAGCCAGCGCCATCTTGTAATGGCGAATGCGGCTCCGACATCTCCCCCTTTCTTTAAAATTATATGCAAGGCCACAATTAACACTGTGAAGTTTCCGATCAGCCCGCTGAATCAACAGTTTGAGCGATCAAGGAGATTACACAGTGAAGGAGACCCCTTGCATCTGAGATCCCGTGCAATGGGAACCTGAGCCCTGGGAGATGCAAAGGTCTGTGCAGAACAGCATCCTGGTGCAATGGGAACCTGTGCCCGTCCAGGAGTGCTTGGAGTTCTGACAGCGTCTCAACGGCTTAGCATACTTAACCATACTTGGGGGATGCTCCCTGCTCAACAGCCAGCATAGCTTGCACAATGGCCACATTTTTAGTATGTTGTTGTCTTTTGAATCTGCAAAGCAACCAAAAACAGAGGAACAGTCCCAAAAACAAGGTCGTTCCAAACATTCCTACACCAACCCATTCTTTAAAGTAGGAAAAGGCGGAGGACATCCAAGAAAACAATCCATTTGTGACAGAAATATCTAAACGAGTGGAATTAATCTGAACTATGGCAAGACGAAGTTTTCTCATCAATTCATCAAATTCTACACTCCAATTAGATAGCAACAGCGAGGATAATTCCTTAGACAAATTTGCTGCTTTTGTAAAATTTTCATATTGAATGAAGTCACACAAAGTCCAGGTAACTTAATTTCACATCCCAATTGAGCCAATTGCCATAAAATTTCTAATTGCTCCTGAACCAAATCAATGCGCTGATTAACAATCATGCTAACCCTCCTTTTAATCGACTATTCACAGAGGCTTGAACATCTATTGCTTCACTAACTGAGGCAGACAGATTGTTAAGATGTTGAGCAGTGGCTACCTGTCCCTGTAATGCTAAGGACGACACGGTCAAAGAGGCCCCAACTGCCGCAGTCGCTATAATAGCCACTATAGCTGCAGTAATGCCAAAATCACGTTTTTGTCGAAATAAAGTTAAAGAATTATTAGTCTTTACTGGCATTGGCAAAAACCTGGCATACGGGCCACAGTAACAGAGGAAAACTCACTAGCATTCCAGCAAAGGGCAAAAAGGCATCCTGTATCATTACATACAGCAAAAACGAACGGGGCCAGACACAAACTGGAGTGGGATCCACCCATTTCACATTAGAAATCGGTGACGCTGACACGTCACCTCCGATCTTGGTGCTCATCTGGGTTATCCCCGTTGATCCCCCCAGGATGGTAACCATAGGCGAGAGGTCTGTACAACTACCCCTTGCACCACAAAGTAACCAAGCATCAAAAGGATCAATATCATATCTCCAGGGATTCATCTCTATAAAGTTCCCAAAGCCTTCTAAAGGTGAGAAGGTAAAGTGTCCATTTAATGGGTGAGCTCTACGACTCTGACAACCAGTCAAGGAAAAATTGAGGAAGAATCTGGCGCCCACCAATGCAGAAAGGTGCATATTGTGGTTGATGACGATGGCAGCCGCGGCTCATCCCTGAATCGAGGTGTGGCCACCATCCAAAGAGGACAGTGGCATTAGCAGAAATCACCTTGGCAAGCCCTTTTCCAGTATAACTTCCTCCCCTAATTTGGCATAGGAAAAGTTTCAACTTAATACAAGGATCTTTAGATGACTGGTTCACAGTAAAACATAAGCTACCATTAATAATCCAAGTATCATTGTTTTGAATAGGAGCCACATCCTTGGATATTGGCAAATATGGTAGCCCCAAAGAGTCATTAGTCGTAAAAAATCGTGGAAAAACTTGCGCATCATGCATCACCGGCATCGGCCGAGGAAGGTCGACAGGATTCCCCAGCGTATCTCTTGACTCGTCGTCTGCGGGCTCATCAGCATTCCTAGCATGGTCAGGATCCAGAGCGGGGCCATCATGCTTCACCATCCGAGTCAATCGTGTTGGTACCCAAATTGGATTTTCTTGACCCTGTGGGAAAACACAACAGCTCCCCTGGATCTTATTAATATAGGATCCGGTCCTTTCCATTGATTATCAAGTACATCTTTCCATTTTTACAAGCTCTTTTGGAGATGTATGAGTGACATGTCTGTCTGCAGCAGACTATCCATTGGAATCCAATTTTAAAAAATTCAGAGTAAATACAGTGAGGGAAAGAGCTGCTCTCCGTCCCATGTCTATGGCGGACAGATTCCCCCCTTTTGTTTTTGCAAATACATTTTGATGGTGCTATGAGCACGTTCTATTATGCCCTGTCCTTGGGGATTGTAGGGCAGGCCTGTTACATGATGGACTTCCATTTTTGTGCAGAATTGCTGAAATGTCTTAGAAGTATAAGCAGGACCATTATCAGTTTTTAATTGTCGTGGCTTTCCCCATGCTGCCCATGCCTCCAAGCAGTGGGTGATAACATGAGCCACTTTTTCTCCAGATAATGGCGTGGCGTGGACGATCCCGAGCAGGTATCCACAGAGACATGTACATATTTTAATTTACCAAAGGTAGAAACGTGGGTAACATCCATCTGCCAAATATGCAAAGGTTTTAATCCCCTAGGGTTAACACCAAAGGTAGGTGCAGATCTAAATTCGCACAATTGGCACATTTTAATATAATGTCACGGGCATCTGCTCGTGTTATACCAAATTTTCTTCTGAGTGTATCTGCCGGAACATGATACAACTCATGAAAAGCAACAGCATTTTGCATGGGATTAAGAATAAAATAAAATGCCTTAGTAGCTTTATCAGCCAATTCATTAGCTTTTGTCATGGGTCCAGGCAACAGTGTATGCGCTCTCATATGCTGTATGAAAAAGGGATGCAATCTTGTTCTAATTGATTGCTGAATATCAGCGAAAACTTGTGCAACAGCGCTTTTTGAGGAAATTAATCCTACTGTTTCTAAAATCTGTACTGCTCCTACCACATAATGTGAATCGGAGACAATATTCAAAGGTTGAGGGAAAGCTCGCAAAACTTCAGCCACAATGGCACATTCAACCAATTGTGGGGATGAAAAACTAAAACATTTTTGAAACACCTGATTATTAACAACATAACTGCCAATGCCTGTTTTGGACCCATCAGTAAAAACATCAATAGCTCCTATTATCGGTTGACTTCTAGTAATTTTTGGAAAAATAATGGCATTAGTAAGAACAAATTGTAACAAAGGATGCTTAGGATAATGATTTATCAATATGCCCCGAAAAGGTGCAACGAAGAATCGCCCAAACATCCAAGGTGGCACATAACACATTGACTTGATAAACAGTATAAGGCACAATAATAGATTCTGGCTCACAGCCGAAATGAGTTAGAGCTAATTGTAGACCTTTTAAGGCCATTTCTCCTATTTGAGTGGGATAATGGCTCAAAACTTTACCAGGAGAGGTTTGAGGATGGACCCATAATAGCGGTCCCCTTTGCCATAGCACAGCTGTAGGCTGTTGAGGTGAGGAGACAATGCATAGCTGGAATGGGCTAGATGGATCTAGCTGAGTTAGAGAAGCTTCACCCAATTTCTTTTCCACTTTATCCAACACTTGGGCAGCTTCGGCAGTAAGTTGTCTACTAGATGTGATGGCTGGGTCTCCTTCCAGAATGGCAAATAAAGGTTTAAGTTCTGCCGTAGTTAGATCTAAATATGATCTTACCCAATTAATATCACCTAAAAGCTTTGAAAATCATTAAGTGTTTTAAGAACATCTCTTCTAATAACAATCTTTTGCGGCTTTACCTCGTCGGATAAATGGTAGAACCTAGAAAATTTCCAATATCCCCTTCTTGTACCTTCTCAGGAGCTATAAACAAACCCTTATTATTCAACTCTTTAGATAGAACGCCAAAAAGCTTGCTGCAGAAGGGCTTGATCAGAATGGCATAACAAAATATCGTCCATATAATGACATATCTTAATGCGAAATTGAGATCTAACTGCTGAATAGCTTTTGCTACATAAAGTTGACACATAGTAGGACTATTCACCATGCCCTGCGGTAAAATCTTTCCATTGGTATCTCTCATCAGGTTGTTCATGATTAATGCTAGGCAAGGTAAAGGCAAATCTAACTTTACTTGCTCATGTAAGGTATAGAGAAAAAGCAATCTTTAATATCCACTATTAAAATTCTCCAGCGAACTGGTAAGGTGGATAACAAAGGCAAACCCCCTTTGAATGGGGCCCATGACCTGCATTTGTTTATTTATGGCTCTGCAGAATCATGTAATAATCTCCATTTACCAGATTTTTTCTTAATTACAAAAATAGGGGTATTCCAAGGAGATTGAGATGTTTCTATATGTCCCTGATTTAATTGTTCCTGGACTAATTGATTGGCGGCTTCAAGTTTTTCAGAGGTAAGGGGCCACTGAGGAACCCATACCGGGTCCTCTGTTTTCCAAGGAATGGGGATTGCCTCCCCAGCGGCCCCTAGGAAAAACCCAGTCCTGTTCTGTCTTGCTTCCCATTAGAGGGCAGGGACTTGTACGTCCCTGCAAGTGTTTTCGGCCCCGACCAGGGACGCAGCCCATATTTTCATTATCTGCTGGCTCTGAGGTGAATAGTCATTTGTGAGCACAAAATCTAGTTGTTGTAATACATCTCTTCCCCATAGATTTATAGGAGGGTTAGCACATATGGGGTAATAGTTCCTCTTTTCCCTTCCTCATTTTGCCAATGTAATTCTTTTGCGCTCTTGGCTGGAGCCTCTTCAGCGTCCTCGAATATCCTTCCTGCTGCTTCCATCATTCTAGCCACAAAATCTGAAAATGGTTCAGTTGTTCCTTGAATAATCTTTGTAAGATTTCCTGTCACTTGCCCTTTATTAGGTAGACTTTTCCATGCTCTGATAGCAGCCTTATTTATTTGTTCATAAACCTCTAGTGGGTAGGCTGTCTGATTTACAGCCCATTGACCTTGACCTGTGAGCATATCAAAGCTCCATTGAGGTCGTTGACTGGCTATATTTATCTTTGCCTGGGCCGCACACAATTCCTGATAAATGGACTTCCAATCTAAATAATGACCCATAGATAAGCATGCTTTAACTGTATTGTTCCAATCATCTGGGGTCATTGCATTCAAGGCCAGCCTTTCAATAAGGGCTATGGTAAAGGAAGCGCTAACTCCGTATGTCTGTACTGCTTCCACTAAGGCCTTCAATTGTTTCAGATCCAATGGCGTATGTTGTCTCTGATTCTGGGCATCTTCCCATACGGGGAACGCTGCCCTTATTCTCCTTGTCTCCTTATCTGATATCATAGAATTTCTTCCTTTTTTGGCCATTTTTTGCTGCTGTACAACATCATAGGCGGTGCACGTTGGCTCATAGCCTGGAGCATAAGGTCACGCCCATATCTCCCAGCCTCATAATTTTTAGCTTCCTCATCTAATTCTGCCTGCTCGGCAGGGTTCAGCTCTGGATCCCCTTCTGACCCAGATAGGTCAGACTCATCCTCCTCTCCGGGGGACGTCTCCTCCTCGGAGGAAGAATCTATCAGTATAATGTTTAAACTCAGTGAGGAGAGGGTATAATTTTGGATCCTCACACTCACAGTCCTTACATGCTCCTCCTTTTGGAGCAGGCACAAGCTTTAAATCTTTAGCTCGTCGGTTAAGTTCCTTTTCCTTTTCGCGAGCTGTTTTGCTTTCTTTCCTAGCTTTGCTAGTTTACTGTGCACATTTTCATTCTTATTTGACTTCTTTCTGGAGAACCTTTTCTTTTGTTCTCCCTTTCCCTTTTCAGCTTCTGATAGACTATCCTGATGGTCTGAAAGCACTCTCTGTCCCTCTTTGACCTGTTCCTTACATCTCTCATCTTCAATACAAGACTTTAACAATTTATATAACGTCCATACACCAGTCCTTAAAGTTCCTTGTTCCTTCTCCCGCATAAGATCTCCTCCCTAACTTATCCCATGTTCCTTTGGAGAGGGTCCCAGAGACCACAAACCAGGGGAGTAACACGGTCAACTTCCTTAAGGAAGTTCTGCAAAACTCTATCTGGAATCTTTAGCTCCTTCTGCTTTAGCAGCGCCCGCGCTGCATCTGCAATAGGCTTGGTCGGCTGGTTCCCCATAACTCTTTATCTACAGGAGAGGGTGTGACGGCTCAGTTATTTACCTGAGACTTAAGGCCACTTTTGCTAGGTCACAAAAGAGTGAGCGCGAGTATTCTCCCGTTTATGACAATTAAAACACAGACAGCACAATAAAACGAAAAACGAAACAAACAACAAGAAACGGGATCACCTAGACCACGGGGTCATACCTTGCTGAAAAGTGCTGCAGCTTCGCTCCGCTGGCTTGAATCTTCCTTCACGAGCAGTCGAGGGTCCTTCGAGTAGTTCCTCCGCCCAGGGTCGGCCGTTCCCGGGTTTCGGCACCACTTGTCGCCGCCATCCTTGGCCGATAAGGGAAGACGCAGCAACCGAAGATGTGTCCAGCAGAATCTTTATTGTAGCGCTCTTTACATGCTGATGGAGAAGGACCCCAAGCCCCGAATACGCACGGCTTAAATAGCCTGCAGGGCGACGTATTCGTCTGTGATTGGTGCTCCGCAAAATGTTTGAATGGTATAGCTTCTCTGATAGGGAGAGCTACCATATAGAAATTACCATACAGTGGCGCATGTGCAGTCAGCTTAGCTAATGCTGTAAACAAGAACCAGGAAACAGGAAGCCAGCGCCATCTTGTAATGGCCAATGCGGCTCCCGACCCAAAAGCAACTTGAAGAGGAATTTATTCGGCTTACATTTTTATGTTTCACTCTGTCACTGGGGTAAGTCAGAACAGGAACTCAAGGCAGAATCCTAGAGGCAGGAAGTGAAGCATGAAGGAACCTTGCTTTCTAAGGCTTGTCTGGCTTGCTTATACCACCCAGGCCCAGCTGCCCAGGTGTGGCACTGCCCTCAATGGGCTGGGCTCTGCCATGTCAATCATTAATCAAATAAAGCAAGCCCTGTAGACTTAGCTACAGGCAATCCTCTGCAGATGTATTCTTCACGGGACCCCCTTCCCAAATGATTCTCTAGCTTCTGTCAAGGTGACAAACTACAGCCCCCTTCCAGTTCACTGGACCAATGTTCACTGGCCCAAGTTCAAGAACCATTCCAGAATAAAGTCCCCCTTTCCCCAGCACGCTGATTCTTAGCTTCCCTTTTAAAAAGAGGAAACTCAAAGTTTAAATCAGTGAAATGGAGAAGGGAACAAAGCCCCCAGAAAAAGAGAAGTCCTTGCTGAGCTCAGTACTTGGTACAAACCTATAATCACAGAACTAGAAAGATCAACAAAGGAGGATTCCAAGTTCAAAACCAACCTGGGAGATTATACATACATACATACATACATACATACATACATACACACACACACACACACACACACACACACACACACACACACACTATAAATATATATATATATATATATATATATATATATTCCCTGCTTTAAAAAAAATCCTGATGGTAGTGATGCAAAACTTTAGCACTGCACTTGGGAGACAGAGGCAGCCACAAGTGGATCTCTGAGTTCACAGCTAGCCTGGTATATATAGTAAGTTCCAGGCCAGCCAGGGATACATAGTGAGATCCTGATTCAAAGTAATAATGGTAATAATCAGACTTCTAGATTTACATAAGGACACTCTCATGGGGGAAGATCTCTTGCCTTCTTGTTTGATTCAGCCATGGACAACAACCTCTTCTTTGATGGAGTTGGATCTGGATCTGGCGATCTCTGTTCAAAGCCTCTATTCTCATAAAAGTCTTTTGATCCATTGACTCCACCACTCAGATGGTTATAAGCTATAAACCAGGCATGTATGGGCACACTTGTAATCCCAGCAATCAGGAGGCCCGAGCAGGAGGATTGCAACAAAAGTGAGGTCAACCTGGGCTACATAGTTAGTTCTCAACCAGCAAGGCTACACAGAAAGACTGTCTCAAAAACACCAACAAAATCATGATTAAGAAGGGACATCCTTTTTTAAATAATTTATTTAATTTTATTTTATGTGCATTTGTATGAGGGTGTCAGATCTCCTGAATCTAGAGTTGCAGACAGTTATGAGCTGCCATGTGTGTGCTGGGAATTGAACCTGGGTCCTCCAGAAGAGCAACCAGTGCTCTTAACCACTGAGTCATCTCTGCAGCCCAAGAAGAGACATTTTTTATTTACTTATTTTCTGTTTTTACATCTCAAACATTGTTTCCCCTCTCTCCTCTCCTCTCCTAGTCCCTCTTCCCATTCCCCTTCCCCCATCCATCCCTACTCCTCTTTTTCTTCAGAAAATGTCAGGCCTCCCATGGATATCAACCAGCCATAGTACATATCAAGATATCAAGTTGCACCATCTCTCCTGTAAAGACCGGACAAGGTAACCTGGTAAGAGGAAAGGGTCCCAAAAGTAGGCAACAGAATTAGAGACAGCCCAAGAAGAGACATTCTTGAACTTTTCTTTTGTCCTCTGTGAGTAAATCTCTTCAACTGTTTATTAGTGAGAACTACACAAAAAAGATACTGTAGGGATTTTATTTTTTATTAAAACAAGCAATTCATCTGCTGGTGCTTAGAAATCTTATTATAAGGAAATTTAAGTGGCTTAATGATAAACTGGTTCTTGTAATTGCCCATTATAAACTTTATTATTTCTATAAAAAAAAATTTCTGACTTTCTAGCCAGCTGCTTGTTGCTTATTAATTCTATCACCTGGGAGACTGAGGCTCAAGATTCACTACCACAAGTTCAATTCCAGCCAGAATAATGTAGCAATATCAATATAATTGAAAAAAGTAAGCTGGATGGTGTCACATGCCTTTAATTCATTCCAGCAGGGGCAGGTGTGTCTCTGAGTTCAAGGCCAGCCTGGTCTAAAGAGTGAGTTCCAGGACATCCAGGACTACACAGAGAAACTTGTCTTTAAGAGAAAAAAAGAAAGAAACCGGGTGGTGGTGGTGGTGGTGGTGGTGGTGGTGGTGGTGGTGGTGTACACCTTTAATCCCAGGACTCACTTAAAATAGAGCCACCACAGGACATAGCTCTGCCACACCCTGGAATTACCCAGATAACTCCAAGTCAACATGTCACAGAGATTCTTGCACACCATTTTGCACTGTCTACAACCTAGGTGTCCACCAACAGAGGAACAGAAAAGAAAATGGAGTTTATTCACATACACAATGAAATTTTCTCAGCCATAAAGAATGGGTTTGCCATTTGCAGGAAATATGGAGACAACTAGAGATAATCATATTAACAAACAGTCCCCAAAAGCCAGACATGTAATATAGTTTCTCTCATTTATGGATCCTAGACTATATATTCATAAAATCATATGTAAATAGATGACATGAAAACAGAAACAAAACTGGAATAAAGAATTAATATAGGTTAAAGGGCAAAAAGAGAAGGGAGCCCCTTATGGAGGGAAATATGCTCAAAATATATTATGTATTTTCATAAAAATGGCTTCATGTAATCCAACATAAAATTTTAAAGTCTAGGAGGCAGAGGCAGGCAGATCTCTGTGACTTCGAGTCCAGCTTGGTCTATAGAGTGAGTTCTAGGACAGGCTCCAAAACAATACAGAGAAACCCTGTCTCGAAAAAACAAAAAAAAAAAAAATTAAATCTAAAAAATAGTCAAATTCAATGTAGAAACAATGTAGATACAGATACCGATACAGATGATACAGATACAAATACCCACTAAGCTGTTAAGGTGTGTGGGATCTAGAAGTTCTCTTCTACTTTGGCTTTGTAATATACAAACTGTCAATACCAGATCTAGAACACAGATGCTCTAGCTTCTAGGCTTAGACTCTCCCAAAGGAGAATGATACTGTGATTTATTATGCATCTAATTTTTATCAGGCCTTTCACATTTCCTAGTTTATAATTGTGTATGTGTGTGTTGTGTGCTGTATGTGTGCTGTATGTGGGGGTGTGTTGTGTGCTGTGTGTGTGGGGGTGTTGTGTGCTGTGTGTGGGGTTGTGTGTTGTGTGCTGTGTGTGGGGTTGTGTGTTGTGTGCTGTGTGAGGGGGGGTGTTATGTGCTGTGTGGGGGGGGTTGTGTGCTAAGTGTAGGGATGTGTGTTGTGTGCTGTGTGTATGTCGTGTGCTCTGTGTGTGTGTGTGTGTGTGTGTGTGTTGTGTACTGTGTGTGGAGGTGTGTTATGTGCTATGTGTATGTGTGTTATAGGGACTGAACATAGGGCCCTATGCATATTAGGCAGACAATCTACCACTAAACTATATCCCCAGCCTTCTTTTTACTTTTTATTTATTTGTTTTTATACACAGTTTCACTAAGTTGCCCAGGCTAGCCAAAATTTCACTCTTTAGCCAGGCAGGACATGAACTTGTGGTCTTGTTAACTCAGACTTCAGAGTAACTGGAATTATAGGTTTTTGCCACCAAACCCTACATTGCACAATCATCATCACCTTCACCTTCTTTTCTTCTTTATTATCCTACTCTTCCTTTCTTCCTTCCTTCCTTTCTTCCTTTTCCTTCCTTCTTTTTCATCCTCCTCTCTTCCCCCTTTTAGTTTTTTTTTTTTTTTTAAACACAGGGTCTCATATATCACAGGATAACTTCAAATTTGCTGTTACTGAAGATGATCTTGAACTCCCTATCTTGTCTCTACTTCCCAAGTGCTGGTATAACAGGCATACACCACATGTCTACTAAGTATTATTTACAAGCAGATTTGCCTGGTGTCCAGTGCTACCCTTTTACTTAGCACATCTTCCTTCCCTTGTGGATCACTACTATTATTTCCATTAATTTTAGTTTGTGTATCATTACTGAAGTAGTATTCCTCTAGTTTCAATGTGAAAATCAACTTCCTGGAGAATTTGCACAACACTGATTCTGATTCAGTTAGTCTGGGGTGAAGGCCAAAATTCTGTAGTTCGAACAGCTTCCCAAGTAATCCCAGTAAACATTTACTAAGTGGCTGCTATCTCTCTTGGCTAGGTGTTTGGGACACATGATGTCCTCAACTTGTTTTCTTCCAGTGGGGAAACAGACAAGGTAATGAAATGAAAACAAAGTGTGAGAAGGAAGGGGGTTAGCAAAGACTAGATACAAAGGGAACTGTGCTCCACAGAAGCAGCTCCGGGAAAGATATTGGGCATATTTGGAGCACTGGAACCTATTTGCTGGGGCTGAGACTTAGAATAGGAAGAAAATTGGCAAGAGACACACATCCTTTTTATTGCCAGGCTCTAATTGCCAGGCTCTTTTCAAATAATAAGATTTAGTGGTAAGTGAAACAGACAAGAAGTCTGCTGTAACAGAGGTCATGCTCAAGTAGAATGAGATAAGGTCGACCAGAATAAAATAAAATAAAATCTGGGTCTGAGGCAGGAGGATTTCTGAGAGCAGAATGATAGCCAATAACTGCCCAAATAGCTGCCATTGGTTATCCAAAGGGTCAAACTTGAGCAGTTGATTGTGTTAAGATCTGAATTTAGGGGGCAAAGGGATTAGCCATGTAAAGATTTGAGATCAGGTGTAGTGCTGCTAGTCTTTAATCCCTGCATTCAGGAGGCAGAGGCAGGAAGAGCTCTGTGAGTTTGAGTCCAGCCTGGTCCACATGGAGAGTTCTTATAACCAACCTGGGCAAAATCTGCCTGCTGGATATCAAGCTCAGAAATAAGCACAAGGTGGCTACAAATATGACCAAGTCCCACTCAGCTTCCTCATTTACTTCCATTGGCATCCACAATCACCAGTTCTCTCTCTCTCTTTCTCTGTCTCTCTCTGTCTCTCTCTGTCTCTGTCTCTCTCTGTCTCTGTCTCTCTCTCTGTCTCTCTCTGTCTCTCTCTCTCTGTCTCTCTCTGTCTCTGTCTCTCTCTGTCTCTGTCTCTCTCTCTCTGTCTCTGTCTCTCTCTCTCTCTCTCTCTCATGTGCACCTTCTTTCACTTAAATTATAGCAAGTCTCCCTGCTACCAGCCAGCTAACTGTAATCCATTCTCCACACACAATGCAGAGCTTTAAAAAAAAAATGGAAAGCCAGTACTTGTCTCTGCCTTAAACACTTCTGTGGCTCCCAAATCTCCAAGGAATAATATCTAAACTCCTCATCGTGTCTATCCTTATTATGCCTTTGGAGAACTTCACAACTCTTTGACCATATGCCCCCCTGAACTCTATATTTTAGCTATGATTTCTAAAATGAACCAATGTTTCTCTTCTCACAGATGTCCATAGGGATGTCCTCTGCCTCATTCTTTTTCTTCTGACCATACACCTTTATCCTGTCCTTCACACCTGAGCTATAGATCCCTTCCTGAGGTGGTTTGAAAAAGAATGATCTCCATAGGTGAATATATTTAAATGTTTGGTCCCAGTTAGTGAACCTGTTTGGGAAAGGTTAGGAGATGTGGCCTTGTTGGAGTCAATGTGGCCTTGTTGGAGAAAGTATATCACTGGAGTTGGGCTTTGAGGTTTTAAAAGCCCAAGCAAAGCCCAGTCTCACTGTCTGCCTGCAATTTGCAGATTAGATACAAGTTCTCAGACACAGCTTTCAACACCTTGTCTACCTGCCTGTGATCATGCTCTGTGCCCTGATGGTCTTAGACTAACCCTCTGAAACTGTGAGAAAGTCCCCAATTAAATGCTTCTTTTATAAGTTGCCTTGGTAGGGGTATTTCATCACAGCAACAGACAGTAGCTAGGACCGTCCCCAACCACGTCCCCATTCCTCCTTTGATCTACAACAGCATCCTGAATAGTAGGTATCAAAATAATAATCCTGTACTTGTGATCACTTCTTTAATTATTCTGTCCCATTAGACTAGGTGAAGACCTATTACTGCTTTCTCTTTTCTATCCCTGGTGCCCATGTTAGATAATATCTATAGTACACACTCAAATTAATGGAGAAAACACATAAATAAGTTAATGAAAGTAGAAATAAGTCTGTTTTATTGTTGTTAGCTTGCTTTTATTCATTTTTTGAGATAGGGTTTCATTTTTTCAGCCCATACTGGCCTTAAACTCATTGACACAGGCTAACATCCAGTTGGTGGTGGTGCTCCTGTTTCAGTCTCCTGGGTAATAGGACGGGAGGTGTGAGCTACCATACCTTGCTTACATGCAGATTTTTTAACTTTAAGATTTAACAAATTATGGGGCAGTGGTGGTACACATTTTTAATCCCAGCACTCGGGAGGCAGAGGCAGGTGGATTTCTGTGAGTTTAAGACCAGCTTGGTCTACAAAGCTACACAGAGAAACCCTGTCTTGAAAAGCCAAAAAAAAAAAAAAAATGTAATAAATTATTGGTGAGGAAACCAGTAAGGTATTATAAGCAGTTCAGAGGGGGAAAACAAAACAAAACAAAAAACCCTAGAGATTTATATGAAACAAAAACCTGGCAGGCACACATATATCAGTTACTTACAATTTACAGCATTGTAAGGTATCCCAGAACAGTGATAGTTTAGAATCAGATATCCATAAAGTTACACTGGCGTTCTTTGTAGAACTAAATATGTGTCTGTTTTCATATCACCTTTCCAATCCTCTGACACCAACTGTTCTGACAGTTTGTACCTAGACTTAATGTCAGATGCCATTGGTCACAATCAGTCCCACAAGACAGACTCACTTGTGAGGCCAGTTAACAACCCAAACACCTGCACTTCCAGCTAACCAGCTATAAATTTTGAGTTCTTGTGAATTCTCCTCAGGGTTGATAATTGTTAGAACGAGTCACAGAACTCAAGGGAACCTTGTGTGTGCTGGGTTATTGTGAAATATAAAATGCTGCCTTGGAGGATGGTATACTCCTGTAACTCCTGCCAGCATCCAGAGGACTGTCAAACCCAGAGTTTGACACCATCCTGAGACATATAGCAGGGCTGTGTCTCCAAGAAAACACAGCAATAACCTGGAGACGGGAGGATGAGGAGTTTAAGGTCATCCTCAGAGAAATAGCAAGATCAAGATCAGCCTAGGGGACAGGGGTGGGGTGTGTGTGTATAACTTAGTAACAATTAGCAAAATGGAAGTAGGCATGGTGGCTCATGCCTATAATCCCAGCAGTTAGGAGGCTGAACCAGGACTGCTGACCAGTCAGAGCTAACCTGGGTTACACATTGAGTTCCAGCCTGGTGTACAGGGTGAGACACCTGTTTCAAAAAACAAAAACAAAAACAGATACAAAGAAAGAGGTAAAGGGAGAGTCTCCCTCCCAGCTCCCACTCGATCTTATGCGATGCCACCAGCTGGCATGTGGCCATGCTCGTTAACCTAGAAGATTGTGTGAACCCTGTTATTTAGAATTTATTAAATCATTGGTAATAAAGGCAGTCTCTAGCCTCTTTCCTGTTACTCGAGGAGAGTTAAGTGAGCTGAAAATTCCAGCGCATTCTGTGTGACTTGGTCTTTTTGGTAACCATCCTGAAGCTTTCTAGGGCTCCACCAAGAGCAATCTCATCACACATCAAATTATGTTAGATGTATCATACAGTATTCTATTTACATGTTATCATGTGTTATAACTTGTATGTATCACTTTTTTCTAACTATACATTTCTTTAAAATATCTGTGTGCATTCAGGAACATCATTGGAAACACATAGAGGTCAGACACTAACTGTCAGGGATCCACCCTACAATATGGGTTCCAGGAATTGAGCTCAGGACAGGCTTCAGAGGAAGTCCCATTACCTACTGAACCATTGTGCTCA
The DNA here is from genome assembly GCA_030556225.1 of Cricetiscus sungorus. Lineage (NCBI taxonomy): Eukaryota > Metazoa > Chordata > Mammalia > Rodentia > Cricetidae > Cricetiscus > Cricetiscus sungorus. Next base: position 40,654,728 of record JANBXA010000740.1, on the reverse strand, counting down.
TCCCTCTTTTTCAGATGAGGCCTCACTATATAGCCTGTTTGGCCTAGAACTTGATATAGATCAGACTACCCTCAAATTCAGAGATCTACCTCCCAAATTATGGGATTAAATGTGTCATCACCATTCCTAGTTCTCATGTGTGTATTTAAATCTGTGATAATGTTAAATATAGATTTTTATTTTATTCATGATGTGTGTGTGTGTGTGAGAGAGAGAGAGAGAGAGAGGAGAGAGAGAGAGAGAGAGAGAGAGAGAGAGAGAGAGAGAGAGAGAGAGAGAGAGAGAGAGAGAGAGAGAGAGAGAGAGAGAGAGAGAGAGAGAGAGAGAGAGAGAGAGAGAGAGAGAGAGAGAGAGAGAGAGAGAGAGAGAGAGAGAGAGAGAGAGAGAGAGAGAGAGAGAGGTGGGGGTTGCCTGTGGAGGCCAAGAGAGGGTGTTGATGCTTGGAACCTGAGTTAACAGTTGTAAGCTGACTACTGTGGGTACCAAGCTAGAGCCCTTTGGAAGAGCACCAAAGTCTCCTCTAAACCAAGCCACCTCTCCAATCCCCTCATAGATATTTGTTTTATACAAAGTCACATATGATTGAAAGAAGCAGATTATGAACACTTATAACTAACAAAAGATGTTCCTATTTATTCAGTAAATTTCAAAGGCTCTAGGGCACTGTGCCAGGAGCTGGGGACAAAAACCAAATATGTATTTTTCATGATACCACAGATGTCCTCTAAACAGTGGCTGGTTTCCATTAGAGAAATCAGTTACATGCCATTTGCTTATTCCACATTTCCTTTGTCAATTTTATGTAGTTGGGTTTTTTTGGTTTTGTTTTTTTGTTGTGTTTTGTTTTGGTTGTTGTTCTGTTTTGTTTTTCTTTACTCTTACTCTTTTGGGGGCACCGCCACCCAGCTCCCAAATAAATACACAGAGTCTTATTCTTTCTTATGAATGTCTGGCCTTAGTTTGGCTTGTTTCTAGCCAGCTTTTCTTAACTTAAATTATCCCATCACATTTTGCCTCTGGGCTTTTACCCTTCCATATACCTTTCTTTACTTCTTACTCCATGGCTTGCTGTGTAGCTGGATGGCTGGCCCATGAGTTCTCCTCTTCTTTTCTTGCTCCTCTATCTTTTTTTTTTCCAGATTTCTCCTCCTATTTATTCTCTCTGCCTTCCAGTCCCATCTATCTTTTCTCCTGCCTAGCTACTTGCTGTTCAGGTGTTATAGACAGGCAAGGTAACACAGCTTCACAGAGTTAAACAAATCCAACATAAAAGGATGTAACACCTTTGCATCATTAAACAGTTGTTCCATAGCATAAGCAAAGGTAACACGTCTTCAATTAATATTCCACAACAATTTTATGTATTTAATTATGTCTCCGTGTGTGTAGGTATTTTGCCTGTATACATGACTATGAACCCCTTGCGTGCCTAATATCTGTGGAGGCCAGAAAAAGGCATCAGATCTCCTAGGACTAGAGTTACAGATGGTAGTAAGCCTTCATGTGGGTACTGGGAATTAAACCTTGGTCCTTGATGAGTCCTCTTAATTGATGAACTATCTCTGTAGCCCCCCCCAAATTTTCTTACATAAACTAATAGAACTTATACTTTTTATCTCTATTATTGATATAATGAAGTGAAACCAAAAGAAGAATCTTGCTAGGATAACATGGTATGTGGCTGGGGATGCAATTCTCTGGAATCGATTCAAGTGTTACCCAGGGCTCATTGCTGGGCGTGTGCTCCCCCCACATGAGGCATAGAAGAAACTTAGAAAGAGGGAGCTTACTGAGTGATGATTACTTTGTGACTGTCCTTGGAAGGGACTAATGTTGCTCTGAGAAGAGACTCAGATCTTGTAGGAGCAGGCTGTTATAAAGAGCACACCCACTGGGGTGATTCCCCATCATTTAAGAAGCTGAGGCAAAGCCAGACTGTGGTAGCACAGGCCTTTAATCCCAGCACTCAGGAGACAGAGACAGGCAGATCTTTGTGAGTTTGAGGCCAACCTGGTCTACAGAGCTAGTTCCAGGAAAGCCAGGGCTGATACACAGAGAAACCCTGTCTCAACAAAACCAGAAGAAGGAGAAGGAGGACGAGGAGGAGGAGGAGGAGGAGGAGGAGGAGGAGGAGGAGGAGGAGGAGGAGGAAGAGGAGAAGGATAAGAAGGAGGAGAAGAAGCTGAGCAAGAGGCCAGGATTAGACTATCTAGTTAGTTACAGACCATTTTGGACTAGCCACAGAGTGAGACTCTGCTCAAACAAACAAAACCCAATAAATAAATACAAAAGAGAATGAAAATAAAAGGAAAAAAAGGAAACAAATGACTAGTAAGGACACCTCTGTGTTTGGCCACTTCTGTGCCCAGCCATGTACCTTTCTACTACTTGGCCATGCTGTGATACAGTCCTGGGTTCTTCACCAGGATGCAGGCATCATGCTGTGTAGACTCTTCCCTTCACTAGCATCATGAGTCAAGAATATAATAGAGGATAGAGGACTGAGGAGTATTTCATATTGTTATTGCTGTTGATTTGCTTCAGGTACTAGAGACTGAGACCAGCTAGGAAAGGTCTCATACTCTTGTCCTCCCCTCCCTTTCCCTGCCCATCTACTCTCTTCCCTTCCTACTTTCTATTCCTACTTCCTACCTGAAGTTTGCTAGTACCTAAATATCTTCTTATAACTTTCTGTAGCTCAGGCTAACCTGTAGATATCCTTTTAGCTGAAGAGAACCTCAATCCCCCGGTCCTTCTGTCTCTACCTCTCAAATACCTAGGGATCTAGGTATAGCTCAACAGTCATGGTGGAGTGTTGGCTAGTATGCTTAAAGTCTTGGGTTTTGGTCTCTTACAATAAAAATAATAATATAAATAAATTAATACAGACAAAACAAGGACAGTCTTTAAACTTTTTTTACATTTAGTGTGTGTGTGTGTGCGTGTGTAAGCTTATGTAGGCGAGGGCACTTGAGTTGTGTGTAGAGGTAAGAAAACAACTTGCAGAAGTCATTTCTCTGCTTCCACAGTGTGGGTCCTGGGGAAGGTCATCAGCTTAGCAGGCAGTGCCTTTACCTGCTCAGCCATATCTATAATTTTGAGACTGGGTCTCACTGTATAGCTAGGACTGGCCTTGAATGCAAATCCACCTGTGTCAGCCTGCTGAGTGCTGGCATTACATGTATGTGCTACCATGCTCACCTCTCAAAATCAGTTTATTGAGCTAGGAATTACCCTCCAAAATGTGTAATTTTTTTTGTAGTGTTCCTGTTTTATCCATTTTACTGGGTTGGTTGTTTGTTTTTACAATGCTGGGAATTAGACTCAGGGTCTTGCGCATGTTAGGCAAGTTCCTTGACACTGAGTAAACCCATTCCAACTTTTTTTTGTTTTATTTGTTTACATTTTATTATTTGATATTTTCACACATGTATGTAATGAATTTCAGTTCTTTCCGCTGCCTGTTGCCCTGTCTCACACCCATGTTGTTTTTTAGACATGGTCATGTTAAATTGCCCAGACTGGTCCTAAACTCAAGATCCTCCCCCTTCTGCCCCAGATCCATTTCTGGGGTTACAGGTGCATGTCACCATGTCAATATTTTGTTTTCTGTTTATTCTCGGTATTTCATATCATGGAGTCATACAAAAAGTCTTTTGTGTCTGGTTTCTTTCACTTGCATAATGCTTTCAGTTTTGTCTGTGTTGCAGTTCATGTCCATACTTAACTCATTTTTATGACTGAATACTATTTTACTGTAAATATACCACATTTTACTTGTCAGTTCAATAGCTGTTGTTGACCGCTATTTGCCACCACCACCACCCCATTATCTGAGATAGAATCTCTTACTCAGGCTGGCCCTGAACTCACCATATAGCCCAGGATGGTTTCCAGACATGCTCCTGCTGCAGCCTCCCAAATGATGGGATTATAAGCATAAACCACCACACCTGGACTTAGGTATGAGTTTTGATGTTGACATGCATTTTCATTTGTCGTGGGTATATATCACCCAATAATAGAATTACTAGGTGAGATAGAAACTGCCTTAGTTAGGGTTACTATTGCTGTGATGCAACTCCATAACCAAGTTGAGGAGGGAAGGGTTTGTTTTGCTTACACTTCCACATAACAAGGGAATCAGGACAGGAACTCAAGCAGGGCATGAATCTGGAGACAGGAGCTGATGCAGAGGCCACAGAGGATGCTGCTTACTGGCTTACTCTTCACAACACCCAAGACCATCAGTCCAGAGTGGCACCACCCATAGGGGTTAGGCCCTTCCCCATCAATCACTAATCAAGAGGACCAAGTACAGTCTTGCCTACAGCCCGATCTTTTGGAGGCAGTTTATCAGTTAAGGTCCCCTCCTCTCAGATGACTCTAGCTTGTACCAAGTTGACGTAGAAGCTAGCAGGAACAGAAATGTAACAAAGGACTGCCTTGAAATTGGCCTTCATCCTCTTTTTTGTCCCCCTGCCATTCCTAATCCTCCGGCTGCCCCCATGGTTAAGGTGTTAACTCCAAATCTGTTTTTAGCTGCTGAAGTCATGTTCTAGCTCCATCTGCAACCTGACTGTACCTCTTTCCCCTATGCATCAGACCTCTAGTCTGAGCCTATCACCACAGAGCTCTGAGAAGCTGGACCCTCTCTCTTTCTTCTGGGGCACTTGTGAATACACCTGATTTTGTTTTCTTCCTACCAATTCTTTTCCCAAATTTGATCATTTTGAATGACTGGAAGCTCATACCTTTGATTTTGGTAACAAACGATTATATTTTTGTTGTTGTTTTTGAGTAATACTCATAGTCATGTCATGTTTTTTCCCTTTTTTTTTGTTTTGTTTTGTTTGTTTGTCTTTTTGAGACAGGGTTTCTCTGTATTGTTTTGGAGCCTCCTGTTCTGAATCTTGTTCTGTAGATCATGCTGGCCTCAAATTCACAGAGATCAACAATGCCTCCCAAGTGCTGAGACTAAGTGTGTGCCTCTAATGCCTGGCTTGTTTTGTTTTGTTTTTCAAGACAGGGTTTCTCTGTGTAGCTTTGGAACCTGTCTTGCAACTCACTTGGCAGGCTTCCAACTCACAGGGATCCGCCTGCCTCTGCCTGGGATTAAAGGCGTGCTCCACTGCCCAGCTCCCATTTCTTTTCTTTATTGCTGATAAAAGAGAGAAATTTTTCATAATGGCAAAATTCTGTGTCAAGCAATCTTCTGGAGTGCTGGGGGACTGGCTGCTTGGGTAAGAGTGTTTGCTGTTTCGCAATACTTGCTACTCTTGCAAAACAACAAATTTAGTTCCTAGAGACATGTCACAAGTCTCACAAAGATTTTTAATTCCAGCTCTAGGAGCTCTGACACCCTCTCCTGGCCTCTGTGGGTTCCTACATACATGTGCACATACAGAGAGAGACACAAACACATACATAAAAATAAAATATTGTTTTAAACAGCTCTACCACTGAGCTAAAGCCTCTACATTTTAAAAATTACATTTATTTATTTGTGTATAGGAGAGGAAAATGGCTGGGTGTGTTCCAGGGCCCATTTGTGAAAGGTTGGAAGAAAACTTTGAGGTAATCAGTTCTCTCCACCGTGTGGGTTTTGGGGTTCAAAATCAAATCACTGGTCCTGGTAGCAAGCCTTCATCTACTGAGTCAAAACACTGGTCCCAGACTCTGAACTTCATAAAGCTGTAACAAGAGTTTGAAGATTCTCAACACAAAGACTTGAGAGCTCTCTAAGAAGGTGGAAATACTAATTACTGAGATTTCACTATCATATTTTATAATACATATATACTTTGTGTGTGTATATATCAAAACATCATGCTATATCCCACAAACATATACACTAATTATGTTAATTAAATATAAAATGAAGAATTTAATCTACATATTATAAGTATTTGTTTATTTTTCCTTCTAAGACAAGGTCTTAGAAGTATAGCTCATACTGGTCTCGAACTCACTGTGTAGCCCAGGATAACTGGCCCTCAGAGACCCTCACTTCTACCTCTCCATGGCTGGAAAACATTAATTTTGAAACAGTAAATTTTTTTTCTTTTTCCTATTTTAATTTTTATTTAAAATTTTAAATTTTACCCTAAAATTGCATCTTTCTATTTTAAGAAAACAAATTTTGTGTTTAAAAAGAAGCATAAACAAGGTGTGACTGAGACTTCAGGTGCTGATTTTCCCCACAGCACCACATGGGGAAAATCAGACAAGACTGTTGTCTCCAACTGAGGAGAGGGCAGGGCCTGCGTTGCATTTCGCCAGTTTCCTTGACACACAGGGGGCTCACATGTATCCATTATTTACATATTAACATGATCTTTACAATGTGCTGTCTATTTAGACCCCACAATAGGCAAAACAATGGACTTGAACCAGTGCCAGGCACCACTCTCCCTAGGTTTAGGAGAGGCAGCAGCTTCTGTCCAAGGTCTAGTCTGGAGCAGACTTTTACAATGTTCTTCCTCCAGTGGCTCTTGGGCTGAGACTGCCTCTGTCCCTTTTATTTATATATTTATTTGTTTGACCCTGGAGGCAATAATGGTCTCCCTTTTCTTTGAATAGATAGAAGCTGCCTATGGGAATGCAGCAGCGCCTCCTAGTAACCATGGGAACCTTATTGGCATGGCAACCTGGCAGCCCTGAGAGGCAGCCAGGGAGTGGAAAGGGAGAAAGCAGTGGGAAGTGCTGTAGTCCTGAGAAAGAGGGGAGGGGGTGCAGCTTTCCATCCTGCTGAGGAGAGAAAAGGAGGAGAAAAAAATGTCCAGCTGGTCCTTCAGCTCTCTGGCTGGCCCCGAGGAGAAATTTGGCATGAATTCAAACCCTACTCCTTCGTCCAGTTCAGGAGGTTGGTGTAGGAGAGCTATATGCCAACCTGGGCATGGAGACCTAAACCTACTGATGGTTCTTTGGTTCTGAAGTGAGACTTGGTTGCACCAGACAGTGAGGAGAGTCTAGCAAACAGAATGGAGGATCTCACAGCACATGAACAGATAGGCTCCTTCTAAACTCAGATTAAAGCAAAACACCAAGCAGCACTGCGGAAGGCTGTGAGACCAAGCATCTTTGCAGTGCTTGGATCCCAACTAGACACATCCTTTTGTAACTTCTGTTCTCCTTTTGCAAATGCTGCAGACAGAACATGGAGCCTCATACTGGTTAGGGAAGTGCTCTCTACTACTGAGCTATACCTCTAGTGTATTTCATAATTTTCATTGCCAAATAAAAAGCATATTTTATTATAGTTGTCTAGAGATGAGGGAATCTCTGAGGAGTACTTAAGTAGGAAGTTAATCTTTTGGTAAGCTTGAGAATGGCTGGGGATGTGATAAAGGTAAAACAAATAAAGGAGCCAAGAACACACCAGAATGACATAACATTACCTTTTTTGAAGAAGTATTGATTCTACCTACATATTCCCAGGTTGGCTTTATACTCTGGAAGCCTCAGCCTCCCAAGTGTCAGAAATTATACCAATATACTTTGACTCATTTCTTGATAGACATTTGGGCTACTCCTAATTTTTTGTTTTAAGGAGTTTTTTTTTTTTTCTTGTGTATGAATGTTTTACCCATGCATATGTGTAGTGGTGTATGCATGAATGCATGACTGGTGCCTTCAAAGGCCAGAAGAAGGCATCAGATTCCTTGGAACTAGAGTTACCCACAGCTGTGAATGCCATGAGGGTACTGAGAACCGAACCCTAGTCCTCTGTAAGATTAGTACATGCTCTTAACCACTGAGCCATCTCTTTGACCCTCAATTTGTGTGTGTGAGTGTTGGGGGGAAGGGATATTCTAAAGTCGCTTGCTACGAGCATTTGGATACCAGATTTTGTGTGTACAGATCAAGCTTTATTTTATGGCATATCATGTCACAGTATACACAGTATGATCAGGTAAAGAAATGGTGCCTGTGAAGGCCAGGGATGGTGCTGTACTCATGTAATCTGCGCCCTTGGGCAGTGAAAGCAGGAAGATCTGAAGTTCAAGCTCACCTTCAGTTGCACAGAAAGTTCAAGGCCAGCCTGGGCACGTGAAATTCTTTTAGAAACTTACTTTATTTTTTCCAAATTTATTATTATTTAATCATATTTGTGTGTGCATATGGGTGTAGGTGCCATGCTGACAGAGGCCAGAGGTAGGTGTTGAGTTCCCAGGAGTTAGAGCTGGAGTTACAGGCAGTATTAAGGTGTTTTCTCTGGGTGTTGGAAATTGAATTCAGGTCTTCTAGAAGAGCAGTTAACTGCTTTTCACTTCTGAGTCATTTCTCCATCCTTATTTTATTATTATTTGTCTTACTTTATTTACCTATATGGATGTAGGTGCTTGAAACTGAGCTCAATTTCTCTGGAAGGGCAGCCGTGATTTCAACCAATGATCTATCTCTCTAATCCCACAAGACTACCATAAAAAAAAATGTGGGGGGGGATTGTCTTAGTCACTGTTTTATTGATGTGAAGAGACACTGTGACCAAGGAAACTCATAAAATAAAACATTTAATTGAGACCTTGCTAACAGCTTACAATGTAAGAAATTCACCCATTATCATCATGGCAGGAGCATGGCAGCAGGTCAGCATTGCACTGAGGCAATAGCCAAGAGCTATGTCCTGATCCACAGGCCAAGAAAGACTCTGGGCGTGTCATGGGCGTTTGAAATGTCAAAGCCCACCTCCAGTGACACACTTCCTCCAACAAGTCCATACCTCCTAATCCTTCTAATCCTTTCAAACAGTGTCACTTCCTCGTGACTAAGCATTCAAATATGAGCCTACAGGGGCTACTTATATTCAGCTCATCACAGGGTTGAAGAGATGGATAAGCAGTTAAGCATGCACACTGCTTGCCTGGCGTGGTGGCACACACCTTTAATCCCATCACTAGGGAGGCAGAGGCAGGCAGATGTCTGTGAGTTCAAGGCCAGCCTGGTCTACAGAGCAAGTGCGGTGATAGGCTCCAAAGCTACACAGAGAAACCCTGTCTCAAAAAACAAAACAAAACAACACAGAAAAGGAATGTGCACCACTCTTAAATAAGATCCATGTTCTCTTTCAAGCACTCGTGTAAGGAGGCATATAACTACCTGTAACTCTCAGAGGCCATGTGCACAAACCCACAGTGGCTGGAGAGATGGCTCAGTTGTTTTTGTTTGTTTTGTTTTGTTTCTCTGTGTAGCCTTGGCTGTTCTGGAACTTACTCTGTAGATCAGATTGGCCTCAAACTCACAGAGATCCACCTACCTCTGCCTCCCCAGTGGAGGGATTAAATGTGTGTGCCACCACCGCCCAGCTATGGCTCAGTTATTATGAGCAGTTATTACTCTTGCAGAGGACCCACCTTTGGTTCCCAGCACCCATATAATGGTTTATAACCATCTATAACTCCAATTCCAGGGGACCTAATGTCCTCTTCTGGCTTCCAGGGCACCAGGCATGCAAGCAGGGTACTTGCATATAGACAAAACACTTATATACATAAAATAACAAGTAAATAAATACTTTCAAGAGGAACTACACACACACACACACACACACACACACACACACACACACACACGGAGATCAAACCAGGGACCATTTTCTGAGTCCGAATACATACTCATTCTAAAATATTATCCAATAGGGCATGGGTACACACATACACACACACACACACACACACACACACACACTTGTAATCCCAATTTAAGAGATAAGGACAGGGATTGAAGGTCATTCTCATCTACAAGGAAACAGCAAGGCTAGCCTTGACTACACATTGAGACCCTGTATGAAAAAATCCAAATCAATCAACGAAAAACAACCCCAAATAAAAATAAATGAAACATTACTTATTATTTACCCAAGATTTAAATTTTTGTTGTTACTGTTTGTGTTTTTGAGGCAAGGTCTCACTCTAGTCTGGCTAGGTTGGCTTGGAACTTGTAATCCTCCTGCTTCAGAAACAGAATTTTAGTTAGAGAAAAATATGGAAGAAAATGGAATCTGAAGTTAATTTTTTTATAAATTTTTATTTAAATTAGAAACAATCTTATGTTACATATCAATCCCAGTTCCCTCTCCCTCCCATCTTCCCATACCCCTCCAAAGACCCCCTATCCTTCCCCCCATCCACTCCCTAAGGAGGATGAGACCTTCCATTGGGGGGGGGGGAAATCATCAAAGTCTGTCACTGGAGTTAATTTATAGATTTAATTTTCTTTTCTCTTGAGATCAGATTTCGTATAATTTAAACTTTCAGCTGGGTGATGGTAGCGCATGCTTTTGAGACAGATGTATCTCTGAGACCAGCCTGATCAAGGATGAGTTCCAGAACAGCCAGGACTACACAGAGAAACCCTGTCTCAAAAACACACACACTTGTTTTTCATCATATTTTCTCTCATTATCCCTATAAAGTATTTGCCTGCAAGTAGAGAAACAAAGATAAAGAGATTAGAAGATAGTGCATGGTCCCACCGTGGCTTTAACGTGCTAAGGACGTAGCTCTGTGATAGTTTTGCCTAGCATGCTGAAGGCCCTATGTTCAATGCTCAGTGCTGCAAAAACAAATCAAAATAAAATACAGTAAGAAAAAAAAATCAAATTTGAACAAAGCTGGAATCAGGTTTATTTTATTTATGTAACTTGAGACAGAATCTCATGTAGCCGTAGCTGGCTTTGACCTCACTATGTAGTCTAGGCTGATCTGGGATTTCTGATCTTCCTGCCTCAATCTCTTTGCCTGATTTTATGTGGTGAAGGAGATTCAGGTTTTGTACATACTAACTAGCATTCTGCCAACTGAACTACTATCCTGGAGTCCCTTTAAAAAAAAAAAAATAGGGGCTGGGTAGTGGTGGTGCACACTTTTAATTCCACCACTTGGGAGGCAGAGGCAGGAGGATCTCTATGAATTAGAGGCCAGCCTGGTCTACAGAGCTACTTCCAGGACATAGAGAAACCCTGTCTTGGAAAAACAAAAAACAAAAACACAGAAATTAGGACAAGTGAGATGTCTCAGGAGGATAAGGTACTTGTTACCAAGCCTGATGACTAAGGCTCAACACCCAGGACCCAAGTTAGTGGAAGGAGAAAACTGGTCTATTCTGATCTCTACTATGGCAAATGCTTCTGTGTGTGTGTGTGTGTGTGTGTGTGTGTGTGTGTGTGTGTGTGTGTGTGTGCCGCGCTCTCTCCTGAGTATGTATACACGCATACACCCCATTAATTAATAAATGCAAAAGGAGGAAAATATAGAGTTTAAATTCATGGATTTTTTCTTAAATAATATTATTATTTAATAAATAACATTATTTATTAAATAAATAATGTTTTAGGGTTTTTTGGTAATATATTTAAGGAAACTAAAGTTTAGAAAGCTTTTATCTAGGTATGCTGTCTCACACTTATTTTAAGAAACATGTTTTCATTAAACATTAAACATTAAACCCAACTTTATATTCTCTCTCTCAATAAAACAGAAACAAAAACAAACCTGCCTTTAATTCCAGCACTCAGGAGTCTGATCTTCAAGTTCAAGGCAAGCCTGATCTACAGAGCCAGTTCTAGGACAGCCAGGACTATATAGAGAAACCCTGTCTCAAAACAACAACAAAAATATAAAAACAAAAAACAAAAAAATCAAAATGAAAATCTTAGCACTCAAGAGGTTAAAGCAGAAAGATTGTTCCAAGTTTGAGGCCCGTATGGTGGATACAGTGAGCTCCATGTCAACTTGGGCTACAAGGGTCAGACTGTTTCAAACAAACAAGCAAGCAAACAAACAAACAAACAAACACGTGGGTTTCCCCAAGTCACCCAGATAGCTAGATAAGGCTGCTGTTGAAGCCCAGCCTCTGACTCCTGGAGCTTTGTCAATGAGCCCTACTTCTTCCCCTTCAGTTCAGGACAGCTTTTAACATGATCCGGTTAGATCACCCGCAATCACACAACACATGAAACAGCACACTGGGACTTCTTCCAAGTCCCAAGAGTAGTCGTAGACATCGAGAGATATTTCTGTTCTAAACAAGGTGAGGAAAGGATTTAAGAGTGATTTCTACTAATTTCTTTTGGCTTTAAAGAAGGTTGCTATTCTCAGGCTTTTGGAGAACCTTTTCTAAGAGGTGATGCATGAGCTTCCTTTGATTTATGTGTTTTGTGTCTCATTCTCGTTCCACTGTTAGATACAATGAATGGATTCTTAACCTGGAAGGAATCTGGATTTATTTGAGTATGCAGATTTCAAGGGTTTGAGGTTGCCAAGCCTCCCAAAGCTTCTGGCTTTCTATTCATTCTGTGCCCAGCTGCTTTGTGTGTCTCTAAGACAGTTCTGCAATATCGCCTTCTCTCATGGCCCAGGCATCCCATCAACAGCCAACAGTGATCTTTCCTCTTAGAACTCTCCAAAACACAGCTTCAATACCATGCCATATCAAGAATTTTTTATGACATCATTTGTTCCCCCCAGTCTCTGTCTCTGTCTCAGTCTCCCTGTCTCTCTGGTCTCTCTCCTCTCCTGTTTTTAAAATAACTTAAAAATTATCAAGGTAAGAGCACTTGCCTCTAAGACTAATGACTCCTGGAGCTCAATCCCTGGAACCTACCACACACACACACACACACACACACACACACACACACACACACACACACACACACACACACATATTAACAATTCAGTGTTTATTGCAGCATTTGTTAAACACAGAATTCCTTTTCTTTCTTTTTTGTTTTTGTTTTTGTTTGTTTGGTTTTTTTTGTTTTGTTTTTTGAGACAGTGTTTCTCTGAGGCTTTGGAGGCTAACTCTTGTAGAACTCACAGAGATCCTCCTGCCCCTGTCTCCTGAGTGCTGCCTGGCTAACAAAGAATTTCTTTAAGGCCATCTTAATAGACATAGGATGACAGTAGTGGGATTTCTGCAGTAGGAGAAAAGAAATTGACCTCAGCCCACAAAATAGCAAAGGCTAGTGGGAACTTATAGCCAAGAGCAGGGTGGGAGTCAGACAAGAGAAAGTGAGGATGGATAGATGCATGGGGGTTCTGAGAAACCTGACCTAACAGGGTTATTGCTGGAGATTCATCACAGTGACTGGACAGCATCTATAGAGTGGAAAATGAGGAACTTGCTTAGGTATCAAGAGTACCCAGACATTGAAGAGGGGGCTCTGCAAAAATGACTTAGGAGTTTTGCTAAAACTAGATTTTTTATAAGGAAGGACATAAATGGGGTCAAGAGGCTTAGGAGGCTGATGGGAGTTTGGTCAAGCAGTGTTTGTTATCAGAGCAACTGTATTCAGGACCCACTCGGAACATATTTTCTTCAAGGTTTGGATTCAAACTTGGTAAGCTCTCACCTGATAGAGTATGACAACCAGAAGAGATTGGCCTGCTTAAACCCTGCCTGAAATGACTTTGTGGGTAACACTAACTGCCACAACAAAGACTTCCGGGAAAATGTAAGCTCTCTTCTCATCATTTTCACAGTGCTGAACACTGTCATGACTCAAAGATGAGGACAGCTGTGGCCTGGAGCAGCATTTGCATGGCATGCTGGGCTCTACAGACTTGCTGGTGATAAAGTGATTTTTATTTGGCTAGATAAGTGCAATGGAATGGTAATATTCTATGTCATTTTCATTTCCTCAAGTCCATTTCTGAATCACTATATTTCTGATAATTGGGCATGTAGAAGGCAGCAGAAATAGGGATAAGTCTAGGACTGGAAATAGTGGGAGTTGGTCCTGGGGTTTAATACTAACAGAATCTCTAATTAAACTGGGTTTCCCGTCTCCATGACACTATTGTCTAGGACATCTTGTGTCTTATTTAGCTAGGGCACACGTTGATCTACATTGGTAATTCACTTAGCCACAGGACATGAAAGACAGATCTTTCTTTTTGACCACTAAGAATTTGCTTGTTTGATACAGGGCCTCACTCACAGCCTGCCCAGACTGGAACTCTTGGTTATCTTGCTTTATAGCCTCCTGTGCTAGAATTAAAGACTGAGCCACTGCTACCTTTGCTACTCCCCAACTCTCACAGTACTGAGGATCAAACCCAGGCTCTGTCCACAGGCAAACCTCTACAACTAACCTGTATCTCTAGCTCCAAACTCATGAGAGATGTGGAAGCAAATGCATGAAATCTGAGCACTTGGAAGGCTGGGGTAAGAGGATCACTTTGAGTTCAATGCCAGACTGGGCTACATAGTTCAGCCAGCCTAGGGTATATAGGGAAAGTCCATCTCAAAACAAACAAACAAACAAACAAAAGGACCCCACCCAAAACCAAAAGAAAACGTATTACATTTGTGCTAAAGAAATTTTCATTCTCTTGGGGGATGTGACTTTGTTAGCTATTTTGTGTAGGGGGGGGGGTTGTTGTTTTGGTTTTTTGTCCTTTTTTTTTTTTTCTTTTTAGAGGTATGTTCTCATGTAACCCAGGTAGGAAAATTACTGTGTAGCCGAGGATGACCTGGTCCTCCTACTTCCCAGTCTCTTAAGGACTGAGATCGCAGGCATTTGTCGTTACTCCCGGGTATTTTACACTTCCCTCAGGTGAATATTCTGCAATGATTTGCTATCAATGTCTATGCAACTGTTTATTCTTTTTGAAAGTAATACATTCTGCTTTTCAGCCCATTTGCTATGTGGTTGAGAGTAATTGCTTGCTGATGAGGTAGCTAAGAATAGATTTTGAAACTTGGGGAATATGCTATCTCCCTTGTGATAATAAACCAGGGAGTTTTAATCAGCACAAGAGATTAAAGATGAGCTGATGTAGTGATTCATGCCCGTAATCCCATATGGTGTAAATTTTCCTGGGAGATGTGAACAAGGTCTATTCACCCAATGAGGACCAGCAATAGACCATAGAAACAATTCCACACACTCTAGCTGAGTGAACCAGCACAATTGGGTTTATTTACTTATTTTGAGTACAGATGAATGGTTACTTGTAGGAACATAGATAAAGGTCACTGAAAAGCCCACTCCAGCATGGGTGACCAAAAGCTGTATGTCTGGCACAATTCATGGTGTGGCTGGTCAGTCTTCTCTCCAGCAATTGTTAATGCTTATATAACCTGAGGAGGGGACTTATGAATCTTCTGACTTTCAGGAACTTCCTGGGCCTTGGGTATTTCATTTACTTTCTGATTCGCTGCCTCTCTGCTTGTCTCCTTGCTTCAAGAGAGAATCCTTTAATTCAGAGGAAATACCTACACAATATCTCAGTGCTTGGAAAGCTGAGACAGGAGAATTACTGTGAGTTCAAAGCATGCTATATAGTGAGTTCAAGGTCAGTATGGGCTATAGTCTGAGATCCTGACTCTTTTGTTTGTTTGTTTTTTGTTTTTGTTTTTCGAGACAGGGTTTCTTTGTAGGTTTGGTGACTGTCCTGGAACTCACAGAGTTCAGCCTGTCCCTGCCTCCTGAGTGCTGGATGAGACCATGACTTTTAAAGAGGGAAGGAGGGAGAAAGGGAAGGAGAGAGAAACTAGAGAGGGAGAACTAGAGGGAGAAGGAGAGAAGAGATTTAGAGGTGGCCAGACATGGTGTCATGGTGTCACAGACCTTTAATCCCAGCACTCAGGAGGCAAAAGCAGACCAATCTCTGTGAGTTCAAGGCCAGCCTGGTTTGTATGGTGAGTTCCAGCCCAACTTGAGATACACAGTGAGACTGTCACAAAGACAAAAGAAGATGGAGATGCAGCTGGGGCTGTATCATAAATTTGTAATTTCAGCTATTGAGGAGGTTGAGGCAGAGTGATTTCAAGCATGGCCTATAGAGTGAGTTTACCTGAAAAGATAGCTGGGGATATAGCTCAGAAGTAACACACTTACCAGGTGTACATAAAATATGACCTCCCTGCCTCACAGGAGTGAAGAAAAAATGGAAAGAAAATATGAGTTTTGTAGGGCAATGGTGGCGTACACCTAAAATTCCAGCACTTGGGAGGCAGAGGCAGGTGGATCTCTGTGAGTTTGAGACCAGCATGGTCCCAAGAGCCAGTTCCAGGACAGACTCCAAAGCCACAGAGAAACCCTGTCTCAAAAAAACAAACCAGCAAAAAAAGACTAACCTGAACTACAAAATGAGTTCCAGGTCAGTCATGGCTGTTAGGCAGAGAAACCCTGCCTCAAAAAAACAAAAAAACAAAACAAAAAAAATAAGAATTTTTTTTGTAGTGTGTATTGAATGTGGGGGTGTACATGTGCCAGGCAAATGCCTTACCACTGTGTTACATGCCCAGACCATGTAGCTTTTCAATATAGACTAGGTGGGACTTGATTTTCAGACTGTCATGGAAGTTAGCTGTCTCAGAAATGAACCTTCTGAAGAAGATCAAGCACACTGACCTATAATTCCTATTCTGCTGTCATTGATTTTCTAATCTCAAAATCAACCTCTAGCCTTAAATGCCATTTAAAAAGGGAGCATTGGGGACAGCCTTGTGATGTCAAGTTCTGTAACAGTAGCACTGAGTAAGAGGAATGCTGATTTGTGTATCAGCTAGGTGGTTAGACTACATGACCTTTAAGTGATGCTCTAAGATTCTCTGGGTCTTTTCCCCCTCCCTCCTTCCCCCTCCTCCCCTCACCTTTTCTCCTTGTCCCCTCCCCCTCCCTTTCTCCTTTGTTTTCCTTTTGTGAGTGTGTACGTGTGTGCTCGAATATGTATGTGGGGTGCCTTATGCAGATCCAGAACTCATTCTGTAACTGTGACAAATACCATGACCAAAACAGTTTAGGGAGGAAGGAGTGTATTTCACCTTACAGGTTACTGCCTATCACTGAGGAAAGTCAAGACAGAAACTCAAACAGGGATTATCTACCAAGGGAATGGTGCTATGTGGATGGGTTTTTGTTGTTGTTGTTGTTGATTGTTTAACTCTTTGGGGCCCACCACCCAGGTCCCAAATAAATACATGGAGATTTATTCTTACTTGTGAATGCCTGGCCTTATCTTGGCTTGTTTCTACTTATTTCTAGCTTTTCTAACTTAAATTATCCTGTTTCTCTTTAACTACATTTTGTTTCTGGGGTTTTTACCTTTCTGTATGTTAAATACTTTACATTCCTTCTTACTCTGTGGCTGGTTATGTGGCTGGCTGGGTGGCCCCTGGTGTCCTCCTCTCCTTCTTTTCTCAATCCTCACTCTTTGCTGTAGCCTGGAGTTCTCCAGGAGATTTATTCCATCTGCCTGGCAGCCCCACCTACCTCTCTTGTATCTAGCTATTGGCTGTTCAGCTCTTAATTAGACCAATTAGGTGTTTTAGGCAGGCAAAGTAACACAGCTTTACTGAGTTTAAAAAAAATGCAACATAAAAGAATGCAACACATCTTTGCACCATTCAACAAATGCTTCACAGCATAAACAAATATAACACATTGCAAATAAATATTCCACGACAGTGCCACACTGTAGGCTGGGCCCACCTGCATAAATTAACAATCACAACAAGCCCCTAATACAATCTAGCCAATTCCTCTTTCAGATGATTTTAGGCTGTGTCAAATTGACAGTAAAGCTAGCTAGCACAATAACCAAGGATGGCCTTGAACTTCTGATCCCCTCATCTTCTCCCTCCCATGTGCTGGAATTGCAGGCATGTATTCCATGGTTTATATGGTTTTGGCAACTGAACCTAAAGTTTTATGCAGATTAACAACTCTACCAACCTGGCTACACAGTGCTTATCTCAGAAGGATTTGGCTGAGGATAGAATAATGACTATTCGGAGAGAGAGGGGGTAGTAGGAAGTTATTGTTTAAAACTACAGTTTCTTTTTATGGGGCTCAGGTACAGTGTGGTGGTAGAGCACTTACCTAGAATGTGTCAGGTCTTGAGTCAGATCCTCAGAACAGAACAAAGATTTACAAAAAATAAAATACAATAAAATAAGCCAGTGTGTGTGTGTGTGTGTGTGTGTGTGTGTGTGTGTGTGTGTGGTGAAAGAGACCCTGTCTCAAACCAACAATAACAATAATGAAAATAATGGAGCTCTTCACCATCTTTCCTCCAACCAGCCAGCAGCCCTACCCATGAAGGTGGAGCCGTTTCAGCAGGTAAAAGATCTACCCTGGACCCAGGTAGTGCTATGCCAGACCATCTGGAAGGTTTTCCAGTTTCTCAATGCAAAATTCGAGTCTGAATTCCTTTCCAAAAGGAATCCTCAGCAGATAAACTAAACACTGTCCTCTAAAAAAAAAAAAAAAAAAAAAGCAAAAAGGACAGTTGGAAGAAATTCAAAAGAAAAGAACTCATCCTGCCATCAAATTCCAGCCTGGCATCGCTGGTCTCTCTCTTGCTGATGAAATGGCCAAGACACATCAGAAACCAGAAGTTTGGAAAGCTCTGCAGCAGCAGCAGCAGGTGGTCAGAGCTGCTAAGAAAGAACAAACAACAAAAAACAAAAGAACAACAAAAAACTGGCTAAGCAGGCATCAAAGAAGACAGCAATGATCGCTGCTAAGGCCTCCATGAGGGCAGCAAAAGATTGTGAAGCCTGGGGTTGGGTAGAAAATGTTAATTTGGTAGATGAGAATTTTAAATAAAGAACCACCTGTAACTCTATATATGAGAGCAATTGATGAAGACACTCCATGCAAACCTCTGCCCTCTATGTGTACACACACATGCTTGCACATCCATGTACACCCCCAAAGGAACACATACAAATGCCACATATACATAATACTATTTTTTAAATTAAAAGTTTCCGTTAGGGATGATGACAGCATTGTACAGATGGAGAGTGGTCATGGTTGCCTCACTAGTATTAAAGTCCTTAGTATCCATGAATTGCACAATTAGATTGTTAAGATGGTAAGCTTTTATGTTATACTTGTTTATCATATAAAATAATGCTGAAAGACTACCTTGATTCACACTCAGAACATCCTCAACCCAGGGGTCTAGACCACCAGTCCTCATGTAGCTCTTTTCAAATCCCCACAAAACCAATAACAAAATAATTAACTTATTAAATACTTACCATTGTACATTTTTTTTTTTTATGTCATTTGATCCAGGCTAGCCCTGAAGTCACAATCCTCTTGCCTTAGCATCCCGGGCGCTGGGATCACAGATCTGTGCTACCATACTCAGTTTAAACACTAGGGTTTGAAACTGAAATGCCTTCAATCCCAGCACTCAGGAGACAGAGGCGGGTCAATCTCTGTGAGTTCAAGGCCAGCCTGGTCTACAAAGTGAGTTCTAGGACACCCAGGGCTACACAGAGAAAATCCTGTCTCAGAAAAAAAAAAAAAAAATCCTCCACCACCACCACCACCACCACCAACAAAAACCACTCCAAGTCCTGAGTATTCTCAAAGACCAAACTGTTTCTTGGTTCCAGGACTTTCTCATAAAGCCTCTCTCTCACACTCTAAAAATTGCATAGTCTATTTTTTAAAAAGATGTATTTATTTGTATAATAACTGTTTGTGTCTGAGTGTATATATGCACAGCACTTGAGTTGCAGGGGCACTTGGAAGCCAAAAGGGGGTGTTGGATCTCCTGAAACTAGAATTACAGGCTGTTAAGCTGCCTGATGTAGTAGGTTTGGTTAATTGCCCAAGTTCTCTGCAAGAGCCCTTAGAGCTCTTAAGTGTGAATCATCTCAGTGGCTCCAAGAAATCATTTTCTAGGGGTTTGGAATGTGGCTCAGTTGCCAGAGTGCTTACCTAGCAGGTTCAACCCCCGGCACCACATAAAATTCCAGGCACCAGGCATGATGGCACACATCTGTAATTCCAGTTCTCAGGAGGGGAAGACAGGAGTATCAGAAGTTCAAGGTCATCTCTTGGCTACATAGAGAGGTTGAAGCCACCCTAACCTATATGATACTCTTCATGATACTACCACCATCAAGCAAAGTCAACATAAAAGATTACACTAAAGCCTCTGCTTAGAACCAGATCTCACCACTCCTTCCCACCTGCCTAGCCATGCTTTGCATGAATTCACTCTCTTCATTTCACAACAGCCCTCTGGAGCGGGAGCTCTGATGGTCCTTATTGTACATAAGGACATGAGCTGCAGCGAGAATTATTTCCCCAAGGTCACAAAACGACTTTTGATACCAGAAAAATAGAGTTTAAAATCTACTTATTATTATTATATGGTGTGTATGGTACAGGTGCAATTACACAGTGTGTGCTTGTGGAAGTCAGAGGACAACTTTGTAGACTTAGTTCTCTCGTCTACATTTCTGTGGGGTCCCAGAATTGAACCCAGATCATAGCTCTTAGGTTTATACAGCCATCACCTTTTACCTGCTGAGCCATTTCACTGGCTCTCAACTTAGGATCTTTTAACCACTCCCCCCTTTTCTTTTCTTTCTTTTTTAAAAAGAATTTATTTACGGATCTCTGTGAGTTAGAGTCCAGCCTGGTCTATAAGAGCTAGTTCCAGGGCAGCCTCCAAAGCCACAGAGAAACCCTGTCTTGAAAAAACAAACAAACAACAAAAAAATATTATTTAACTTCTTTATGTGCATTGGTGTCAGATCCCCAGGAACTGGAGTTATGGACAGTTGTGAGCTGCCATGTGGGTGCTGGGAATTGAACCTGAGTCCTCTGGAAAAGCTGCCAAGTGCTCTTAATCACTGAGCTATGTCTTCAGCCCCACTCCCCCCATTTTCTAATAAGAAAAATATTCTCATGTTTCTTATACCAGAAGGACAGAATGGCTAAAACCTCTCATCTTATTAGAGATAACGCACCCCCTTACCTCCTCCTCATGATTGATCTGTTGTGCATAAGTGTGATATGTGTGCAAAAATAAACAGGGGAAAGACCCCTTCACCTCTTGGCTGTCATCCTTGTTTGGCTTAGAGGTACTTACCATCAGACAAAAGTGGGAGGGGTCTCCAGGCACACATGCCTCTCTTGTGCTCTCCTTTTCCTTTCTTTCTTCTTCTTCTTCTTCTTCTTCTTCTTCTTCTTCTTCTTCTTCTTCTTCTTCTTCTTTTTTTGTACTCCATCTTTCTTATTAGATTTCATATGGATAGCCTCTATAAGCACAGATTTATACACAACACGTCAATGAGTGAGGGATATATTTTCACGAGGCCCTAGGGGATCGTCTTTATTTTTATGTCTTGAATTTTCCTCTATTATCTGAAGTCGTTCTATTCCTGGAACCATCTCACTCAAATCTCTCACCTGCATTCCACCGTTTTGGGTGATAAACTCATTTCTGCCACCCAGCCCCTCATCTTGACCTTGAGCTATGAACCACGCTGGGGTAGGATGCATCCTTTGGCTTGTCCAAATCAACTCCTAGTAGAATAGAAAGGGGAGTCCGGAAAGTACCAGAGATTTTTTTGAGTGTATCTGTTAGCATCCGCCTGCCCGTATACTCCATTTGCCTGCATTTTTATACAAAACCTAGTGTTAGGCCTTCTGAAGGATCCATATTGGTAGAGATTGCACGCTCCCCCCCCCCATCTCGAAACTTCTGAATATTCATGTGGGAAGCAGCAGGGCCGTTATCAAAGAAGGGAGAAACAGCAATTCATAAATATTAATAAAGGCAGGTCCACGTGTTCCAAGGAAAGCTATGAATGCTCACGAGAAGGATGACGCTCAGGCCCTGGGCGCGCCCGTTGGGCGGGTGCCCGAGTGCGGGCGCGCCTCCGGGAGCTCGGGCACGAGCGCGGGGACCGGGCGCAGCCGGAGCAGCGGGGGAGCGCTCGCTGGCTGGCTTGCTGCTGCCGCTGCGCTGTGCCTGGCTACCGCTAACCGGTGGATGGGGGTGTCCGGTTGAGCCCCGGGATCTGCGTCCCTTCGCCAGGACCCAAACAGGTGAGGTCTCGGGGTGAGGGAGGGGGCAAAGACAACCTTAGTCTGGACTAGACCCAGTGCTGGGGGCGGAGAGTAGAATCTGGGGGATGAAGAAGGCCAAAGGAGTCCAGATTCTCTCATAGGACTTCTGGGGTTTGAGCGACTCTCATGCGCCTGGGTCCCATCCACATTCAAAGAAGGGCCAGTGGGCCATCTCCCTGGTTGTACCCAGTCTTGTGGGAGCTCAGCACCAGGGCCCTGGAATGAGATGCTGGGTACTGGTAGCATCATCTCAGAGCATCGTGTGTGTGTGTGTGTGTGTGTGTGTGTGTGTGTGTGTGTGTGTGTGTGTGTGTGTGTGTGTGATGTGCAACACACTGCCAGGAATCCTGCCTGATCGTGCTGGAGCAATGTGGATCCATAAATCATTCCAGGACCGTTATCCGGTCCGGCTATCTTAGGCATCTCAAAATCATCTTTGTCCCTAAGAACCTGACCCTGAAATCTACTTGTGCCCCTCTGCGGGGTGTGGAGGCTTCCCCAGATGGTGCATTCTCGCAGTGTCAGAACCTCTGGCTGCAGTCCTGGAGGACCGATTGTTTTACTACACAGAGCAGGTCGGAGAAAGGACGAGTGTGGCAGGGAGGAGTGGTGTGTGCAGAGCCGGCTGTCGTCCTCTGGGTCCAGGGCTCTGCAGATTGGGGGCTCCGCTTAGGGGGTGTTATACAATCAGCTCTTCTGCCCCCCTTGCCTTTCCCTTCTCATCCTGTCTCCTGGCACGACTCACAATTCCAGGCGTCCAGGTCTTATTTGGCAAAGGGACAGTGGAGTATGTACAGCGGCTGCGTGGGATGAGCTGGGCTTCCTCGGAGTGCCAGCCATTGTGCTGCTTAGAAGAGCCTTTCTTTACTCTGACAGAAGAGGGAGAGGAGGTCTGAAATGGAGGTGAATGGAACAGAAAAAAAGGGGGAAGGGTGCGGAGTCCGGTGAAGGGGTTGCTGAGCCATGTGCAAATGAGTATTTATTCTTTCTGGCAAAATGGACAGCTAACACTAGCCAGGTTTTGCAGAAGAGCAGTGAGAGTCTGGAAGTGGATGACCGAGGGCATTTTAAGGATCTATGTGGGGAGGGGAGGGGAGAAAAGAGGATGCACAGTCAACTGGTCTATAGAGGAAGTGATAGAAAGAACAGGGAGATGTAATATATGGAGGTGCAAACCCAGCAAGGGAGGCACGGTGAAATCTCGCTCCCATCCACCATTCACTCGGCTCAGTGAAGCAGGGGCTGGTGATTTGTACTGCAGACCCAAGCTGCGGCTTCTGTATGGTTAGGCTGCAGGGAGAGGCTTATGTGTTTCCTACCGAGCATCCGTATCCGTAGAGCTCTCTCTGTGTGTGTGCATTTCTCTTCCAAATTACATCACGTATTTGGAGTCAGAATGGAATAGATTCTATGAAACGTAATCCTGTACTATGTTCTATAATAAAAAGAAAAAGATGACCTTCCTGTGATTCCCTCTCTGCCATTTTCATATAGCTATTCATTTTGGAAGCACCAAGAAGATGACTATTATGTGTCTTAACATTAACTTGTGTGTGTGTGTGTGTGTGTGTGTGTGTGTGTGTGTGAGAGAGAGAGAGAGAGAGAGAGAGAGGTGAAAACAGAACTCCAAGTGTCACACACACGCTAAGCAAGTGCTCTGGGGCTGATTTGCTCCTCTAGCCTTGACACTAGCTTTTCAGGGAGGAAGGCTCAGAGAAGCTGAGGCTAAGGACCCAGCAGGCTTGCCAGGATAGAAGGATGGAGGGCTACTTCAGACATTTCAGTTGGGAAATAGAGGAGGCCACAAGAAAGTGAAATAAAAGAAGGAAGGTAGGGGGGCCCATTAAACGGGATGTGCCAATGCTCCAAGCCAATGCACCCCTTCCTGAGGCTTGACTCTCATTTCCTTGGCCACAGCCTGAGATATAAAGGCTCTGTTAAGGTAGGGAATTGTATTTATACAGATTACCGATTGTGCTCTCAGATTTAGCATCATCTGTCCTATCATTCACACTTTGTGTACCTCATGGGTAGTGAGTTGATAAAACCAATCAGGATATATTATGGATTGTTTCAACCAGCCTTGTTCCTTGACTCTAAACCTTGATAGTCATGTCTTCTTCTATAATATTTTTTTTAAGATTTGTTTTATTTATGTGTGCCTGTGCATATGAGTGCAGGTGCCCATAAAAGCGAGAGGCCATTGGATCCATGTCCCCCATCTCCCCTGGTGTGTGTGTGGGGGGGGGGACTGGAGTTAGAAGGAGTTGTGAGTCACCCTACATGGGTGCTGGGAACTGAAGTTAGCCCATGCCACTGAGCCGTTTCTCCAGCTCCTAAGCACACCTAAGAGCTATATGATCTTCCAACATTCAGTATGTTCATTTGCTTGCCTGCTTGAAGCTGGCTTTCATGTAGCCTAAGCGATCGTGGAATTAGCTATGTAGCCAAGGAGGACCACCGATTCCTAATCTTTCTACCACCATCAACTCAGTGCTAGGATTCCAAGTGTGCATCATTAGCACGAACAGCTTAAAGTTGCCTTCGTCCTGGCTGGATTGGCTTTTGCTGCTGGTTGGTGATATTAATTGTACAGTGTGGTATCAGCACCCCATCTAGCATTGTCTTCTTACCCTAGATCCTCTGTCACCCCCAGAGAAAAACACACATTCCAAGGAAGAATAAATATCAGTAGTCAACAGACCAGCTTTTGTAGCTCTCTAATCGGGATCCAGGAAAATTTGACCAAATGAATTAAAAAGAGGCCTTGGTAAAAATGATGGCCAAATTCTCCCAGCATTTTTCTTGTCACTTGACACACATTTTGAGGCAGTGCACACAGGATAATTTTTCATTTTACACATGCTTATCCACAATTTTCCTTGTTGTTTTTGTCTGTTTGTTTGTTTGAGACAAGGCCTCACTCTCTAGCCCTGGCTGGCCTGGAACTCATTATGTAGACCAGGCTGATCTCAAACTAACAGAGATCGGCCTGCTTCTACCTTTTGAATGCTGGGATTAAAGCCGTGAGCCATCAGTCCTGGCAACCACACTTTCATGTAAGTAATGTGGCATGATTTTCTTAGGAAAGGAAAATCACCTTCAGTTGTAACTTTATTATTATTTTTAAAAATTTAGGCTTATTTATTTTGTATGTATGAGTGTTTTTCTTATACATATGTCTGTGTATCACATGCATGCCTGGTCGCCTAGGAGATCAGAAGAGGGAGTTGGATCCCCTGGAAGTGGGGTTATGGAAGATTGTGAGCTTGCCATGTGGGTGCCGGGAATAAAACCCGGGTTGGGCAAGAACAATAAGTGCTCCTAACCACTGAAGCCATCTCTTCAGCCCCTCCTTATTATTATTGTTTTAAGTGTTTTACTCGTGTGTGTATGTGCACAGTGGTGTGCACACCTGTGTGTGGGGAGCCTTGGAGGCTTAAGAGACCATCAGGGTCCCTGGAACTGGAGTTGCAGGCAGGCAGTGATGAGCTGAGAACAGATGGAGGTACTCTAGAAAAGCAAGTTCTCTTAACCACTAAGCCATCTTCCAGCCCCATAAATGCTATTTTAAATCACATTTTGTAGATGAGGAAACTGAGGCACAAAGAGCAGATCATTTGCCCAGATGATCATAGCTGAGGTCCGTAAGACCAGGACAGGAAGTGGAAGGGAGAGTCTAGCTTCTCAGATGTCATCACAGACCATAGTCTCAATTGACACAGATCTTTCCAGATCTTTCTACTTTTGATGTGGGGCTGTGAGAGCTCTCTCTCTCTCTCTCTCTCTCTCTCTCTCTCTCTCTCTCTCTCTCTCTCTCTCTCTCTCTCTCTCTCTCTCTCTCTCTCTCGGACTGGAATTTCAGGGCTTTATTTTGCATCACCTTTTCATGACTACTCCTGTGGTAGTTTGAATGTATTTCACCTCCATAATCTCACAGGGAGTGGCACTATTAGAAGATGTGGCTTGTTGGAGTGGGTATGGCCTTGTTGGAAGAAGTGTATTTATTGGCATCTACAGTATCTTCATCCTTTGAATTTTCTGCACCTTTCTTGGTACCCTTGAGTTACTCCTGGCTCACATTCACTGTCTAAAATGTTCCCATAGTGTTTTGGAGAATTGGAGAAACTTATGTGGTTCTCCTTTAAATAATTTATTTTTAGTCAGGCAGTAGTAGCTCATGACTTTAGAGGCAGGCAGATCTCTGTGAGTTCCAGGTCAGTCTGATCTACAGACCAAGTTCTAGGACAGCCAAGGGTACACAGAGAAACCCTGTCTTCAAAAAGCAAAAGTGAAAAAAATTAATTTTTTATTAGACATTTGTTTGTCTATTTGAGACAAGATCTCTCTATGTAGGCCTAGCTGGCCCAGAGCTCACTGTGTCAACCAGGCTGGCTTAGAACTCAGAATGCATGTGCCAACATACCTGGTTTATTTGTTTGTTTGTTTATTTGAGACAGGGTCTTATGTAGCCTAGGCTGTAGCAAGATTGGCCTTGAACTGGACCTCCTGCCTTTACCTTCTGCAGCTAGTATTATAGTTATGCTTCACCATGCTCCACTGAATGATGTTTTTAAATCCACAAAACAAAATACTATGGCTTAAAACGGAAACCAGTTTTACTGAAATACAGGTACAGCCCAAGAGATTGTAGCTGTTCATACACCATAAAGAAAGAACTTGTGACTGACAATTGGTTGAGCATTGCTTTAAGGTTGCGTTGGGGTAATGTGGCTGTTGAGTACTTGCAAGGAGGCTAGTCCAAAGAAAGAGTGTAACTATAAAATCCATATTGCATTTCAAATGACTTGATATAAAATATAATGATTGCCGGGCATTGGTGGCACACGCCTTTAATCCCAGAACTCGGGAAGCAGAGGCAGGAGGATCTCTGTGAGTTCGAGGCCAGCCTGGTCTACAGAGCTCTAGTTCCAGGACAGGCTCCAAAGCAATACAGAGAAACCCTGTCTTGGGGGAAAAATTATATATATATATATGTGTGTGTGTGTGTGTGTGTGTGTGTGTATACACATCTATATGAGTTGTATGTTCGTATGATATTAATATGGTCATACTTTGGGTATATTGGATTAAGGCAATGTTTCTATAATTCAAAATATAAAGCTATTAAAATGAGCTTCTAAAGGTGTTAGCTCAATGCTAGCATTTTTATAGTAATTCATGAGGAAATCAGATGCTGGGATACATGCTACTCAACCAGCCACTGCACTTAAGTGTCTTGGCAGTATCTCATTTTTCTGTGTTGAGAATGGTCTTAGTCAGGGTTCCTATTGCTATGATTTAACACAATAATCAAAAGCAATTTAGGGAGGAAAGGATTTATTTTTGCTTACGCTTCCACATCACAGTCCATTACTAAGGAAGTTAGAAAGAAACTCAAGGCAGGCGCCTAGTGGCAGGAACTGGAGCAGAGGCCATGTAGGAACATTGCTTACTGCCTTACTATCCAGCGTTGCTCATCCTGCTTGCTTATATGACCCCCACATGCCTGGTGGGGCATGTGGCACAGCCCACAATGGTCAGGGCCCTCTCACATCAATCATTAATTAAGAAAATGCACTGTACACTTGCCTACAAGTAAATCTTATGGAAGTATTTTCTCAATTGAGAGTTCCCTTCCCCAAATAACTCTAACATGTCTCAAGTTGGCAATAACCTAGCCAGGACAGGATAGAAACCAGGGCCTCTACCACTGAATTACACCTCCAGCCTTGCTCTATCTGGTTTTGAGTATATTTTTCTTTAGAATTTTGTTTGTTTATTTTATCTTTTTCTTCCTGTTTGTTTGTTTGTTTGTTTTTGTTTTGAGATGGAGTCTTACTCTGTAGTCCTGGCTGGCTTGGAACTCATTACCATAGACCAGGATAGCATTGAAGTCAGGGGCAATTTACTTGCTTGTGCCCCCAGAATTCTGGGTATACAGACAAGCTCTACCATTTCTGGCTGGTAGGCCTTTCATGTAATTATCCCATCATGTCTCCTTTTCGAACTAGAAATGCTCAGGATGTATTTTGGTGCCATGGTAACTGGCTCGATCGCCTGGAAATCACAGTAAAGGCCAGTTCTCACCCAGCATGCACTCTGCCGTACTTAGAGTTTAGTTTCATAGATAGAGGTAGGGAGTGAGTACTTGCTGGGCAAACCCCATGACTTTTGGTATTTGTTGAGTGTGGTTCTGGTTTACGTATCTAATTGACCAGGCATTATACAGACTAGAAGAGAAAAGCTGGGCCACCTTTCTGCATTACCAGGAAGGAAGTTGGACATATGTAGAAGGGTGACAGACGGTAATGCTGTTGGAAACTGTATATGGGACAGAAGAGCATGTCTCAATTAGTACACATTGATTGGTTGCTTGGCTGCAGGGCAGTCAGTGTGCTAAAGCCATGGAGGATATCCAAAGGACATCTGCGCCTTCAAAGAATTTAGATTAAAATTGGGAAGGGCCTTGGATGTGGGAATTGAAGCATAAATCACTGTTGAAGATAGTGTAAGGAGAGGGCTGGATGAGGGTGTGGGAGTCACAGATGCTGGGGTTTAGAAGGAGGCCTAGATGTGTAGCCATTGTGCAATACCCAAGATGGATGTGGATTTGGCCTTTGGAGGACAAAGGTTGAGTCTCCTCCCCCTTTCTCTGTCTGCCTCCCCACCCTTTCTAAACAGGTTATCTCATTCTGTATCCCAGGCTCTGGGATACAGCTCTGGAGCTCGCTACTCTGTAACTCCAGCTGGCCTGGAACTTGAGGCAGGTTTCCAACCCCATTTTCCCAAGAGCTAGAATTATATTTATGAGCTTCCATTCCTGACTAAAAGCTTTGTTATATTCTGTGTAGATTTCTTTTAAGTGGGTAGGCCTTTGATAGGGATCATACATAGGGATCTTCACATATAAGGTAAAATATAAGATGTATAGCCCTGGGGTTTTATTTCTTAGAAGACAGTAGACCAAAGGTTACCCCAAGTCCCTGGCTTCAAGCTATCCTGCCTCCTGAGTAGCTGTGATTACTGGTGCAAGCACCAGTGTTGGGCTGCAAAGTGTCTGTCATGACTTATGCATTCTAGGATTTATTAATGAGAAGCGTTATGTCTAGATCCAGGATCCCTTTTCTTGACCTGTGGGCCCAGGCATGTTTCAAATTTTAGATTACTTCAAATGTTGGATGGGAGTAACTGCATATTTGGCATCCTACCCACTGTGGTCCGAGTTAGTGAGCTCTGTTATTCATTTTCATTTTTATTTTTTGGTGTTAGGGATGGAACCCTAGGGCTTCAAAAATCTGACCTGCTGCTCGGCCACTAAGTTACACTCTCATTCCTTTCTGTAATTAAAAATATATATATATTTTTCAGCGCAACAATCTCAGTGGGATAAATTCAGACCATAAGCAGCTTTATAGTCATGTTAAGTTTCATTATCAAATAAGTTTAGGTCTTTTTGGGTTTTGATACAAGAAGTTTTGAAAAACTAAACAAGTAAAAAAACATCTAAACTAGGTCGTGTAGCATAATAGCACAAGCCTACAATTCCAGCTACTAAAGAGACTGAGGCAGAAGGAGCTGTGTAGGCTAAATAGTGAGTTCAAAGCCAGTCTGGATAACTTAAGGTAGATCCTTGTTTTTGCTGGCTTGAAAAAAAGGATAAAGGGAAACACAGAGAAGTTAATTAACTTGCTTAAGGTCATAGCTGGTAGCGATAGGAGAATGCAAAGCTGCATCTGGCCTGGGAGCTGCACACTTTATCACTGTGCTTTGGGGGCAATTCCACAGCTGGCTCTGTTTGGTTGCTCATATTAGGAAGACATGCAAAGGTATTTGAACTATTTAAGTGCAGCATTGTAGTAAGCAACTTTAGATGCCACAGATACTGCAATAAAGTATAATCTACTGTTGTTGTCGTTGTTGTTGGTGGTGTGTGTGTGCACAGGCTTGTGTACATGCATGTGTGTGTGCATGCGTGTGTGTGTGTGTGTGTGTGTGTGTGTGTGTGTGTGTGTGTGTGTGTGTGTGTGTGTGTGTGTGTGTTGTATGTTTGAGTGCATGTGTGCGTCTGTGCTCACCTATGTGGGTGCATGTTGAGGTCAGAGGTTGAGGTCCATGGAGCTTTCTCAGTTGCTCCTCAATTTCTCAATTGTTGGGTTTCTTTCCCCTAAAGAATGTTGGAAACTTTGTCCAAAGCCGATTGATAGTATAGATGAAAATGCCTTCGAGATGACAGCACCACAGCAATGAAGGTACTCAGGGCATTGTCATTTCAGCTAGACTGTCTGGCCAGTGAGTCATCTGCCCATCACCACCCTAAAGCACTGGTTACAGGCACTCACTGCTCTACCTCAATTCTATGAGGGTGCTGGGCATCTGAACTCAGGGCTGTATGCTCATGCAAGCACTTTACCTTCCAGACCGTCTCTCCAGCTGCAAGATGTGTTTCTTATTTTGTTAGACATGTTTTATTAGCATACATTAACTATACAGAATGATAGTTGTGTTCCATCATGATCTTTTTACACATTTATATAATGTGCTCTGATCAGAGCCCCAGTCCTTTTCCTTCCTTGTCCCCAGTCACTCTTCCACTGGTCCCTTTCAAGCTCTTATCCTATCCCCTTCTACTTTCATAAGCGTTTTTTAAATGTAGGTTTTGCACAGGAGAGAATGAGTCTTTGTTTTCCAAGGGATGTAGAGTAATGGAAGATGTGATCGGGTCTCTCAGCAGAACTGGCACAAAAGCCCAGTCCAAACTCACACTGTGCTGTGTATTTCTTCCAGGGAAACGGAGCCTGACAGTTGCTGTCATTGTACTGTGGTGCCAGGATGGAGGCCCCACTGGTGAGTCTAGATGAAGAGTTTGAGGATCTGAGGCCCTGTTGCTCTGAGGACCCAGAGGAAAAGCCACAGTCTCTCTATGGCTCATCTCCTCACCACCTGGAGGACCCTTCCCTCTCTGAGCTTGAGAATTTCTCCTCCGAAATAATCAGCTTCAAGTCCATGGAGGACCTGGTGAATGAGTTTGATGAAAAGCTCAATGTCTGCTTTCGGAACTACAACGCCAAGACAGAGAACCTGGCTCCGGTGAAGAACCAGTTGCAGATCCAGGAGGAGGAGGAGACTCTTCAGGATGAGGAGTAAGAAAGTCTTAGCTCCCCTCTCCTGCACCAGACAAAGCCCGAAGTCTGTAGTTGGGCTTCTTGAGCTAGAGCTAACTGCTGTCTGCAAGTTTGTGTGGGCAGGGTTCACATTCTTCCTTTACCAGTGAGCCAGTGCCTAAGTGACAGCTGACATTCTCTAGGTGTCTCTCTATACTCGCCTGGAGAAAGCTCTCTTGGATTGAAAGGTTAGAGGCGTGAAGGCTTCAGGTTTTCACAAATACAAAATAGATGTTTGAGAACAAGAAAATGTGGGGATCTAGATTCCCGTCTCTGTCTCCCTCCCTTCCTCCCTACCCCCCCTCTCTCTCTCTCTCAAGATTTATTTATTTTTATTTTTGTGGATGGTTGTTTTGCCTGCATGTATATGTATGTATCACACATGTGCCTACTCCCATTGAAGCCAGAATAGTGCGTGGGATCCTCTGAAACTGGAGTTATTGACAGTTGTGGGCTTCCACTGGATGCTGGGAAGTGAACTGTGTTCCTCTGATGATCAGCCAGTTCTTTTGAATGCTGAGCCATCTCTGTAGTCCCTCTCTTTTTCTTTGTACATATTTATTTATTTTATATGTATTTGTGTATATGTATGGCACACACATATACCATCATGATGTGTGGAGGTCAGAGGACGACTGTCTATTTCTATCATGTGTGTCCCAGGGATTGAACTCAGGCTGTCAGGTTGGTGGTAGGTGCCTTTACTCACTGAGCCATCCATCTTTCAGGCCCTCTCTTCCCTGTGGTAACCTTTCCAGACATTAAAAATAAGATCCAGAAGAGAAGCAAGTAACTGTGAAGGTCTAATTATAAACTGGACAGTTTGCCTCAAGAAACACCTAGATTACAGAATTACAAATCTCGAAATCATTTATAACTCCTTGACCTGCAAAGTTCACAAATATTGAGATATGTTCAAGTTAGACAGCATCTGAATTGAGAGCCCTGGACACGAGAAACTTGGAACTAGGTGATATGGCTTTTGAGGGCTTGGGATGATTTCCTGTGTGGCTTGCCAGCCACCTGCCACGGCCTTAACAGCTGTGAAGGAAAGGAATCTGAGGGAAGCTTTACCTGAGGAGAAGCGAGGAAGAGAAGCAGTCCGTTACATAAAGAAGAGTGTCTTACAACTCAGGAGGTGGAAGCAGAGGGGTCAGAAGCTCAGGATCACCCTTAGCTATATACACAGTCGGGGGCCAACTTGAGGGCATGAGATCCGGTCTCAGGGAAAAAGGTGTTTAGAAGATTTTAGCGATTGAGAAGAAATGCATGAATTCCTATATGGATAAAATATGCATCAAGTCATCTTTACAAATAACACAAAAAAATGTGGAGTGGTTGGATTGTCAGGACCGACTGTGTTTCCTTCCTCCCGACCCATGTGAAGTCTCTAAGCCAGGGCTTTGTACAATCAGACAACTGTGCCACCTCTGATCTACTTCCCAGGCCCCCTTTTTTTGTTTGTGGACTTGAATAGAAAGAATCATCCATAGTAATTGGGTAAGAAATACATTGAGAACCCTGATGGGGAAAGGCTTGCTTGATTACTTGAAAACAGACAGGGCTACCTCCTTTGAAAATATAGAGACTGTGCATGGTCTGTCTTATTCATTGTTACATGCCCTTGCCTCTCACACAGAGCTTAGTGTGCAGTGAGCAATCAAACGGTGTTTCTAAATGAAATATTATAACTAGTGAATGTACTGGATGAGTACTAATAACTAACCTTGCAGATCCATGCATCGTATTTCTAGGTAGTCTTTTCCCCTTAATTTATGCTAGTTCATGATCATATATTTCACTCTGGTTTTTGCTTGTGAGTGAGTGTGTTTGTGTGTGTGTGTGTGTGTGTGTGTGTGTGTGTGTTGTTTGTTTGTTTGTTTGTTTTTCAAGACAGGGTTTCTCTATATTGCTTTGGAACCTGTCGTGGAACTTGCTCTGTAGACCAGGTTGGCCTTGAACTCCCAGAGATCTGCCTCTGCCTCCCAAATGCTGACATTTCACTCTGGTGAGCAGAGCTGTAACTGTGGGTTGTATACATCACTTGAGTTTTAATGTTTCCAGTTGATTCTTCCAAAATTCTGGGCCAGTTATAGTTACTTGAAAAAAAAAAAAAAAACCTGTTGGTGCTATTGGGCTCTATTAGATGTGTGTGTGTGTGTGTGTGTGTGTGTGTGTGTGTGTGGCACCAGAAAACAAAGAGGCTATGAATCCTAATTTTCATACTCTCTGTTGTATGGGTCTTCATTTTTGAAATCTCTAAAACTCTTAACGAAGCAAGCCTAAGGTCTTGCAAAGCGCCTGTTTAGTTTTGTTTCCCCCCCCCTCACTCAATACATGCTCCGAAAATGGCATTTTAAAATGAGTCCAGTTCCTATTGTATTGCTTTCAGCTAATCATCTCTTTGAAATCCAGATGCTTCCTCTGCCTATTTAAAGGTGAAAGCCCAGTGAGCAGCTTCTCGTTCCCACCTGGCACATTAGCAGAGGCTGCTGGACCTTAATTACCATCCCATGGGACTCTTGGGCTTCTCAGCAATGGTTTTCTGTCTTGACTGCCTTATGGATGCCTCAGCTAACAGACTAGGGTTGGATAATTGCTGAGCTAGAGGTAGAGGTAGAGGAGGATATGGGGAGTAAAAGGGAGGAAGGGAGAAGCCAACACTGCACTTTCTAGGCATGTAGTGTATATAGAACTTCTGTAAATCTCAAAATAAAGCGGGACATTGGTGTCGCACGCCTTTAATCCCAGCACTGGGGAGACAGAGGCAGGCGGATCTCTGTGAGTTCAGGGCCAGCTTGGTCTACAGAGCTAGTTCCAAGACAGGCTCCAAAGCTACACAGAGAAACCCTGTCTCAAAAAAAAAAAAAAAAAAAAAAAAATTCAAAATAAGATAGAATCATGTTGCATACTTTGTTTTGCAGGCACTCTCCATATCTCTCAGCTGTGGAATTGTGACTAAGCAAAGGAAAAGGATGATTCAAAGGCTAACCTGGTCCTTAGTCTTCTCTAGTGTTGTTGTGGTAACCTGCACAGGTTTACTATTTACAGGGATGTCTCATCCACAAGTAAGCTGCACATGTTTTGAGTGAAACTAGAGATAAAGAGTAAAAGCCCAAAACAACAAGAGGATTCATAGTTACATGAAATTCTGCTAGCACAGAACAGAAGAAACGCAGTAATTGCCCACAAGTCTTTCCATCTGTAGTTTGGAACCCTGTGGCCAATAGGGAATTTGTCAGTGTATCTGATTCAAGGCATAGAGACTCCAGTATTAAAGAGGGCTGCCTAGGTATGGTGGCACTCTGGAGGAAGAGACTAGAGGATGACAAATTCAAGGCTACATAATCAGTTCAAGGACAGTCTTATTTGTACAAGACTATTGTTTTAAAAAATTAAAGGGAAAGCTAGATTTAAATAGTATGTATTATATCACCTATCCATCTTTCTATCTGTCTGTCTGTCTGTCTATCTATCTATCTGGTTTGAATTTGGAAACTGTTTCAGACTCATCTCCCCCTTTCCTCTCTCTTACTCTTTCTCCTTCCCTCCACCCTCCCTCATGTGTTTCCTTTCTTCCTCCCCCCGCCCCCCATCTCTTTACTTTTTTCTGTTTTGTCTTGTAGTTGTTGAATTTTTTTGTTTTATTTTTTGTTTTCTGAGGCAGGGTTTCTCTGTAGTCCTAGCTGTCCTGGAACCCACTCCATAGACCAGGCTGGTCTCGAACTCACAGAGATCAGCCTGCCTCTGCCTCCAGAGTGCTTGCCACCACCACCTGGCACCTTTTAGTTTTTGAAGCAGGATCTTGCTATGTAGACCTCATTGGCCTGGAGTCCTCCTGCCTTGACCTCCTGAGTACTGAGATTACGAGCCTATGCCTCCATCACTAACCTGGAGCCTCTTCTTTATATATGCAAGTCACTCCTTTCCCTTGTTATAAAAGGGGGCCCTGGGATTTAGAAACTCTTTGGAGCTACTACACATTGAAAGTGAAGAGCCAAGCCAAAGCAAAGGGAAAATAGGGACGGACAGCTCTCACCCACCTTCTGTCTTCATTAGGACCAACATAGCTCTGATGGTATGTTGCCAGTTGCAGGCTTGCAACGTATATACATGTCTTTGTACAAATCTACCTCATTGGGGTTGCTCACACTCAGACAGCATCATGGTAAGAATGGACACAACTTGATTTATCTTGCATATTTGGTAAACAAAAGTGAAGGGACCTTGCAAAATCTCTCTACTAGTGTGGAAAAGCAATCCATCTGTGATATCTGCCACACCACTGATCATCAGTGTTAGCTAGGCCAACCAGTCTGGCCTAGCTAGGTGAGTGCCCCCTTCCTCCTTCATCTGGACCCCTCCAGAAACTGTAAATCAACTGGCCAAGGAGGAGGACCTTCCCAGAAGTCTCCTAGGAAGCTGTGCTTTGGTCAAGAAAGGATATAGAAGTAGCTGTGCTCTCCTTCGAGAACCTCCAAACAGGCAAAGCCTCTCCTTTTCCAAGAGTAAATGACAGGATGCTTCCAAGAAAGTGGCATTTGTTTGTTTGTTTCTTTGTTCTGGAGAGGGAGCCCA
The DNA here is from genome assembly GCA_030556225.1 of Cricetiscus sungorus. Lineage (NCBI taxonomy): Eukaryota > Metazoa > Chordata > Mammalia > Rodentia > Cricetidae > Cricetiscus > Cricetiscus sungorus. The sequence continues at coordinate 40,619,145 of JANBXA010000740.1, read as the reverse complement.
GGCTTGTGCATATACAAGAGAAAAGCTTTACATCCTTGTCCCTGAGAAGATTTTGAATTTCAAAGTAGCCAGGTGTGGTAGCCTTAATCCCAGCTCTGAGGAGGAAGAAGCAGGGAGATCACTGTGAATCTACAAAACTCATTCCAGGATAGCTAGGGCTGTATAGTGAGACCTTGTCTCACTCTCAAGAAGCCCAGACGCCCACCCTCCCTCAGGGAGGTGCAGTTCTCCATTCTTGTGGCTGGCTGGCTGGCATGTTCTGCCTTTGCCTTCTGTGGACTCCCAGCCAGAATAATGCCAGCCAGTGGAGACTTTGCTTTTAGAATTGGTGTCTAAATTGCTGCTCCAGCTTATGATTTGAAACTTGGTTTGTTATTCCAATGCCCATGAGGAGTTGAAATTGTGGGTAAGAGTGCGGGCTTGCCGCTGTGTGGCCTAAGTTCAAAGGCCACCTCTGCCATTAGCGAATGTGTAATTTGGGTGCGGTGATTGCCGACACTGCATTCTAGATTGTCACAAGGAGCAGCCTGGAGAATTGTGAGTAGAGAATACATGTATCTTCACGTAGAACTTAGAAGAGGCCCATGCCCAGGGACAGCTTATGAGTGGGCTGTGGCTGTTGATAAAGGGCCCCTGAGTGACTATAGGAAGAGTTATGCAAGAGACAGGAGGAGCTTCCCCTTGAAGGTCATTCGCATACTTGGAAGGATAAAAAGGAAGAAAAAAAGGAAAGGGAAAACGATGATGGTTTGAAATCTTCTGGATAGACAGGGCTGGGAAGTTGCCTAGAATCTGGAATTAGCATGAAAATTCATTTGTTGCTGGGAGTGGTGAGACACACCTTATACCCCAGAGGCAGTTGGATCTCTGAGTTTCAAGCCAACCTGGTCTACATAGCAAGTTCCAGGCCAACCAAGGGTGCTTTAGTGAACTGTCTTCAAAATAAAACAAAAGAGCAGAGTAGTCACTAAAGGCTCAGGGGAGAAAAGCTCCCAGCTGTCAGGTTCGGGACGTAAGCAGTCTCAAGGTCAATAGCAGATGTGCAGCCCCTTGAGATTCCAGCTTCCCCTCAGGAACAAAAGACAGCCTTTTTTGAACTTTGCTGAATCTTACTTCTCCAGCATATCCTGTAGGGACACAGCTGAGGGAGTGGAGTACTCTTTCCCAAAGCACTAATGTAACACAGTGACTTAAGAGCAGGCCATGACCTTACCAGTGGCCGTGGTGGCTGGAGCATTTTCTTTGTGTTAGCAAGTCATTTTCCTCATGGTTTCACAATGCCAGGGAGATTTGGCTTTTATAGAGTGTTAATAGTACCTGGCAGTAACTGGGATAGTACCCATGGTTTAGGATGCAGGCTCTGGGGTGGGGAGGTGGCTTAGCAGATGAAGTACTTCTTCACAAGCATGAGGGCCTGAGTTTGGATCCCCAGCACCTATATTGAAAGTTGAGTGAACCAGCAGAGTTCCTGTAGAACCTTAGTGTTGCCGGGGCAGAGACAGGTAGAGCATGGGGACTCGCTGGCCATGCCAGCCTAGCCAAAATGATGGACTCAACGAGAGACTGAGAGACTGTCTCAAAAAGCATGGTGAAGAGCAATAGAAGATACCCAAAGTCATCCTCTGGTTTCCCTTTTAATTGTGCGTGTGTATTTGCCCTAGCTGGCTTGGAACTTAGTATGTACACCAGACTAGCCTCAAACTCATAGATTCACTGTTTGTGTCTCCCGGGTACTGGGGTTAGAGTTGAGTGTCACCATCCCCAGCTTTTTTCCCTTTTTGTACATTTGCCTTAGTATCCATAAAGGAAACACAGCACCTTTAAGCTCTACATAAGAAGGCAGGGCTGTGTTGCTGTGGGCTCCCTGGAGCATTTTTGAAAAGAAGTGAGCAGTTAATTGGTGTTTTGCTCTTGCCTACATTAGATATCAAGGAGCTGATTCCTGAAATTAAGCTGATTTCTTAATGCGACTCAGGGTATCTGCCCAACCCCTCCCTCTAGCCTCTGGTTCTCTCGCACTACGGGGGAAAGGAACAAACTGTATGGTTGTGGTGCAGATTGATGTCTAAGCAAAAACCAAACGCCTTTGTTAGGATAAAGCTCCAGGGGGTGAGGGTGACCGAGGCAGGGGACAAACACACCAAGCAAACAGAGCTTAAGTGAGAAAGAAGTTTTATTAGGGGAGGGAGGAGAAAGGAAAGAGAAAAGAGGTAAAGAGACACTGAGAGAAGACAGAAGAGGGAGACAGGAAGAGTCCTGCAGCCCCAGGGGAACAACGGGAAGAGGTCTGGAAAAGAGCGGAAGTGAGCAGGGGTCCGTCTTTTAAAGAGGTCCTTTGCACCCGCGCCCAGACTACACAATCATGGAACCCTGGGCTGACCAGAATACTGCCTGAGTGCATTCTGCCAGGGGCAGGCCAGCATAATGCCTGGATCCTTACAACATTTCCCCCTGAAGCCCCTGGACAGGGTCCCATGCTCGTGGCTTTCTCCTCCGGACAGCCTCAAATTCTGTGTTTCAGCTGCTGCCCCTGCATGCTGGAAGGCAGATGACCTCAGCCTGGCACACACAGCAGCCTGTCTCTTGCCTGGCTCTGCTTTTCCTTCCTCCAGGCGGGGTCAGGCCGCAGATGTGTGCTAATGAGAGCTTTTCTTTGTTTACAGGGTTTGGGATGCTCTAACAGACAATTACATCCCTTCACTCTCAGAAGACTGGAGGGACCCAAACATTGAGGCTCTGAATGGCAACAACTCTGACACTGAGGTACCTCTCTGGGGCCCTGTGTTTAGTCAGAATTGGGAAGGTATGGAATCCACATAGGAAAATGGCCAACAACTCAGTAGCTTTCTAAAACGATAGCTCAGAGTCATTGTGGGGAATATAACATCACCAGACTCAATGTCTCTTGACATGCTGTTGAGGAAGATAAAACGTAAGGTAGCAAGGAGACCCGTGTGTCTGAGGTAACTGGGATGGGTATGTAAAAAAAGAGTAAGAATGGTGTCTTAGTTAGGGGTTCTTTCGCTATGAAGAGACATGACCACAGCAACTCTTAGAAAGGAAAACCTTTAATCAGGGTTGACTTGAAATCATAGCAACTAGCAGGAAAAGGAGTTGAGAAATCTACATCTTTATCTGCAGATAGCAGCAGAAGAACGAAAACACTTCCCCCAATAAGGCCACACCTTCTCCAACAAGGCCACACCTAGTATCACTCCCTGTGGACCTATGGGGGCCACTTTTATTCAAACTGTCACAAATGGCTACCTGCTTCCCCAGGCTCCTCCCCTTCTTCCTGCTCCATCTTTATGGTGCTGGGGCTGGAATCAGGACCGTGTATATGTTAAGCACACTGCCAGTGACTGCACTCCCAGAATCCAAAATGACGTCCATCCCAATGATCTCTTTATTATGATCAGCATAGTAAATTGGAAGAGTGACTATCACAAGATTTCTCGTCAGATAGTTTTTTTTAAATTAGGTAATCAGGCATTCTGGTGGTTCACCTGTAACCCTGGCACTCAGGAGGCTGAGGGAAATGTCACAAGTTTGAGCAAGCCTAGACAGTGAGACTCTAGGCTCACTAGATGTACAAACAAAAACAGTTTTAAGATTCAGGGTTTGCTGTCTAAAATGCACACCACAGTCCCATCAGAAGCGATGCTTTTAGCAAGGGCTGGTGGACCTTCCAGCCTGCTTCCAACATTGGGTTGGAAGGTGTGTTTGTTTGTTCATTTTCAAGTACAAAGGATAACTTAGGACGTCTGTAGGGTTGGGGAGATGGCTCAGGGGTTAAGAGCACTTGCTACTCTTGCAGAGGATCCAAGGTTGGTTTCTAGCTCCCATGTCAGATGGCTTACAACTGCCCTAACTCCAGCTCCAAGGGATTTGATACCCTTTCAGCCTCTGAGGACACCCTCATGTTATTCATACACACACACACACACACACACACACACACACACACACACACACACACACTTAAAAAACCATTTTTTTTTTTTTTTAAAAAGGAGGCTGGATACTTCTTTTGAGTTGATTGCTCCTGGTGACTGACTTTGCACTTACTATATATGTAGTAGTATTTTAGTCAGCAGAGCAGCGTATCGTATCTCTGACCAACTTACAAGCAGCAGACATTTATTTCCCATAGTTCTAGGACTGGAAGTCTAAGATCAAGTTGTTGGCAGAATGAGTCTGTGGAGAGGGGCCAGGCCCTGTTCATAGGTGGCACTTTATTGTGAGGTCCACACATGGTAGAAGGGACAAATGAGGTTCCTTGAACTTATTTTGGACCTGTTTTATAAGGAATTAATGCCATTAATGATTTCAGTGCCTAATCACCTCCCCCACGGTGCTCCCGCCCTTGTCACTTTGGAGGTCAGTTTCCACAAAAATTGAGCGGTGGTGGTGGGTGGGAGGAGACACACACAAACACTGAACTAATGTCCAGGTGAAATGGCTACTCAGGGGTCAACAGGCCTTCTCAGAGTAAAAGGTAAAGTCACTCAATAGCTCTATCTGTGTTAAAAGACAACTTCTACCTTGGTTGGCTTTCTAGTTTCAGCCATGAAGAACATTTGACAATTTTGTATTCAGGAAGTGCTGGCACAGGCCCTGGGAACTTAGCAAATGATGAATTTCAGGCTTTTGGTGTAGTGGTGGATCACATCTTCCCGGGAGCTCAAGAATTGGCCCTGCGTAAAAGAGCAGGAAGCATATTTCCCTGACTGGGCACCGTATCTGCAGATTACTGCTCAAAATAGTGAAGGGATCAGCATTTGTTGGAAAAGTGGCTGTATATCCTTTAGTTTTCTAATCATGAACAATACAGAATATTCAGGACCTCAAGGCTTCATTGGCAGACAAGACAGACTTCCAGACTTCAAGGCTATGATTTACTGCAGGAATGATCAACTCTGGAGCGTAGGTCTCAGGTCCTCTTTGAACTCCTGCCTGTGCATTTTCTCTTGCTGCACGTGTACATACAGTACCTCGTAGTTACCTAAAATGAAAGGGAGATGGTTGCAATAATGCAGTGAGTCTAGTTATAGAAATCAAATCAGGTTGATATGATACAGGAGGCAGATTTTGCTGTGTTATATCTCTGGCCACTTTTCCAGCTTGTTTTGTGAATTAAACTAATGGATATATAAGACAAGCTGCCTGTTCATCTTTACTTGTAGATTCTTCTCAAAGGGATTGTTAGTTCTGGGAGAGTTGAAAGACTCTGGGAAGGTTAGCCTTGAGCTCTGCTCATTGGGGATGTTCTTATCTAAGTCTGGCACAGGACGCATGATGAGAGTGGATGGAGGAAGTCTGCTTTATCTCATCCTCCTGTATCACCTGGCTCTATTATAGCAGAAGGACTTTAACGACTCCAGTTTAAGTGGCTTAACACGTTGATCAGTACTCTGATTCCTTCTGTTTGCCTGGCCTACCAAGAAAGCTGGGCAGTCTCAATTTCACAAGCCCTTGAAATCTTCCACTTTGTGGAAATGGCCAAGAATCAGTTGTTTGTTTCTCTATCTGACCATGCTTGCCTTTGTGACTAAAATAAGTAATTGAATTAAATGTCATAGACACTGTTCAATCCTGACTGTATTGAGAATGATTTGGACTTTGTTAAAATCAAGGTGACATATTTATATAGTTTTAAAAGATCAACCTGCCTAGTGGTGGCCGTGGTGGTGATGGTGGTGGCACACGCCTTTAATCCCAGCACTCGGGAGGCAGAGGCAGGTAGATCTCTGTGAGTTCGAGACCAGCCTGGTCTACAAGAGCTAGTTCCAGGACAGCCTCCAAAGCCACAGAGAAACCCTGTCTTGACACACACACACACACACACACACACACACACACACACACACAAAAAAAATGATCAGCCTGAGAAAAAAATTTAATTACCTTTTTTTTCTTTTGTCAGAAAAATCATTTTGTATTGTGGAGTAATAAATATACATCAAAATAAAATACTTGACAATAGCACAAGAATGGAGGGAATAGACAGAGTTTCAAGTTTCATTTTTTTAAATCTAAAGTTAAAAAATATTTCTTCTAAATAGACTATGATAACTGAAATTTACAATGAACTCTGGAGAAAACACTATAAAAATACCAAGGGCATGACAACACAGGCCTGTAATCCCAGAGATCTAAGAGCAGAGGAGTTTCATTCAAGGCAGAAGATTGCTTGACAAGTTGCTCCCTTTTCAAATGAAACAAAGCAAAACAAAAGGCAGGCTTGATGTTGCTCACATTTAATCTCTGCACTTTCGGGGCATGGCAGGAGGATGGATCTCTGTGAGTTCAAGGTCAGCATGGTCTACATAATAAGTTTCAGGACAGCCAGGGTACATAGTAAGCCCCTGTCTAAAAATAAAACCCAAAAACAAACAAACAAACAGAAAAGGTGATGAGGCATAGATCAAGGCCCATAACAAAAAACAAAATGTAATGCCCCAGAACATGGAAACAACAGATAAAGAAGGCTGGAGAGGTGGCTCAGTGTTTAAAGAGCATTGGCTGCTCTTCCAGAGGACTAAGGTTCAATTCCCAGCATGTACATGGCAGCTAAGAGCCATCTGTAACTCCAGTTCCAGGGGATCTAATATCCTCATTTGACCTCTGCAGGCACCAGGCACATAAGTACAAGCAAACATCTAAGCAAAATGGCCATATACAAATAAGTAACTCCTTTTAAAAGTGAAGAAAATGAATCAACTGAAAAATAAACAATGGAGAAAAACCAACAAAAGTGGCTTCTTATAAAGTTTGACGGAAGTGATAAACCTATAGGCAGGGAGAGAGGACACACATTTCTGCTACCGGGAACAAGCAAGGAAATGCATTATAGATCTCACAAACCTTACTACAAGATGGAAAATTACAGAGTTTATAAGACTGACTATGCAGCAGGTAAGGGCTTGGGGTAAAGGGCTCAACAGTAAAGGTCATCCTTGTAGACCTACCTAAGTGCAATACCCAGAAACCACATGGTGCAAAAGAAAGCTGACTCTATCAAGTTGCTCTCTGGCCTCCATACATGTACCATGTTACATATGTCTCACCCCAACACACAAAATAAGTAAGTTAATATCACAAAATTAAAAGAAGATTATAGATAAATTCATGGTTAATACAGTCATTGATAGATTAAATGGATAAATTCCTTGAAATATATAATGCAGAGGTCTGGGAAGATCACTCAGTGGCCTATATGCTCACTACACAAGCATGAACACTTGAGTTCAAGTCCCAAGCACCCACGTAAAAAGCTGGGCATGGCCTGTTCACCTGTAATCTCAGGGATTGGAGGGGGGCAGATGGAGTCAGAGGAGGCTTACCGAGCCAGCCAGTCTAGCCGAATTGTGAACTTCAGGTTCACTGAGAGACCTTGGCTCAAAAATGAATGTGGGAAGCAATAGCAGAAGATACCCAATGTGGGCCTCTAGCCTCAAAACATACCTTATCTCAAAACAGCAGCAAAACCAACCAATCAAATAAAACCCAAAAGCAAGCAAGTCTTACTACTTGCTACTTACGGCATTCTTATGCTTTTTAGTGGACTCAAGTTTTCCTCACTTCTTTCCGGTCCAAAGCCTTGCACTGCCTGCATCCAGTGCCTGGAAACAATTGCCTCATAGATTTTGTCCAGAGGAGTAGTTGCTCTGGCAGGAGGGGTGGATCCAATGCTGCTTGCTCTGAAGGTCTTGAAGAGGCCTGATCTTGTGTCTTTGTTTTCTGGATGCATGTATAGTATTTATGTATCTATAGCAGGAGAGAAAATGTTTGGAGCCCAGTCTAGTTTTGAACTCCTGAGCTGCCTGGCTCCACTTCCAAAATTCTGAATTAGAGGCACGTGCCCACCGTTTTCGGGGATGCTTTTATACGGTGTTGTATTGCTCGTGGTAACCCTTGTAACTCCACACTCACACTCTCTAGCTACATATTATACCCATCAAAGGATTTTCCTCAACCTTCAGCCTCATTAGAAAATCTGAATTCCATTATTGTCTTAGTCACTGTTCTATTGCTGTGAAGAGATACAATGGCCAAGGTATCTTATAGAAGAAAGCATTTAATTGTGGGGTTGCTTACAGTTTCAGAGTGTTAGTCCATGATCAAGGTGGGGCCATAGCAACATGCAGGCAGGCACAGGAGGAGTAGGTAAGTGCTTACGTCCAGATCCAAAGGCAGCAAGTAGAGAGAGTGCGACTAGTTTGACAGTAACTTTTGAAACCTACAAAGTCCACTCCATGACACATACCTTCTCGAACAAGGCTGCACCTCCTAGTCCTTCCTAAACAGTCCCCCAACTGAGAACCAAACATTCAAATATGAGTCTGTGGGGCTGCTCTTATTCAAACAACCACAATTAACACATTTTTAATATCCAGGAGCTTCTTCTAGGTTTCTGATGGGATCTTATAAGCAAGTCACATGTCCAAGCCAGTGCTTTCTCCTGCCCTGCTGAGGGCAGTCTCATAGCTTCTTGGCAAGAATATCTTCTTTTTTCTTGTCTTGTTTCTGTTACTGTGATTAAGTTACCCCAACAAAGCAACATGAGGGAGAAAGGGATAGTTTGGTTTAGAGTTTCAAAGGGAATGTTGTTCATGTTGGTGAGGTATGGCAGCAGAAGCATGAGCCAGGCCCATTACATTGCATTGGCAGACTGAAAGAAGAGCTAGAGTGAGAGTGAGATAGAGAGAGAGGGAGGGGGAGAGGGAGGAAGGGAGAGAGTGAGAGGGAAAGGCAGAGGGAGGGGGCCAGAAATAGGGTAGGCTATCAAACTTCCCAGTGACATCCTTCCTCCAGCAAGGCTACAACTCCTAAACCTTCCTAAACACCATCACCCACAGCTAGGGACCAGGTAATCAAACACAAAAGCTTATTAGGGGGATGTTCTTGTTATGTTTGAGTCATAAGTGCCCCCTTCACACCTTACAGAGACCACCAGTAGTCTGGGGTTTTGTTTTGGTTTGGTTTTGTCTCCAGACAGGGTTTCTCTAAGTAGCTTTGGAGCCTGTCCTGGAACTCACTCTGTAGACCAGGCTGGCCTCGAACTCGTAGAGATCCACCTGTCTCTGCCTCCCAATTGCTGGATTTAAAGGCATGCACCACCACGCCCTGCTCTCCCTCTGTTTTGTTTTTGTTTTTTAAGATTGTTTCACCCCAGGTTCTGTCAAGTTGCCTGGTGAGTCTGAGGCAGGAGCCTCACAGGTTCAGCTTCACCAGTGAAGCCACCAGCTCTCCCGAAGATGACAGGACCGTAGCGGCCTTTCTACGTGGCTGCTACTAGAAGAGAGCTGAGGTCCAGCTGCCCCTAAGGAAGCACCCCAACAAGTCCTCATCTTTTTAGCCTCATTCACACTGCCAACCTGAGGGTTCCAGCTCCCAAGCTTTCCAACATCTCCAGCGTGAATCCGTGAATCCGTTTACTTTGAAGCTCTACTTGGAGGGGTGTGGCTGTCCAGCTCCTGGGCCAGCAGCTGCTTCCCAGCAAGCACTTTTTTGGTTGCTGTCTTTCTTGAACTCATTTTGCCCTTGTGAGATACTCTCTTTTTATTAGAGCCTGGGAAGGAAGAAGAGGTAACTGTGTGAGCAATATTCGGTGTGTCTTCCAAATAAATGGAAACAGGAGGTGGTTTAAATAATTTCATAATGTGGGAACTTCAAGAAAGGCTATATGGGCCCATCCTGGCTTAGCTGTACGTAAGTGTGCTCCTATATTTTAGATCAAAATTATATCTTTGAATTATACATGTAGATGTATAATAACAGTTACCCACTCTAGTTGGGTTTTGTAATGAATCACTCTTTCTGTTCCTGGCTATGACATAAAAGACTATCTTTTGATCCCTATAACCTTTACTTAGTAGCAGATAGTGACTCTCTAAGACAAGGCACACATCCAGGACAGAAAGATCCATCTTTTTAGTCTCCAGGCAATGAACAGGCTATGTTATCTGGAGATGGGACTGAATCTAGGCCCTGGCTACGCTTCAGCCCTCTCTTTGTCATTTGTTCAATAATTCTTTCAGTAAGTGTTTGTTGACCAAATACCGTGGAGCATCTTGCTATGAGAATACAGAGCCCTTGACTTAGCCCACACAGATGGTTCTTGGCTGTTCACAAGCACAAAAGGGACATAGTGCCCTTTCCTGGGGTTGAGCACACACTGTTGGGTTTCTTTTATTCTTCCTACTTTTTTTGTCTGGAGGTAAAAAACTAAATGTATCTTTGTTCTCTTAATGCTATTGCGGCAGCCACACATTTGAATCAGTGGAGGGAGGGGAGGGGAATATGTAAAGGGACTAACTATGATGTAGAAGTTCTTTTTTTCTAGAAACAGGATAAACTGGAATGCTTTAGAAAAAGGCCCTAGCTTATAATTGCTATTGGACATAATAACTCAACAGATTCTTAAGGCTTTTGTGAACTGCTGCATAAGGAGGTCTAAGTGTTAGGGCCCTGCATTAGCTTTCGATTGCATGGTGGTAATCCTGATGCACACCTTGCTGTGGTCAGCACCCGTGCTGGAGCTGTGTCTTCTTAATTCTGGAAGAAAGACCTGACAAGAGCCTCGTTCACTTTGACAGTATGCAAATCAAATGGCTATCAGGTTAAGCCCACAAGGAAATGGAGCCAGGTGACAGGCTTGTGGATCATTTAAGGCAGGTGCCTGCCTTTCTCATCACCACACAAGTAGCCAAGGGAGTGATTCTCATCTCTGAGTCACATAATAGGATAAAGAGCATCCTGAAGGCATTGTATTCGGTGTTGCTGTTTTTCAAGACCCTTCCTCTCTTGTTCCCTTAAGCTTTTTGCTCAAGACACTACCTCGGTTTGGGGGGAAAGTGGAGTCTGTAAACAGCCAGTGTGAAGAGAAAAGTTTTGTGACAGAAGCTGTCAGAGCAAAGCAGAGTCTGGGAGGGTTGAGGGGGAAACCCCACAGGCTTGACGGAACCAGGTCGAGGGGAGACAGGATGGAGAGTTAGAACTCAAGCCAGAGAGAAGAGGGAGACCTGCAATAGGGCGGATGTGGCCTGTGACTGAGCAGAGGAGGGAGGAGCCGGGGCTCTCTGGGGGTGCTGAGCCTTTTGTTTACTTTTTTACCCCATGGCTGATTTCTGAGAAATAAGAAAACAAGGAATAGACGTCTATAGACTCATGACAGTGACAATGCTCACAATGGCTTTTCTAAGGCTATGATTCAACCTTTCAGATCTCTTTATCTTTTGTTTTTGTTTTTTTGGTTTTGTTTTTTGAGACAGTGTTTCTCTGTGTAACAGTCCTGGCTGTCCTGGAATTTGATTTGTAGACCAGGCTTGCCTCTGCCTCCCAAGTGCCGGGATTAAAGGCCACCACTCCCGGCCAGGTCTCTTTATCTTATTCTAACAATTGAGACTCAGACCTGCAAACTTTGAGCCTGAGAGGGCAACAGGAAAAGGCACTAGAAGTGCCTCCCTCAGACCACAGCTGGCGTTCTTTAGCTGGGAGCCTTCCTTCCCTGCAAGCCCATCCCTGCACCTGTGGCAGAAACTTGTGGCGGGAGATGATCTAGGTCAAAGGTGCAGTATTGAATTAGTGAAAGAGAAGCACTGAAACTGTCTTCCAGAAAATGTAAGCACGCCTCTCCGTGGGTTTGGTTTTGGCCTCCTGGAGCTCAGGTCTTAACTCTGGGGTAGAAATGGTTTGAGAATGACCTTGAGCTCTCTTTCTTCTGCCTCCCAGGTGCTGGGATTACAGACAGGCACCACCATACTTTATTGCTTTTTCAGCACTGAGGATCAATTTGCATGTGTTAGGCAAGCACTCTACCCCTGAACTGTAGTCTCAGGTCATCATCTTTTTTTTTATTGCTGGGGATGGAATCCAGGGCTTTGTCACTGTGCTGTATCCCGTGTCTTTTGTTTATTTACTTTATATTTTGAGGGAGGATTGCACTATGTAGCTCAGGCTAGCCTCTCTTAGCGTTTGGAGTCTTGGTATTGTTAATCCTGCTGGGAAGAAAAAGACCAAATTTGAAGTGAGCCAGATTTTTATTAGGGGCACCGAAGAGCTGATCAGTGACTGCTTACAAAATCCCCAAGTCCACTTCTTTGGCCCATTTTAAGGAGTAAAATCAGAAATAGTTGCAAAGCAGGTTTAGAAGAGAGGGGCAATAAGGAATTAAAGAAGAAAAAAAAATCTCAAAAAACATCACGTCATGGTCAAAGTGTGATCAAGGAGGGTAAAGGTATTCTTTTATTTTGGTTTTTCAAGACCTCTGTGGCTTTGGAGCCTGTCCTGGAACTAGCTCTTGTAGATCAGGCTGGTCTCGAACTCACAGAGATCCGCCTGCCCCTGCCTCTGGAGTGCTGGGACTAAAGGCATATGCCACCAGTGCCCAGCTGGTAAAGGTATTCTCAACAGGGCTGGGCCCTGGTAACACAGCCTTTACCCCCAGCTCTCCGAGACAGAGGCAGTGGGATCTCTGTGAGTTCAAGGCCAACCTTTGCAGAGTGAGTTCCAGGTCAGCCTTCAAAGCTACATAGAGAAACTGTGTCTCAAAAGAAGGGAGAGATGGCTCAGTGGTTAAGAGTACTGACTGCTCTTCCAGAGGACCAGGGTTCAATTTTCAGCACCCATGTGGCAGCTCACAACTGTCTGTAGTTCCAATTCCAGGGGACCTGACACGGCCAATGCACATAAAATATAAAAGAAGAGGAGGAAGAGGTGGTCACGGTCATGATTAGGGAAGGTCAGTTTCCAGGAAACTCAGCTCTTACAGACTATAGAAACTTTTTAACAATACAACATGGCTCTTGCCTTCAAGGTGGAGTCAGGCAGGTTCCTTAGGATTACAAGTATATACCACCATGCCTAGCTACACATTGCATTTTCATAGCCTTCATTTCAACCCTTCATATCTGAATTTGACTTGTGGACTAGCATTGCTGTCATAAGCTTATAAAAGTAATTCCAGGAGTTGTGCCCCAATTCTGAACCCCAAACGACCTAGAGACCCATTCCAATACAAAAGTAAAGAGTCTTTTATTATTTAATGAGTTAACTGCATTAACTCAGTTCCTCCATCCGCCCCACCAGCAGGAAGATTGAGAAGGACCCAAAGGAGCCTTGAGGCAGGGAATTTATTGGGTAGAGGAAGGGGGAGTGTGTAGGAGCATGTAACAGTCTCAGGATTGGTGCACTTCTGGGTTTGGATGACCTGTCCTAAGTTGATTGGTCAACTGGTTGCTATGGCCTATAGGCCCTCCCAGGGCAATCGCTATGTTCTTTTCAATACTGTTAAAGTAAAGCACACCCAGAGACCGCCTGCTAACATCTGCTTGACACAAGGGGGGTATCTGACCTCCTAGTGTCAATTCCCAGCAATGACACAATGTCTCACAACCATCTAGAGTGGGATCCGATGCCTTCTTCTGGCCTGCATCATACATGCAGACAAAGCACTCACATATAAATAATACAAAGGAACAAAAAAAGTAACTCAAACAGAAAACAAAATCCTCCATCTCTCAATAAGAGCCACACTTCCACCCCAGGACCGCCTGATCCTTGGGAACTTCTGCCATGTCAATGTCACTGTGAACAAAATGTTGCCCCAGGAGTTTTGTTCCGCCCAGTGGGGAGCTGTGGAAACAAGCGGTACCACAGGTGGTAGTCTTGGCAGAGACACAAGCATATGGATTCCATCGCAGAAATAGATGCTGCCATCTGCCCACCAGCTTATCTGGTGATTCCCTCTCCTCTCTGCCTTGTCCTTTCTCCACGTGAGAACAGATGGCATTCAAGATATATTTGCTTAATTTTTTTTTTTTAATAATGACAATGTCCTGGCTTTAGGCAGAGATAGGAGGGGATGTGCATGGATAGGGGCACCTGCCAAAGTGGAGCTCTAAGATGGGAGTTTTGAGGCTAGACTACACGACAGCTGGGACCTCACCCCAGTGTTTCCTGTTAGAATAAAAAGATGTGTCCTGGGGGACAGACCAATCAACAGGTTAGCTCTTAGATACAAGGAAGAGTGGCTCCTGCATGAGCGGTGGCTCGGGGGAGGGATTTCCTGGGTCTTTCATTCCAACTCCTGTGATTTTCAACTGGATTCCTGGAAGAAAAAGTTTTTAGGTTGATTGACTGGATGTATGTAGGATGTGAACGTGAACTCTGGACCGATAACAATTTGCAATATGGCCAGCTAGGCCAGAATTATTACGAGTATCTTGTTGGATGTCGACACCTTCTAGAGTCTCAATAATTGTGAACTTCTAGAATCTTAGAGTTATAGTGTTCCTGGAACATGGGACAGATGAGCCAAACAGAGTTCTCCTTTCAGAGTTTTTCTTGGGCTTTTGTTTGTCCTTTTCGTTCTTTTCTTTCCTGACATCCCTTCCCTTTAGCTCCTTCCCTTCCTCTCCCCTCCTTGCCTCCCTCCTTCCCTCTATCCCTCCCTTTTTTCCTCCTCCCTTCCTTCTTTCCTTTCTTCCTATTTTTTGACAAGGTCTTACTCTATGACCCTGGATAACCTTGGACTGTCTGTAGTTTTCCTGCCTCTGCCTCTGCCTCTGGAGAGCTGGCCTTACAAGTGTGCATCACCACACCTGGCTTTTTTGTTGATTGTTTTTAAACAGTATCTCTTAATACTGGACTTGAAGTTGCTAAGTAGGGATAGTAGGAGGATGGTCTTAAATTCCTGATCACCCTGGGGCTTCCTCCTAAGTGATGGATTATAGGCTTTCTGTATCAAGATAATAGGTTTCTCTGATTCAGTAAGCCAGATAAAGTTGAATTGAAAAAGTAAAAGAACAGGTTTATTTGAGTAAATTAACTCCCGGGTGAGTTCTCCAGCCCCAGAAGTCCATACTGGGGAAGTCACATACCCGAACTAAAGCAGGGAGCTTATATAGCCTGTAGTAGAGGGGTGATAACATATCCACCATAAGCTAGGCTGTGTCCAAGTATGGCCAAAATCTGAGCACTTTAGGTGAGGACTTGGGCTGCTGGCAACTTCAGGGGAGGAGCTGCCTTAGCTGTCAAGAATTTGGAGCTGGGTTTTGTGTCACCTTTTCTTTTTTTTTTTTTTTTGAGATTCTCTGATAGGGTGGTGTTTGGAAAGAGGAATAGGGCTTTGGATGTTCCAGCAGAACACTGGGATCATTGGCATGTACTATCACACCCTGGCTCAGCTTTTCTTTTAGTTCATGTGATACCAGTTGATTCATCAGCTAAGAAACCACACCTGGATTCCAATGACAGATGGCATTTTATCACATTCTAAAAGCTGTGACTATTTGAATGGAAACAACCAGCCCCCTAAAGTGCCCACTAAGATAAACATCTGGACACCCTTCCCTCTGCCCAACTGACATTACTTAAAGAATTGTGTTTGTTACTGTAATAATGTAATGTAATGTTACTCACTGTGAGAAGGTCCCTGCTTTGTCCAAGGAGAACCTGTCTATAAGTTAGAGAACACTGCTGGTCTCCTTGAGTCAGAATGACACTGCTCACCCCTACCCTGTTGTCTTCTTCTGGCCATGCTGGCAATGCCTCCTGTGTGATAGAGCAGATTTGGAACAAGGTGAGGTTCAGACTACTCTCCATATTCCCTCTTCAGACAGGGGCCCTTCAGCTAGTCTAGGGGCAGAGGATCTACTACTGACGGTTAGAATGTCACTTCCCCTCTCCTTCAGGTCCATGAGAAGGAAGAGGAAGAGTTCAACGAGAAGAGTGAAAATGATTCTGGCATCAATGAAGAGCCTCTACTCACAGCTGATCAGGTATGAATAAGAACCCCATCCCATGTTCCTGGAACCTTTTGTCCTAATAGGAACACGGTGGAAGAGAGCATACTTGGCAGGCACATTCATCCAAGTCAGAAGACAGATGCACAGTCTTGTGGTGTCTTGATGAGTTCTGTATCCTTGATAAGAGGTTCATTTCTCTTTGTGCCTCAGTTTATCTTACAGTGGACATGGACACACTTCCTAATACCGAGTTTAGTTGTAGCAGTTGAGACAGGATATCTCTGTGGAGCCCTGACTAGGCTGTCCTGGAACTGAACTCAGAGATCTCTCTGCCTCTGCCCTCTGCCTCCCAAGTGCTGGAATTAAAGGAGTGTGACACCATGTCCAGTTTTCTGTAGAGGTCTTATACCTGGAGCTTGGACACTTAAGGGAGGAGGGGTCTTAAATGCTCTTTTTTTTTTTTTTTTTTTTTTTTTAAAGAAGCAGTAACAGATGAGGTTTCTATGTGATAGATGTTTTATCACAATTTATAGAACCCTGAAAAGTTTTAACCTTCCGAAAGGAGTCTTAGACACTTCTGTCTTTGTGTGTGTGTGTGTGGGGGGGAGAGCCATATTTCACTTTGCGGAGTTCATTATGTTGTAGTTTTAGTGATTTCTCACTTCAGCAGTGTTGAATTTCCTTATTCACTTTCTCAGCCAACAAGTATCTGTAAGTGCTTATTTAAGCTGGGCACCATACAGGCTTTCATGAGTGGAATGCACCCCACTGGAAACCAGCAGAGCCAGAAAGAGCATCTTAGTAGAGGTGCATCTTTGTGCCCACGGCTGAAAGTGGGTTTGGTTTGTTCTTTTAATCTCTTTATTTTTTTTTAAAGTAGGATTTAATATGGATAAAGAATAGAGGATTGGGACTGGAGAGATGGCTCAGTGGTGAAGAGCACTGGCTGCTCTTCCAGAGGTCCTGAGTTTGATTCCCAGCAAACACATGGCGGCTCACAGCCAGCTGCAATTGGATCCTGATGCCCTCTTCTGGCGTGTCTGAAGACAGAGCACTCTTGTACATAAAATACATAAATAAGTAAATCTTTAAAAACAAAGAGAAAGAAAGAAAGAAAAGAGAAAATAGAGGATTGTAGGAAATCATGTCAAGAACAGGTACCATATCCATGCTTGAAAACACAGTGCTTGGGAGGTGTAGGAGGGTCCGAAGTTCTTGACCAGGCTTGTTAAATGAGACCCTGTCTCAAAAAAAAAAAAGAAAAGAAAAAAGAAAAAAAAAATTGCTGGGTGGTGGTGACATACACCTTTAACCTTAGCACTAGGAAGGCAGGGGCAGGTGGATCTCTGTGAATTCCAGGCCAGCCCAGGCTACAGAGCAAGTTTCAGGACAGGCTCCAAGCCACACAGAGAACAAAATAAAAGAACATGTCTAAGACTTAGTCTATTTTGCTTTGTTTTTGGCTGGCCTGGAACTTGTTATGTAGACCAGGCTGGCTTCAAACTCCAGATGCCCAGCAAGGGCTCAAAGTCTTTTTTAAAATAGATGTATTTTTACTTTATGTCTTCTTGTGTGTCTGTGCATGCTGGTGCCTGGTGCCTAGAGAGGCTACAAGAGGGTGTCAGATCCCCTGGAGGTGTAGTTGCAAGTTATAAGAGCTCCCAGGTGGGTGCCGGTACTGGACCCAAGTCCTCTGGGAGAGCAGCAGCAACCGCTTGTAACTGTGGCACCACTACAGCCCCGGGCAGCAGTTTTTATTGTGACTCGAAGGGAAGGATTGTTCCTCAATGACAGCGCTATCTTAGTCACTTTTCTTCATTCGTTTGACCAAATACTAAACAAAAGCCAGCTTAAGGTGGGAAGAGTTCATTTTGCTCCTAGCTTGAAGCCCACCATGGCGGTGAAGTCACCGTAGCAGGAGCTGGAGGTAGCCGGTCGCACATTCAAGATGCGGAATGATAAATGCTGGCACTCAGTTCCATTTCTCCTTTCTGTTTTATTTTGGGGACCAGGTCATCCTGTACAATCCTGGCTGACCTTGAACTCTCTTCTTAGAACAACTTGGCCTTGAATCCAGATGTTCATCGGCTGCCCCCTCCCCACGTGTAGGGGTTAATGGTGTGTACCACCACACCTGGTTTCCTTCTCTCAATTCTGCCCCCTCCAGGACTCCCTGCCCAGAATGGTGCTGCCCATAGTGAAGGTGGGTCTTGCCACCTCAATTAACCTAACTAGAACTACCTCACAGACATGCTCAGAGGCTTGTCTCCCAGATGAGTGAGAGGCTGTCAAGTTGATTACCAGCATTAACCATCATAGTCACATGAAAATTACTCTCAGCCAGAAAACCCTAGGGGTGGGGGGTGGGGGCTGTGTTATTTGGTCACATTTTATAAAATGCCCTTCCAAGACTAGGCATATCCTAAATTCGCAGGTCAATTTGAGAACGTTTGTGTATAAAAACATAGAGTGGCTGGGTGTGGTGACACACCCCTTTAAACCAGGATTTGGGAGGTATGGTAGTTCACACATTCTTGTAGGAGCTGAGCCCCATTAACAGTCAAGTTCAGAGTTGGATTCTTACTGGGTTGTTTTGTTTGTTTGTTTGTTTGGCTTTGTTTTGTTTTTCTCTTCAGGCATTGGCTTTCTTCTGTCATTTTATGGTCTTTATCTTCACTTTTTACTGGGCAGCTTCAGTTCCTGTCCAGGAAAATTCTGGAGAAACATCTGTTTTCCTCTCCAATTCGGGTTGTTCTGGGAATGTGTGTGTGTACCTCCCCCTCCTCACTCCACCCCCCTGTTGCAAGAAATGTGACAATTAATGGACTGGGTTTTGTGTTGTAGTTGAGCAGATAAAATATTTTCCCACTTAGAAACAAAATGCTTAGCAAACTGAAGTAAATGTTTACTTCCAGGCAGCCCTGCTTCATTTCCTGAAAGAGTGGCTAATTTCCAATAATGCGTTCATCTAAATGGAGTACTTGGAAGAGGTTTACATGGGAGTGCTTTACATTAAAGACAGAACGCATGCAAGCTTTTGGTCAGGTCTATTTTTATTATGATCCAATATTTATGAAGACAGAACAAATTAGGAATGATGCCGAGTGCTCAAATGAACTGGGACACTCCCAGGAGGGAACGGAGTTTGTACTTTATCTGTAGGTGATTGAGGAGATCGAAGAAATGATGCAGAACTCCCCGGATCCTGAGGAGGAAGAAGAGGTGCTGGAAGAGGAGGATGGAGGGGAAATCTCATCTCAGGCAGACTCAGTCCTGCTGCAAGAGATGCAGGCCTTGACACAGACCTTCAACAACAACTGGTCCTATGAAGGTGAGGGTCTCTGGGCCAGGTTTACTAAGGACCAAACACCTCCTTGGTGCCAGGTACTGCTTTTTGTGTTTGTTTGTATTTATTTGTTTGTTTGTTTGTTTGTTTGTTTGTTTATTTTTAGAAGGGTCTCACTATGTTGCCTTGACTGGCCTGGAACTCAGTATATAGACTAGACTGGTCTTGACCCCACAGAGTTCTGCCTGTCTCAATTAAAAGACTGTGCCACTGTGTCCTGCCCAGGTACTGTTTACATATGGCTATCAGAACTTGCTCTTTGTCCTAGAGCAGCATTTGCAAATCCAGGAGAAAGGCAACACCTTCCTGATTTGGTATCAGGAGAAACATCAGCATTTTGCTGGGGAAAAAAAAAAATGTGCTAAAGCTAACCAAACAAGACTGAAGTAGAATAAATAGGACTCTGATCTGCCAAGATGCAATAAATGGTGCTACCATAAAACCAATGGGGGAGAATGAATATATATATTCCCTATCCATATATGTATATGGATAGAGACTGTAGCTAAGTGGCAGAACATTTGCCTTGCATTCATTCATGATACCCTAGTATCCTAGGTTCAAGCTCCAGTATCTTGTGTCGTGTGTGTGTGTGTGTGTGTGTGTGTGTGTGTGTGTGTGTGTGTGTGTGTGTGTGTGTGAGAGAGAGAGAGAGGGGGGGCAAGAAACAGAGCAGAGACACACACATCCACAGAGATACACACACACACACACACACACACACACAGAGAGAGAGAGAGAGAGAGAGAGAGAGAGAGAGAGAGATATTAAGAGCTAGTAGTCTTGGTGCTTTCTATGTGCCATCCTCAAACCAACCTCACACCATGCCTAAAATGTCTGGAAGTTAAGTGACTTGTCCAAGCCCACAGCTGGAGAAATAGAATTATAAAGAAAAACTCAGAAAATCCTTCACACAAAAGTATGGTGGAGAGTAATTTTATTACCAAGTAAGCATTAAATAAGAACAGGCTACATGTCACAGGCAGTCCTCCAAAGGACAGCAAACACTGGAGGAAATTGTACTCTTGTTATAACTAAGTGAATGGAACCCATTACCTTAAGTGGGTTTTGCAATTTGGAGTCAGGTGGTTGAGGTAGACGCTGTGCTTCTAGAATAGTGGGAGATTAGGTTTTATCTGCCTTGATGATTACATTTCAAAGCAGTGGCTCCCACATCCCTGAAGGAAACCTTCCTGAACTGTGGAGATGGGAGGAGGTTTATTTAATCATTGAAATTTTAATATATGTTTGAGAAGGACCGATAGATAAATTCTCTCTCTCTCTCTCTCTCTCTCTCTCTCTCTCTCTCTCTCTCTCTCTCTCTCTCTCTCTCTCTCTCTCTCTGTGTGTGTGTGTGTGTGTTGTTTAGGGCTGGGAATTGAACCCAGGGCCTCATGCTTACACTCTCACTGAGCTATATATACCCTGAGCATTCTTCCTTTCTTTCAGTGGGGAGAGTGAAGACTCCATTTTCAATATTCTCTTTCCTTACGCCTCCTATACATTATAAGGGGCACTGCAAATAGCTCTTGAAACCCGGGAGATTATCTCCAGAGTGCAGTCTTTTGATGCCTGCCTCACAGTACCTCTCTGACACTGGTTTATAGTGATGACTATACAAAGAGCGGGCTGGACGAAGCGTGAAATGAAAAGTAGTGTAAAAGCAGCAGCGGTCCTAAGGATGACCATGTGCATGCTGCACCACAGGAGGAGGCCCACTCTTGCAGCATGGTTACTATAAATAGCCATGTCTGTCAGGGAACCTGGGTCTAAGTTTCAGGTGTTGGTGGCAGAAATGCAGACAAAAATGAAGCACCACATCCTGAAAGCAAAACCACCCAGCCCAGAGGAGACTAAGCAGGGCGGGGCTGCTACAGGAAGCCAATAAAGTAATAGAGTGGGTTTGGATGCCTAGCTGCATTCACCACCCGCCCAGTCAGGCCACTCTCAGCCACACAAAGGGCCCAAACATAGAAGCACTCAGCAAAGCAGAATGAAACGGCAAAAAATCACAAGGAGGAAGACGGCTCAAAGAGCACATCAGAGCAGGAAGAGCCCACCGAGCGAGCCAGGCGCCCAGACTGAGGAGGAACGAGAAGGGAAGGAGGGCACTGGAGTGAAACAAAGGGTGCTCTCTAACTCTATTATGTTTATTTTTAGTAATATGCTTAATCGGCATATGGCAAATTTGTGTGTTTGTGGGGTACAGTGTCATTTGAAACATTTCAATACATTGTGTACAACATGTAACACATATATCCAGGACCTGGTACTGGCTTCTCTCTCACATCTAACATAATCATTTCTTTCTGGTGGAGTTTCGGAGTTCTCTCTCTCTCTCTCTCTCTCTCTCTCTCTCTCTCTCTCTCTCTCTCTCTCTCTCTCTCTCTCTCTCTCTCCCTCTCCCTCTCCCTCTCCCTCTCCCTCTCCCTCTCCCTCTCCCTCTCCCTCTCCCTCTCCCTCTCCCTCTCCCTCTCCCTCTCCCTCTCCTCTCCCTCTCCCTCTCCCTCTCTCTCTCTGGATTGAACCCAGGGCCTCTTCCATGTAAAGCAAATGTTCTGATACCCACTCCATCCTCAGCCCTGGGTCAGGAAGACTTAAAATCCATTCTGCTCACCAGATGTTGTAGCACATACCTGCAATACCAGCATTCCGGAGGCTGAGGCAGGAGGAGTGAGAGCTAGAGGCCATTCTTGGCTGCATACTGAGACCTTATCTCAAAAAACAGCCAGAGCCGAGGAGATGGCTCAGCAATTAAGAACACTTGACTGTAGGAAAGGACCCAAGTTCACTTCCCCAGCACCCACATGGCTACTTACAACCATTTGTAACTCCAGTTCTAGGGGATCCGATGCCCTCTTCTGGCCTCTGTGGGTACAGCTACATACAAGGTACACAGACATACATGCAGGTAAAACACCCATATACATTAAAAAAAATCTCTCTACTGCTTTA
This sequence comes from Cricetiscus sungorus, assembly GCA_030556225.1. NCBI lineage: Eukaryota > Metazoa > Chordata > Mammalia > Rodentia > Cricetidae > Cricetiscus > Cricetiscus sungorus. The sequence goes on along the minus strand of JANBXA010000740.1, from coordinate 40,597,092 downwards.
CTTTCTTTGTTTATTAGTAGACAGTGACTCACTATGCAGATCTGACTGACTGCTGTCCTAGAAATCTCTGTGTAAGCCAGGCTGTCTTCAAACTCACAGAGATCAACCTGCCTCTTATACCCAAGTGCGAGAATTGAAGCCGTGCCTGGCTCTCCTACCCTTTGTGAAGTTGTCAACCAACTAACAGTGACCTAAAGATATTATTCATCACACAGCCTTAAGACACAGGATGTTAAAGGTATCCATGTCTGCAATCTCCAGTTCCCTTTCTTTGTCTCTGGAAGTAGCCTGCAGATCAATAAGGCTCCATTTTTCACTCCCCTTCCCCAGACTTCTCTGGGTCTCCCACAGGTTACAGTGCAGACTCAGTTATAGGACTATTAGCCCTCAGGTCATGTTCATTTTGGTGTCAGCTGTCTCCATGACTTCTTGGGAGAAAACACTACATACATCTTATATTAGTGCTCATCACAGATAGCGAAGCCTCAGTATTTCTATCATCAACCTATTATTCTATGTGAATATGACAGAAACAGAGAACAGATATAAAGACAGAGCAAGGTATCACAGACGGCATGTCCTTCACTGGACAGAGTTTCCTTGCTTCCTTATGGACACTTTTGTTCTTCTCTGCTTTTTGAGTTGGGATTTTCTCTTCTATATGTGATGTGATGTCCTTTCCTCCTGACCTTTCCCCTAAATTGTGGTGGTCTTTCAGAGAAACTCTTAAGAGTTGGAGGGGCCCCTTTTAAGAATGTTCCCATCTCCAGCAGGTTCATGCTTGTCTGTAGGTATCATCTACCAAATCCATCTTCCTCCCTAGGGCTGAGGCACATGTCTGGGTCTGAGCTGACAGAGCTGCTGGACCAGGTGGAGGGTGCCATCCGTGACTTTTCAGAGGAGCTGGTCCACCAGCTGGCTCGCAGAGACGAGCTGGAGTTTGAGAAGGAGGTGAAGAACTCCTTCATCACGGTGCTCATTGAGGTTCAGAACAAGCAGAAGGAGCAACGGGAGCTGATGAAAAAGAGGCGGAAAGAGAAGGGGCTGAGCCTGCAGAGCAGCCGAATAGAGAAGGGAAACCAGATGCCTCTCAAGGTATGCGAGCAACCAGAAAACTGGGCACAGCCAGCCATGAGCCCTAGCCATCACATATATGTCCTGGTACCTACCCTGCAGTTACTGAGTTCCTACTGTGTGCAGGATGCTGTGACAGATAGTGGGTCAGGAAGGAAGGGGATATCACCTGTCTGCCCAGCTTCCCTGAAGGCCTCTGGTCTAAGTGGAAGGCATACGGGATAAATATTGATAAGTGCTTCCATGCTGCTCCTTGAAAAGATGGAGCTCAGAATCCCTGCCCTTGGCATGTATTATTGCCCAGGCTGGTTCCCTTGAGGCCTGTGTATGCTGTTGGCTGGGCTATTTGAATGGTTGAAAATTGCTAGGGACCTGCTTCGGTGGGGTTCAGGTCCCAAAGAGGATGTGTGGAGAGTGAGCATGGGGTGGGGGAAGCCAGACAGGATCTGAGGGCGAATCAGGATGGCTGCCGGTGTGTTTATTGAAGGAAGAATACACCTTTTATACTGTATAGAATTAAATGAGAGAAAGGGGGTATGTGAGCTGGGGTGTGGCTTGAGATCAGGGGTTGAGGGAGCTAGCATTAACCTTGACAAAGTAATAGGCACCTGTCATATGTTCTTGAAAGGGCCACAAGTTCCTTCTGCCAGAGATAGGAATGTCTTCTTTTTTAGCAAGCAGGAACTTTCTTTAGGCCTCTGAGGAAATGGAGACTTGTCTAAAGGCCTGACCTTGGGAAAGGACTTTCTTTGGGAGGTGGAGGAGGGAGCAGACACTCCATTATAGGACATTGCATTTTGTATGACTTAGTTTACCTGAATAGCTAAAACTTAAAGTGAGTGAAGATGAAGCTAGACAAATATTACTGTGAGCCTGAGTAGACCTTAGGAATTTATAAATCTTGATATTAAATTATTTATATATTTATTTTTATATATTTATATTTATATAAAATATATTTATATATTTATTATTATATATATTTATGTAATTATATATGATTTTTATATTATTTATCATGTATATGTTACTCATCTAAATTCTCTAGCAGCTTGGTGTTAACTTGTATGGGAGTCGGCAGAGCCATCACCCTATAGGGTGGTGGGGATTTCTTCCCATAGAATCACTTTGCTTAAAGAGGCTGACGTTTTATACCTTTTCATCCTTCAAAGCCTGCACAGAATTTCTCAAAGGGAAGGCATAAGGGGACTCCCATAGCACATAGTGACAGTCATTAAAAATCAAAGCTGAACACTTTCATGGTCCGCAAAGTCGAAATGCTGGAACTTTGAGCAATGATCACCCTGCAGCCTATGCCAGAAAGTGAACATATGGACCATTGATTATTGACAGGATGGTGTCCATAGAATTATCTAAGTTGCTTTCAACACATCTTTGCCTAGCCTACCAGAGATCTACTCAATGAGGCCTGGGCCATGTGACTCCTGAAGTTTTCCTGGACCTGGCCACTTCTGGACACCTACCCTTCATGATAGCTGCACTGTGTGTTTCCCCCTAAGATCTTTGCATCATAGTTCCCCAGATCTTATTCTTCTCTACATGATACAGGGTGAAATGAAGGTGTCTAGAGAGTCACGTGGGAGTCTTGTAACTTTTAGGGACTTACCAGGTTGAATCTTTGAGACTGATAATTCTTCTTGCTTAAATTCTGGCCTATGTGTGTAAGTCAGTGACTTAAATTCGCTCTCTAGTTATTGTGGCCATTTATCTAGGGCAGTGTGATAGCTGATGAGCATTTGAACAAGGACGCAGAAGTGCCTGAGGGGCGGTGATATTGGCGAAGGAAGCCTTTGACCATCTTGAGTGTGTCTCTTCCTTAGCGCTTCAGCATGGAAGGCATCTCTAACATCCTGCAGAGTGGCATCCGCCAGACCTTCGGCTCCTCAGGAGCTGACAGACAGGTACGTGCTGCCCATTTGCTCTTTTATTCTTCTAGAAGCTAACAGCTCAGCTTCCTCACTAGAAATGAGGAGGGCGGAGATGCAACAGAGTCACCCTAGAATTTGGGCAAGCCTGAGGTGCCCTAACATTTTCTTCCACTCTTAAGAAAGACACAGAAAATGCCTTTCAAAGGCTGTTTTGTTTTTAGATCTTTTATTCTAAGACATGATTAAAACTCAACACCAAATATAGATCTATGAATTAGTTTGCTTTAAGAATGAAATGCAGGCTGGAGGGATGGCTCAGCTCACAACCAGAAATACAAGGATGAAGTGTGCTGGGGGTTGTGTTTCACAGTAGATCCCATCTTAGAGTTTAATCAGTTCTACTGTATTGGACAGCCAGTTGAGCGTACCACCAGTACTGCCTCTTCAACCTCCATCTCTGATTGTAAGTTACACTTGACATTTCTTTCTTGCCTCCCGTTTGTCAGTAACTTGTAGTCAGCTTTGAAGTATTGTAATGAAATACCTGAGGCAATTAACTTTAGAAAGTGCAAAGTTTTGACAGGCATTGGTGGCATAAGTCTTTAATCTCAACATTCGGGAGGCAGAGGAAGGGGAATCTCTGTGAGTTCAAGACTAGCCTGGTCTACAAGAGCTAGTTCTAGGACAGCCTGCAAAGCTACAGAAAAACCAAAAAAGGAAGGAAGGAAGGAAGGAAGGAAGGAAGGAAGGAAGAAAGGAAGGAAGGAAGGAAGAAAGAATGAACAAGTTTACTTATTTTTATTGGGTGGACTCATTGGTTTGGCATTTTGGTAATGTTAAACTTGACAGGAAGACGAGAGAAGCAGAGTGGAACATGTAAGAATTAGAGAGAACACTTACTTTTATTTATTTATTTATTTATTTAGGTTTTTTAAGATAGGGTTTCTCTGTGGCTTTGGAGGCTGTCCTGGAACTAGCTCTTGTAGATCAGGCTGGTCTTGAACTCACAGAGATCCCCCAGCCTCTGCTTCCCAAGTGCTGGGATTAAAGGCACGTGCCACCACTGCCTGGCCACTTAATATCCCTTTAAGGACCTGCATAATGATCTCCCCCTTCAACACCTTTGCCTGTTATGTGATGTGACCTTTACTAGATGCAAAGATGACAAGTCCTGGGCCTCTCCACCTACCTCTGTGGAGTAGAAAATGTAGTGGACTTGGCAGTGTGTGCACTGACAACTTTGCAAGTGTGGGATAGGTGATCATGAAGTATGTATGCTGTTTCAATGGTTGAAGCTGAATCCTAAGGGTTAGAATTTTGCAACCATAGCCTGGGAGACTAGAAACATCTAAACAGCCTTTCCTGTTCCTGGGAGAGCGGAGGCCCAGGGCAGCTTTCCAGGGCCAGTGGCAGGACTCCTTGCCTTGAACTTACCACTTTGGGCTCCCTTGGGGCCTGACAAGGTCTCTCTAGCTTTCTGGTATTTGATGCCCACTGGGTGGATACCTCAGGGTTTGCTATGTCATAGGAGGGAAGAACTCTGGCAATCAAGATCTTGGGTGGAATGGATATGTCATTTGACAAAAGAGAAATAATTTCTTCTCAAATTGCACTGCAAAGAATAAAACTACCCAAGGCCCCTGCAATTACCATCTAGGAGGAGAAAAGCTCCCTAGGTTCTGAGAACCAAAAAGATGTTGGCATATTAAGAATGTAGGGGCTGGAGAGATGGCTGAGTGGTTAAGCACACTGGCTGCTCTTTCAAAGGTTCTGAGTTCAATTCCCAGCAACCACATGGTGATTTGAAACCATCTATAATGAGATCTGGTGTCCTCTTCTGGCATGCAGGTTTACCTTCAGGTAGAACACTGTGTACATAATAAATAACTCTTTAAAAAAAGAAAAAAAACTTAAAGAATGTAGAAGTTGAGCTGGACACACACTCAGTGTGGCACACACTTTTAATCCCTGCACTTGGGAGGCAGAGGCAGGTAGATCTCTGTAAGATCAGCCTGGTCTACAGAGCAAGTTCCAGGACAGCCAGAGCTACACACAAAGAAACCCTGTTTTGAAAGAAAGAAAGAAAGGAAGGAAGGAAGGAAGGAAGGAAGAAAGAAAGAAAGAAGGGGAATTTAATTTGGGGAAACCTTGCTTTAGAGATATAACACATGAGGAGGTGGAAGAAAGTCTTGAAGTATCAGTGTGCTAGTGATGATGAGTATTACCCAGATTATAAAGAAAAGCATGGTCTCTGTGGAAGTTGCCTACTGTGCCTCAACCCAAGAGGGACCAGTGACTCCGGCTCTGGCCACCCTGTTTGTCTTGGCAGTATCTGAACACAGTCATCCCCTACGAGAAGAAATCCTGTCCTCCTTCCGTGGAAGACCTGCAGATGCTGACAAACAGTGAGTTCTTCTTCCTCGGCCCCAGGCCTAGGGTGTCACCCCTCCATGTCTGTGCACCTCTTGTCATCACTTCCCAGGTTTCTCCAGGATGACTTTGCATGGGGCAAAATTCCCTACATATTATATATGTCCTCTTGAACAAGGCAAAGGTTTCAATACTCTGCTGTGGCCCCCTGTTTTGTTGTTTTGTTGTTTGTTAGTTGTTTTTGAGGGTGGGGAGGGACTAGGAGGATGGGGTGGGCAGGGTTTTCTGTTTTTCCTCAGTTCCCTGGGCTTTGTCTTCTCCTCTCAGCTGTCCACATCTGGATCTCTCTTGGATCAGAGAGCTGTTAATGTGAAGCGAGGCTTTTGGGGTGGGGTGAAACTGCTTGGAAAGAATTGAGTCTAGTTTTCCTCTTTTTCACTTAAGCTGCTTTGTTCTGCATTGATATTTTGAGCTGTGGGAGAGAAGCAATGTGTGATTAAGCACTGTTTGTAGGCAGAGTCCATCTACCTGTGTGTGTATGAAACAGAACAGCCCTCAAAGGGCCAGCGTCCCATAGCAGAAAATCCAAGGCTGAGACTGGGTGACACACTCAGTGGATCACATAGAAGTTCCATTTTTCCAGGCAACCGAGCTTACCAAAAGACAGCTCACAAGGCTGCACAGTACACTGTGGCTGCCCTGGAGGGGGTGGACCAGTGCAAGGCTATTGGTCATGCTAGAGGGACCTTTGCTCAGTCTAGAAAGACAACTGTTCCCCTACTCGACCCTCATCCCCAAGTTAAGGGTGAAGAAAGGCTTTCTTTTTATCCATCTAGAGAACAAAAGCAGGAGGGTGTAGCAAATAGATCTTGCCAGCATCCATAGCCATCATGTCCTGACAATCAGGAATTTTAACTTCAAAGTGCCTTCATCTGTTGTGTAGATTTCTACATTTGTATAGATATGCACTGAGATTTGTTTTTCAGTACTATGGATCCAACCTAGGGACTTGAGCGTGCTACTCCACAGCTATGTCCTCTGCTTTATAACCTTGAGACAGGCGCTCGCTCACTAAATTGCTCAGGCTACCCTTGTGTTCATTATGTGACCCAGGCAGGCTTCAAATTTGGGATCCTCTTGCCTCAGCCTCTAGGCCGAGGTTTATTCTTCCAGGCCCAGCTTTTTATTTTAGCTTATGTTTTAATTTTATGTGTACAAATGCTTTGCCTACACCACTTTCATGCTTGGTGCCTATGAGGCCAGAAGAGGATATCAGATCCTCCCGAGTTGGAGTTACAGGCAGGGTAAGCTTTCATGTGGGTGCTGGGAATTGAATCTGGGTCCTTAGCAAGAGTTGCAAGTACTCTTTTTTAAAAAAAAAAAAAAATTTAAAAAAATTTTTATTTTATGTGCATTGGTGTTTTGCCTACATGTATGTCTGTGTGAGGGTGTCAGATCTTGGAGCTACAGGCAGTTGTGAGTGCTAGGAATTGAATCAGGGTCCTCTGAAGAGCAGTCAGTGTTCTTAACTATTGAGCCATCTCTCTAGCCCTTAAAGTTAGCCCTGTCCTAGAACTCGCTCTGTAGACCATCGGGCCTCAAGCTTACCTGCCTCTGCCTCCCAAGTGCTGGAATTAAAGGTACACAACAGTTGGCGGAGTTGCAAGTACTCTTAACCACTGAACCATCCCACCTGCTACCTCCAGCCCACAGCTTTTTTTGTTTTGAGACAGGGTCTCTCTATCTCTATTTAGCCCTGGCTGTGTTGGCGCTCACAGAGATCTGCCTGTCTCTGGCTCCTGAGTGCTGGGGTCAAAGGTGTGCACCATCATGCCTCACGTGCTGGGTTTTTTTTTTTTTTTTTTTTTTTTTGAGAGCTGTTTCTCTTTTCTTCCTTCCTTCCTTCCTTCTTTTCTTCCCTTCCTTCTTTCTTATTTTTGAGATATGTTCTTACTATATAGCCCAGGCTATCTATGAACTCCATTGACCTAACAAGACTCCTGAGTATGGGATTATAGGGGCAGACCAATATGATGCCCAGCCATAGATTTTCTTTCCTTTTTTTTTTTTTTTTTTTTTTTTTGGTGTGTGTGTGTGTGTGTATGGGTTGGAGACAGGTTTTCTCTGTGTAGTTCTGGCTGTCTTGGAACTCACTATGTAGACCAGTCTGGTTTTGAACTCAGAGATCCACCTGTCTCTGCCTTCCTAGTAAAGGTGTATGCCACCACCAATCAGCAACCACAAATTTTGTTAATTAATTAATTTAAAAGATTTATTATTATTTCATGTGTATGAGTGTATCACATGTGCACAGTGAAGAGGTAAGAAGAGTACTCCATAGAATTTGAGGAATTTGAGGTACAGAAGTTGAGAGTTGCCATTTGGTGCTGGGAACCCAACCTAGGTCTTCTACAAGAATATCAAGCACAACCTCTTTGCAGTCTCATGGTATAGATCAGTGGTGAGCACTTGCCAAACATTCACAAGCACAAGGTTCACACATTTGGTGTTCAGTATCGCACACACACACACACACACACACACACAAGTCATTTTAAAATTATAACCAGTGTCCCGTCATTAGAATACTGTAGGAATATGGAAAAGGGAACACAGCAATTCAGTTTTACGTGACTGTGACAAGATGCCTGAGGAAACAGCTTTTAGGAGGGAAGGGTCATTTTGACTCAGTGCTTCAGAGGTTCCGGTCCATCTGCTTGGCTTAAGAGTGTCATGGAGGAAAGGGCACAGCGACACAGAGCTGCTCATCTCATGGCTGCTGGGCAAGCAGAGCGCCCCACGGGCATGGCCTCAAGGACTCATACTCTATCTAGGTCTCACCCCCTAAGTTTCCATCACCTGCTGATAGCCCATCAAACTGTGAACCTATTAGTGCATTGGTGAGTTCAGAGCCCTCATGATCCAGTCACGCCCCCAAAGCCCCGCCTCTGAACAGCCCTGAATTAGAAACCAAATCTCAATGCATGAACACTTGGGGGACATTTCAGAACAAACAATAACACTCATTTCCCCCAACATCATGGTTACTACTGTGGTATTTTAACTGTATTTTACAAGCTTTCCAGATAGATGCAGTTTCCTGAGCTACACAGGTTTGTTTTATTTTATTATTTGATGTGCATGAGTGTTTTGCCTACCTGTATGTCTGTGCAGCACTTGCATGCATTAGAGGGAAGAGAGCATCAGATCTCTTGAACCTGCAGTTGCAGGTGGTTATGAGCCAACATGTGGGTCCTGGGAATTGAACTTGAGTCCTCTGGAAAAGTAGTCTGTGCTCTTAAATGCTGAACCATCTCTCCTTGAATTTGCATCTAAAAATACAGCACAGAGCCAGAAAGATGGCTCTACAGGTAAAGGTCCTTGCCACCAAGCCTGGGGACCTGAGTTCCATCCCTGAGACCACATGGCAAAAGGAGAGAACCAAGTTCTCCCACAAGTTGTCCTCAACTTCCACATTCATGACCTGGTATAGACATGCACCCACCACAGTACATGTAATTGAAATTTTTTTAGATTCAGCAGAAAGCAAACAGAAGAAACCAGGGTCCCCTGTGTCCAATTCTGTTGAAATGACTATAAATCCAAAAACACGAAGGAAACAAAACCCTGATATTCTATGGGTTCAATCTCTTCCCCAAGAATCATGGCTGGTGATTTATATCATCATTATATTGGGTCCTGTTCTTCACCTGGTTTCACCCTGTTCCAAGTTTCATCACCCAGACAAAACCAGGAGAACATGGACATGGAACTGGGGTCCTGGAAGCAGATCTGGGATCCTACCCTTGTCATAGTTGCCTCCTGACTTGGGGCCCAGTGACCCTTACTGTTCACTCTGCTTATAAAAGTGAAATATGCTCATTAAGGAGAACTAGGCAGTATAGAAACAGCTCCAGAAGAAACATCCTCTGTGGTCTCACACTTGACTGTTTCATGCACTGTTCTAGACTTTTCTGTGTTTGGGATATATTTGTTATAAAGCTAACACATGTTCTTCAGCCTTCATCACTATAAGTCTGTCATTCATATATATATATATATATCACATTTTCTTCATTTTTAAAAGATTTGTTTATTAATTTATTATGTACACAGTGTTCTGCCTGCATGACAGAAGAGGGCACCAGATCCCTTTACAGATGGTTGTGAGCCACCATGTGGTTGCTGGGAATTGAACTCAGGATCTCTGGAAGAGCAGCCAGTGCTCTTAACCTCCGAGCCATCTCTCCAGCCCATCTCATTTTCATAAGGTGGTGTAAGACCACGCAGACTATTTAGTCTATTTAAGGAAGCTGATTGGTGAGGAATCTACTGTTGGATGCTTTTGTTGCAGTTAGAAATGAGGCTCAGACACATCCTTGCAGAATTTTCTCTAGTTGATTTCTATAATATAAGTTGTGAGCACGAGAACACATTATTTAATTAACAGCAAAGGATTTATTTGTTTGGGGATGGAACATGGTCTTACATTTGCTAGACCAGTGTCCTACTATTGAGTTACAGTCTCGGCCCTAGAAAGTACAATTTTAAGACTTTCCTGAAAATATTCCTTAAAAGCCTTCATGTTTTAAAAGTTTTCCTGTTGTTTGTTTCTTGTATAAGTCAAGTAGGTATTTCAGCAAGAGCTCTGAAGGCTCCCTGGGAGTCCACAGATCTTCAGCTCTACATAGTCTAACACTCTCATGGACACTGCTATGACCTGCATGGCTTTGGAGTTCACCTGGCTAGAGTAATGAGGAGTGAAGGAAGGACAGACACACAGACAGGAAAGCTGGAGTTGGGTGGGCCATGTACTCTAATGGAGATATACCAGCAGAAGCCTGGACACTAGTGCATTAATTTTATACTTCTGGCTGGGCATTGGTGACACACACCTTTAATCCCAGCATTCGGGAGGCAGAGGCAGGTGGATCTCTGTGAGTTCAAGGACAGCCTGGTCTACAGATCTAATTCCAGGACAGGTTCCAAATCAATACAGAGAAAAACAAACAAACAAACAAACAAACAAATGTATACTTCTGAATCAAGGAGGCGGGTTTAGAACACACAGCTGAACAAGGGTGAATCGGGTCAGCTGAGATCTGTAGGGCAGCAGTTTCAGGTTGCAGTCAAGGGAAGGAGGAAGGTGTGACTGACAGTTCTTGCATGTACTGTTTTTAGCTGAGGGTCAATGATTCATAACATCCATTGGCCTGGGTCTGAGGTATTGGGGTTCTTGGCCTGGCTGTATTCGTGTGAAGGAAACACACTCACCCAGGACTTCATTTCCTCCCAGCAGGACATAACAGAGAATAAAGATTTGTTGAATAAAATTAATTTGTGCTCAATAAATTGGAGGTGAGGATTATTGTGCTAATATTTTTTTATGTGAGTAGAATATCCTTAAAGACCGTTTCATAACTGGGCATGGTGGGGAATGTCTAGCACTTTAGAAGCTGAGGCAGGTGGATCTCTGTGAGTTTGAGGCTATCCTAGTCTAAATGGTGAGTTCTAGGCCAGCCAGGGCTACACAGTGAAACCCTACCTCAAAAACAAAACAAACAGCACAGTTATATTAGTGATTCAGCAATTAAAATCCAGCATTTAGGTTGACTGTATCCAAAAACTGATTTTATCATTTTGGGCCATTGCGTCATTCTTTTTATTAAACTTACACATTTGTTAGATGTATGGAAGTTATAGATGAGCCAAAAGGGGAAAATTGAAAGAAGTCACTGACTGGTAGGTCCACTCTAGAAACCACCCCATGGCTCTCTGTGAGTATTCTCTCTCTCCCCAAGAACACTAATTCTTGGAATCTTGTAGAGGGCTGTGTCTACTTATGATTAACAAATGCCAGGTTTCCTCGGATAATTTCTTTCTTGTTTAGGGTGAAGTTGTCTAGCCTTAGAAGCAAGCTCCATACCCTGACAGTGCCTGAGCCCCTATCTCCCTCTCTCTCTTCCTCTAGTTCTCTTCGCCATGAAGGAGGATAATGAGAAGGTGCCTACTTTGCTAACGGACTACATTTTAAAAGGTGAGAGCAGCTGGCCCCGTCCCCACACAGAAGGGGCCCCTGGGCTCCGGTTCCAGCTGTGGAGGTCACACTACAGCCCCCATAGAATGCCCACCCCAGGCTGACCAGGCAGTGGTCACATAACCACACCATCATCATGAGGGCTTCACTGCAATGGGTGTCACTAGTAGGCCTTGGAAAATTCTGCTACTTCAGGTCACCAGTGTGTCCTCATGAGGAACAGGACACCAACGAAGAACTTGCTGTGGAAATCCTGTGGCTTTTGTGCCATGCCATGTGTAGTTGGTAAAAACAAAGCCTGAAAATAAGTTAATACTTAAAGTACTGAAAGGCTAATGGTGTCAGGATTAAGTTTGTCTTTTCATAACCTTTTACGGGAGGGAGTACAGCTGGAGGTGAGGGGCTCAAACGTGCTAGGCGAGCATCCTTCTGTTGAGCCACAGCTTCTGCCCTGTAATTTCTTTTTGAATGTTTTACAATGGAAGTTTTAATGCAGGCAACAGTAAAGGGGATTAACTCACTGCTAGTCTTTTTTGCTTTTTAACTTTTATTCATTTTTATGTGTATAGGTGTTTTCTGTGCATGTGTTTGTTCTCCTTGTGTGTGTCCTGAGAGGCCAGAAGAGGGCATCAGGTCCCTTGGGACAGGAGTTCTGAGTTCTGAGAACTGCAGGCACTGGGCTTTCAGGAAGAGCAGCCAGTGTTCTTAACCCCTGAGCCATCTCTCCAGCCCATACAAGTTTTACACTTCTAGCCAACAATTTTGTTTTGAAGCAGACTTCTTAGTATTTTTTTAAATTCATAAATATCTCAATGTAAATTTCTAAAACCTGAGAATTGGACATAATGCCATTATATCATTATCACAACTAAACAACCAGCTGGGGCTGGTGATTGGTTGTAGAGTGCTTGCCGAGCAAGTATGAGGCCCTGGGCTCCATTTCCAGAACAATGAAAAGGGAAGAGGGAAGGCTATAATGACAAAATTAAGCATTGTGTGTGTCACTGGTGACCTAATCACTGTTCAGATCACCTTGATTTTTCTCATATAGTGTTTTCAATCCATTTTCTTGCATCAGGACCTGATGAAGATCCATAAAATTTGATGATTTATCTCCTAAGTCTGTCTCTGTCTGTCTTTGTGTCTCTGCCCTCCCCATATCTCCAAGGATCTCAGGTAGCCTAGGTTGGTTTCAAACCCTCTCTATAGCTGAGGAAGGCCTTGACATCCTGCTCTTCTTGCCTGCACTTCCCAAGTGCTGGATCACCACCATGCTCAGCCAATAATGCATCTTTAAAAAACAAACAAAAAAAGACCCCACAAAACATATGTAGCCTTCCTTTCCTTCTTCATTATTTAAATTCATTTGTTAAATTATAGAATATCTTTGTCCTAGATTCTTCCTAATTTCAGCCCAAGGTATAATTTAATCAATTCATCTGTCTCCTTTATTTATTGTGAATGATGGAACAAGAGGCCTGATGAGCTCAGGCTCAGGACTTTTGCCAAACACCAACCACATGATGGGTTGTTGCAGATCCCTATGAGGAGCCCTACATTCTTTTGTGTATGTTACTGGCCATTGATGACCACACATCGTCTGGACCCATCACCTTTGAGTTCTTGTTCCACACAAAACCTAGAAGAGTTGCAAAAGGCTTATGACACCTGCTTATAAGATCCCAAACTTTACTCTTTCTATGAGGATCAGAGGGATTAATATTAAATTTTAATAGGAAGAATTTAGACTAAAAACCAGGAAGAACTCATGACTCTTAAAGACTCTTCAAGAATAGAAGTTTTGCAAAGAAGTGTGTCAAGATGGGTTATATGAAGTTGATGAGCTGAAGGCTAGGCTGTGACCCTCTGAAATGTCAGTGAATTTATTAAAGTAGTTAATATTTATGGAGCATATTTTACAAGTCTCTCAGCAACCCTATGGGTAGCTCAGGCACACCCTAGAGTGTGGATGAAGAACAAGCATGGCCAGGCAAATCTCAGCGTTCAATCCATGGACCCTGGAGGCTGCAGAGCTTGCTCATAGTGACAGACACCTGTGTTCTCTACTGTTCCTAGAAGGATGACTCCGGGCTGCAACCATTGCCTGGTCCTTGGGGGGGGCCTCTCTGCGCAGTGTGACCCCCGTATGACCTCTGTCCTCTTCTCCTTCCAGTGCTGTGTCCAACCTAATCTCACTTTTGGAGCAGCCTCACTGCAGGAGGTCACTGAGCAAGAAAGTCATTCCATCACTGGGATTGCATGACACCACGTAACCTCCGGCGTGTATTTAAAAGTGTATAGCTTAACCTGGATTAAACATGAGCAACCGCGCGGGGTCCTTTGCTGTTGGCTTCTAGTGCTAGTAACCATTGGATGCATGATCGGGCGCAGGGCCGGTGACGCTGCTTCCTCTCCACCTGTGTTGGGGAAGGCAGGTTCCCTCACCACTCATTATGTAGTTTGGCTCCAGCCCTCAACCCAGCTTATACTCTAAGACTAATTTTGAAATAAACCTTCATTTAATTAATATGCTTTTTGGAGAGTGGTGTTTATTGGCTCCTTGTTCCAAACCCTCTAGGGAAATGTATGGCTGCTTTCAAATGCTGGTTATATTATGTGGGGTAGAAACAAGCTGGTCTGAAGCTAGGCAGAGATAGAGAATCCCAGGGGTGAGCCAGTAAGCAGTGTGTCTGCAATGCCTGGGGTGGTGGTGGTGGTGGTGGTGGTGGTATCAGGTTGGATTGGGGAGGGGGTGTCTTGGAGCTCAGGGCCTGGAGGGAAGTAGCTCTGCTGACCTCAGCTACCTGGAAGAATGCACTTTTTTTTTCTGCTCTGAGATTTGTCACCACTCCCTCTTTGCCCTCAGTGGCCTATGGGAACAGAACAGCATCCTATGACTTTGTCCCTCTTTGCTGCATCCCTGAGGTACAGCAGTACCAATTCCTTCATGCAGCCTTGATAACAGCAGGTGAATGCTGCCCTCATATCCCGCCCAGATGCTGACTCTGTCCTAGCAGAGCAGAGCCTGAATTCCATTGTCTTTTTATCTTCTAGCTTGAGTGACACTAATACTGCCAGTTCCCATGCCCCTGGCTTCCTAAACAAAAAACAGTTTTACAGGGTGGTCACTGCATGCCTGCTACCAGTCCTATCACTTTCTATACGTTGCCTCACATCCCACTAACCTAGAATCAAAGCCGGCACATATTCACAGGCTGCTTAGGAGGTAGTAGACAGTGACCCGCACTTAGATCTCATCCAAGTAGATGTTCACTGATGTTTGGGGACATAGTACTTGCTTAACCACATGAACCACTCCATAGGAAGCCTGACGGGGTGACAACAGAAGGAAGAGTGGGTTCTCTGCCACTCATTTTCCAGGCTTCTGGTGTTCTTGAAGCAGATAAGAGGCAGATTTTGAGGGTGGATGGGAAGCCAAGGGGGAGGCACTTACTTTACCAGGAAGCTGTCAGAGAACCCGTTGCTCTGTCTTGTGTGTGTTCATAGCACCACGCTGTACCGAGAACACACAGAGAGAACACCCAGGCTGCCAGACAAGGTGGGAGAGACAACAAAGCACACATACAAATCAGAATCTAGACACTGACATGGATACTAGGCCTTTGACCAAAAAAAAAAAAAAAAAAAAAAAAAAAAAGCCATTAGCCCTAAGGTTACAGATGCCAAATATCACAGTGGCATGAGATCCTGAGATCATCTGAAAGTTTAACATTTTGCTTTGCCCATTGTAGGGTTTTTCATCAGTTTCAGCAAAAGGGAAACAATGAACACACACACACACACACACACACACACACACACACACACACACACGAGAGAGAGAGAGAGAGAGAGAGAGAGAGAGAGAGAGAGAGAGAGAGAGAGAGAGAGAGAGAGAGAGAGAGAGACTTCCTGCTTTTGGTACATCAGATCTGGGTCAGCCACTTTCCCCCAATTTATCCTGCCAGCAGGTGTCTGAAGCAGCAGGAGACAAGCTGATCAAAGCCAGTGTTAGTTAAAAATAACCCTCAAGTGTCTGAGACCCTCCTATTCTAGGAGAAGGTTATCAGAAAGAGGGGGAGAAGGGTGCCTTGATTTCGTCAACTTCTCTGCAGCAGGAGTTGAGGGAGCACGTGAAAGCTATGCCTCAAGATTTTGTACCACGTGCCTGCCCCTCCTTCCCTCTATCCCAGTGAGCCAAAGGTTGGTGCCCAACAGTACTGACCACACCTAGAAAAGAGACAAAAATCCCTGGTCTATCTAAGCCCTCCCCGTAGCTAGCATTTGCATCAAGTTTTGGCAAGGCGTTGCTAGCACTCTGAATGGAGCTGAAACCCAAAGACCACTCTGCCATGTTCGCAGGTGAAGCCAATGCTCTTGGCAGGCTTCCTCTCCGCTCATCAGTCTGGGTACCAAAGCAAGGAGGGGTAGAGGGGAAGCCCAGATGGTAAGCTGCATTTCAGGGTCTGTCACACTCATCACAAAACCCACACCGAGTCTAGGATGTCCACACTTAAATCAGTAGTGGGACGTGCCGTCTGTAGGAGCCCTCTGGGGTAGACTGGGTATGTGTGGCTGGGAGATCCCTGAATTCAAGTGGGTTTCTATTAAACAATATTTCTGAGCCTAGACTGATCAAGTCCTGGAAAGAAAACTCATTATGGGTTGGAGGCCAGTCTTTAATTGTGTGGAGTGGGAGCACGTGTTGGGAGTGGGGTGGGGGGGGTGAGCATTTCTCCAATCTCTCTGTTTAAGGATGGGAGACAGCCATGATCCTTCTGGATACAACAACATCAACAACAACAACAACATGGCAAGTGTTTTGTGGCCCCAAGTTTTGTAGGACAAATTGCAAATTTTTAGTGAAATTATAAAATAAGGCCTTTCCACTTATACTTCAGTGTCTGGAGTAGAAGAGCCATCTTCAGTTGGTAATCGTAAAGGGCTGACTGTCAAAGGTAAGCATTGATCACAGCCTTCCCAAGATAGGTACGCCCTTCCACTGATCTATACCCCAGCACCAACCCCATGGTCTTAAGATGTATTACAACTAGAGCCAGGCATGGTGGCACATAACTTTAATCCCAGTGTTCGGGAGGCAGAGGCAGGTGGATCTCTGTGAGTTCCCGACCAGCCTGATCTACAGAGTGAGTTCCAGGACAGTGAAAGCTACACAGAAAAACTCTGCCTTGAAAAATCAAAAAAACCAAAAACAAAAACAAAAAAACAAAAAAAAACAAAAACAAAAAAAAACAAAAAAAAAAAAAAAAAAAACCAAACAAAAAGATGTATTATAACTTAAATCTTCAAGTACTTGACTGAATCTGTCCCATGGGCATGGTTGAGCACCCACCATGCCCTAGACTCTCCCACTATAGCCTGGTTACCCAAGGCATTATAGGGATCATATAGGAAGCTGAAAGCTGGGGCACCCCAGAGTGAGTACCCATTTTTTCCTGTTGAGACAGCAAAAAGTAAAGAGAGGAACCTCATTTCCTGGAAGCCCAGACAGGTGACTGTCATCGCTGAGCCAGCCTCCGTGATTAGCATGCATGAGAGGGGAGTAATTATATGCTACTTTTAGAGAAGAGACACTCCCATTCTTGATGGTGCCTGATTATGTATTTCTTTGTGAGGCTGAGATGATCGTCATCGTTTAGATTTCTGTCTGGGCCTGGCGTTTGCTCTCCTTCTTCCGTTGGGAGGGAAGCACAGGCCATTCTGCTGACCCAGAAGGTGCTTCAGCTTTCTAAGGCCTTGGTGCTAAAGAACAATGAGCCACCTTAGCCCCACAGCCCAAAAGCCCCACAACGAACCCAAGTTCTCATGCATATTCATCCTGCTTTCCAGAGCTCAGCATGGAATATGCAAATTAGCCAGGCAGGAGCTGGTTGGCATTTCGATAATAGCTTTGTCTGAAAAAACCCCAGGGACACAAGCAGTTCTCTCTCTCTCTCTCTCTCTCTCTCTCTCTCTCTCTCTCTCTCTCTCTCTCTCTCTCTCTCTCTCTCTCTCTCCTCCCCCTCCCCCACAGTCCCTGCCCTCCTGCCCCCCTGCTCCCCTGCCCCCACAAGTCCCAGAACAAGAAACCGAATCATAGGTTGTAAGAAGCGAGGAGCCAGGTGTTCAGTGTATTTCCACTTCCTTCTTTGTCCTCCCTTTCCCTTGAACAGAACTATTTTATTATCATCCACCACCAATATCGCTGGGTCCGACTGTCCAGAGCCCTGGGTCAGTCCTCTGCTCAGTTGACTCCCCTTTCTGTGTGGGCTCCTGTTCTGTGCCAGCTTGTCCAAAAGTGCCCAGCGTTTTGTGTTTCCTCCATCTTCTATCCTGATTGTGTCCTTGTGCCCAGGAGTCAATCCTAAAAACCTTGATCTTTTGGAAGGGGGGCGAGGAGTTTCCTTTCTACACAGATCAGGGAAGAAGGCTCGACACACACAGATCATCTGTGCAACCGTGGGCAAGGGGCTCTGGCCCACTGCCCCTCCGGTTCCCTCCTGCCACTTGGCAGAGATCTGTGAAAAGCAGCTTCTTGAGTTCAGAGGACATAGGTTCTGCCTTGCCCCTTCCCTAAGGGAGACTGCTTGGGGGGGGGGGCGGGGAGCCAGCTAAGTGCTGTCCCTTTGGGGGGACAGGTGAGGGCATGTTGGGGAGGCAAACACCTCCTAGGACTTCAGGGATAAAAAGTCTCCTCCTTTGGCCCAAAGGCTGGTTCTGGTCAGGCCAAGGTTTGACCTTAGGAAGATGAACATCTCATAAAAGGACTGTGGGTTTGACCTTGGACTCAAATCTTAGCCGCATTACATACTGGGTCAAATAATTTTATTTTCACTGTTGACATTGAGCCCAGGGTCTCACTCACTGGAAATATTTGCTCCTCCATTGAGCCGCACTCCCGACCTAAAAACTAATTTCTATGTAGCTATGGCTGGCCTGGAATTTGTGGTGTAGACTAGGCTGATCTTGAATTCACAGAGGCCCCTTGCGTCTGCCCTCCAGTACTGTAATTAAAGGTGTATAATACCATACTTAACTAAAACCTGATATTTAATTAGATTTGTGTTGTTTTGAGACATGTTCTCATATAGTGAGGCTAACCTTAGACTTTTCTATGTAGCCAAGGCTGGCCTTGAATTACTAATCCACATGCCTCTGCCTCATAAATGCTGGGATTACAGGCATGAGCCATATCTTCCCCCCAAATTAAAAAAAAAAGAAATATATATATGTAATATACACACATATAATTTACCTAATTTTTTTAGCCTTAATTTCCATATTTTAAAAATGAGACTACTGATAGTAATATTTTTAGTAAAACTTTCAGTTGTGTCTAGGATGGATGCTCAGGTGCTCCATAAGTGGATTTCACTACTAACATTTTGAGGAATGTGGTGAAAGGGCTGGACCCTGTGGCCTCTCCAGCTTTCGAGGTGGTCATTATTAGTATTATTATTTTTAAAGAGCTCTGGAGGTTTTGTTAAAGGAAGGCTTTTCTGGTTTACTACTTCTCACCAGTCCGTTCTGGCATGCTTCTAATAATATCAGAGTCACCTGGGTCAATGATAGCCAGTGTGCATACTCTGTAGTATTTTCCACATGCTGTGCCCAATTCAAAGTTATTGCCATTGTAGTGATGGACACTGGTTTTAGCCAACATGGCATAGTATTCTATTTCAGATTTCCTCAAAGCTGGGCAGTTGTTGGTGAGGATAACCAACTTCGCTTTGCCCTATCTGATCATCTTGGGGGTCTGTTTGTACCCCAGCACGTACTTCCTACATTTCATGACAAGCTGGAGCCTAGAGTTGATTGACACGAGGGACTTTTTTGTCTTCTTTGCTGCCACTATCTTCCTGCCTTAGGTGCTGAACAGCTCCCAGCCGGGGAGGGAGAGCATTATTTTTTAATCCAAGAGACACAGAAGTTCTGAAAACAGTAACAAAAGAAGACAGATGCAGCCTGTTCTCCTAAATCAGCCTTACAGGGACACTGGCCTTGTAACTATTTGTTTTATTTTGTGTTTTTGTACAGTGTCTCACTGTGTAGCTCAGGCTAGTCTCAATCTCTCTTTCTCTCTCCCTGTCCCTGTCCCACCCCCACCCCCCTCTCTTTCTTTATTTCCCCTTGACTGTCCTGGAACTTGCTCTGTAGACCAGGCTGGCCACGAACTCAGAGATTCACCTGTCTCAGCCTCTGGAGTGCTGGGATTAAAGGCATGCATCACCATTGCCTGGTTTAGCCTCAGCCTCTTAGTGATCCTCCTGCTTTGGCCTTGGAAGTGCTGGGATTACAGATTTGATCAATGATACCCAACTCTATGCATATTGAATCCTGCTTGGTGAGAGCAGCCAGGGAAGCCCCCCCCCCCCGTGCGGGGAGGGGGTGTGTGGCTGACTGTAGAACTCCTGGGCCCCTGCAGTTGGGGAAGAAAGAGATTCGAAACAGCAGGCAGGAGGTGGATGCATTCTGATTCTTCAGCAGGTTCACTCCAAGAATTGGTGGAAGAGGAGGGTGTCAAGTCAGAGCTATTTTGAGTTTAGAGAATAGGTTCTATTTTCACTGGAAGGCGACAGGTGGAGTGCCAGAAGAGGAAACAGACAAAGCAGCCCAGAGTCACTCAGGGATGCTGCCTCAGTTAGGACCCAGAGTTGGCTCGGGGTGGGACAGCTGGAACCTGAGGATGAATTCAGGACACCCAGAAGCACCACAGACTCCCTGCAGGGAAGCTCCCCTGTAGATGTGAGCCCTAGAAGCCATCTCTGCTTCTGTCCGCTTATCCTCGAGCCTCAGCTCTCACATCTGGGATGGATCAGAGCCATGGGCTGGCTCTGTGTAGTGATTTGGCCTTTTTGGCCCTGGAAGGCAATGGGCAGTGTGAGGGGGAGGAGAGACAATGCTTAGTGTGCAGACCAGGGACTTTTATTCACCACAGGTGAGGGGGTTCACTGACACACATGTTTCCTGTCTGAGGTTTTGTTTATTCATTCTGAACTTAGACTCTTGTTGAGTTGAAAACACAAGCTTGGAGGGACAATGTTGAGGACATTCAGCATTTTCCGCTCCAAGTGACTGCCCTGAAGATGCTTTTGTGAATTAAGTTCAGAAGTTGAGAATCTCTCAGGTGCTATTGAAAAAGCACCTACTGGCTGGATGGTGGTGGTGCACGCCTTTAATCTCAGCACTTGGGAGGCAGAGGCAGGCAGATCTTTGTGAGTTCGAGGCCAGCCTGGTCTACTGAGTGAGTTCCAAGACACCCTCCAAAGCTATAGAGAAACCCTGTCTGGAAAAAGAAAAAAAAAAAAAGAAAAAAAAATGCACCTACTGGTCCAGACTCTGAAATATTTGGATTTGCAACTTCAAAACTCCCGCTCAGCAATTCTAAGGTGCACTCCAGCTAAGAATCCCTAGATAGGATTGAAGGAGAGATAACAAAAGCTGCTAGGTCTGGAGGGAGCTGCAGAGATTCCATCTTAAGGGGGCAAAGCTATTTCACCTCCTTCCTACAGGAGTCACTGTGTGGATACACACTTCATCCATTCTAAAGGAGAGCATGGGTTCGGGGTGTAGCTCAGTGGTGGAGCACCTGCCTAGAGCTGGAGCCCAGGTTCCATTCCCAGTAATTAGACAAATGGACGAGTGGATGGATGAGCAGGAAGCATGTGTTCCTCCTGGTATTAGAAGCTGGGTTGTGGACTTATCTAATTCCCTAGCTGGGTTGGGTATCTGGTTGAGCCATCACCTATGTCCCTATAGTATCATGGATATCAACTGAAGGAGAATGTAGACGCCATCTGCGTCCTCAGTGTGCACATGAGGACCGTTGATGTTGATGGTCTCCATGTACTAAGGGAATTGTTGGCAGAGTCTTGACTAAACCCAGAGAAGCCCACCAGTCTTCCTGTCTATGTCACCACAAGAGGTCCACAAGATGGAATATCTGACTTATCAAACCTCGAGAAGTTTGATAAAATAAACATTTTACAATGCAATGATGTGAAACAGGTGAAGATGAGGTATGTACACACCTGAAGTGAGTACCCTGAATAAATAACCTAGAAAAAAATCAGTAAATGAAAAGGCATAATGAGATCCATACAACTGAAGGGATTGTCTTAAATAGCTGATTGTAATGAGATGTACATAAATTGTAAGGCTTGTAATGAAACAACAAAAAAAGAAATCATGTTCTTGCCTGGTAATACGGGGTGTAATGTGTACACCTGAAATAAGTCATCTCAGTGTGCTGAGTGTAATGAGATGCACATAATTTTAAAGAGTTTAATGAGATGAAAATAAATCAAACACTTGTCTTAAAATGAAAGATGTACAAAGATGCACACACCTGAAGGGCATTGTCTTAAATGGGTTCAACTTAATGAGACACATTTAATTTGCAAAGGGGCTAAATGAAGTTGGCCCAGAGAGAAGCTGAGAAATATAAAAGCAGAGGGCATCCTTGGGAGTGGTGTAATATGACCTGCCTTGTTTGTGGGCTAGAAATAAGACGTCAAGAAGCACACACCATGATACAATCAACACTATCTGCTACCCTTGGTTCTTATGCCCTGGCCTGTGATACCTGACAAAGCTGAATTATCCTTTGACCTCAGGTTAATGCTTCACGTAGTAGGCAACTACGAAAGCGTAGAGATGGGTAAATGGCTTTGAAGTTGGAGTGTGTGGAAAAAAGGAAGAAGGGAGCTATATAGGAAGGAACTTGAAAAAGGAGCTGGAGGCTCCCCTCCCCCTCCCTTCCATCTTCTCTCTTATCCTTCTCAGGTGGGGTCTCTTTATGTAGCTCAAACTGGTCTCACACTCTTCCATCCTCCTGTATTTATCTCCTACCGGCTTAGATTACAGGTGTATCTGCCTAGCTCTGAAACCTATTTTTTTTTAAAGGATGTAGTTTATTTATTTGTTTGGGAGGTACATTTGCCATAGCTTGTATGTGGAGGTCAGAGGATGACTTGAAAGTCTCAGTTCTCATTTTCTACCATGTGAGCCTCAAGATTTGAGCTCAGGTGGTCAGGGTTGGTGGCAAGGTCCTTTACCCATGAGCCAAAAGGCCCCAAAGTCTGTTTTCTATGAACAGTGTTCTTGAGGAAACACTGGTCATGGTAGTTTTTGTTCCTTCAAAGCTCATGATTACCTCTCAAGGCCAGACATACAGATAGGACACATAAATGAAGGTATCTGGCTGTGAAATAGGTACAAAGTGCAAAAAATGGCAGAATTATCTGCATTTCCACAAATTTTTTCCAATATTTTGTCTCCAAGGCAGAGTCTTATTGGATGATCTTGCTTTTTCATTCTTGATGAAGAAGTGGGTTTAGAGAAATATTTCTTTTTATAAACATCTACTATAAACTTATAAACCCTGCACAGTGATACACAGCTATAATTCCAACAGTAGAGTCTAAAATAAGAGAATGAAGAGGTCAAGGTTGCCTACACTACACAGTGAGTTTGGGGATAGCCTAATATACATAATTAGTTCCTGGCCAGCCTGTGCTACACAGAAGGACACCTCTCCCCTCAATAAAATAGATCATACTGGGCCTGGTGGTATAGGCTTATGATTCCCGTTACTTGGAAGGATGAGGCAAAAGGATCACAAATTCAAGGCCTATCTGTGCTAAAGAGCAAGGTCAAAGCCAGCCTGGGTACCTTAATGAAACTAAGAAAAAAAAATCAAACACACGTGCACACACACACACACACACACACACACACACACACACACACACACACACAGAATTGGGATATAGCTCAGTGGTAGTACATTTACCTAGCATTTTCAAGGCCCTGGTTCAATCCTCAATACCCCCAAATCAAACCAAACCAAACACCCAAAACAAAACATTCTAACCCAATTAGACATTAGAAAAGGGAGAATACATAACACAGTCCCAGCATAACCACAGCTGACCTCTACCTCAGTGTTGGGATATCCCAGGAGTGGGGGATGTCATAACTTGAGAGTGAATCTCGGGGCGGTGGTTCTTCAGTTGTCCCAGTCATGGTCATTCAGGAATGTAGATCCCAAATTGCCCAACTTCCTGACTTTCAGGACAGACCAGGAATCTCATCTGTTTCAATGTACAGTCTCCCAACTTCTCAGTGTTGGTGTAAAAAATCTTAAAACCAGCTGCTCTGAGCAAAACATGTCTGTAAGCAGAGTGTTATCTCAACATCACGCTTGACCTGAGCAGCTCTTGTTGGCAACTCTGAGCAATAAAGTTAGAGATCAATGTCCCAAAATGATCAGATTGCAGCTCTAACACAGTCTTTAAGAATGTGAACTCCCTGGAAGGGCTTCATGACCATGGCTGTATCCTTGGTGTGTAGAACAGAGCCCAGGACAGTGGCAGCTTAACAACTACGTGCTGACTCAACAGTGAGCTCATTGGGATTAAGATGGCTGCTAGTCATTGCCATCATCTGGCCTATGCAAATCAGTAGAGGGGTTTCTGGGTCAAGGATGTTTATTTTAAGTCTTCAGCAAGACTGAAAGGACCTTTCAGATGCTCTGGCGGGTCGGAGACAGAAGCTAGACTGACCAGTTCTTGGGTCCTAATATCAGAGCTTCATTGTAGGCTAAGGAAATCCACCCCTCACCCGCAGTACCCCCTCTCTGTTATTACCACAGGGGGCATCTCTGGGTTGGGTAGCATCTGGGTCACTCAGACATGGCACTTGCTGCCTCCTGAGAACACAACCACCCACACCACAAATCACTTTTAGTTAGCAGCATGGTTGGAAAGATGGCACCCTAGGATGGAAAACCTTGGGGAGGAAAACCATTTTAGTCTAATTTCTTTGGGACATAGTTTCTGCTGTATGTTTTCCAGAGTCCTTAATTCATATAACTTGAAAAGATCAAGTGAATCTAAGGACTTTTTGGAGCCTTGATTATAATGTGCATTGCACACAATGTATGTTATATTTAGCTAAGAACTTTGGGTTACTTTGGTTGGTGTTTATTTTAGCTAAGAGTATCTGGCTTGCCTTTAGTCCCAGCACTCAGGAGGCAGAGGCAGGAGGATCTCTGTGAGTTTGAGACCACCTTCAAAAAAACCAAAAAAAAAAAAAAAAAAAAAAAAGAGTATCCGGCTAGTTTTTTCATGGAATTTTTTTCTTGTCAATATATACATATGTGTGTGTGCATATATACATGTATATATGTATGTATGAGTATTTTTTTTAAGATTTCTTATTTGTATGTGCGAGTGGCCCCAAGCATGTTATGTGTACACCTCTGCCTGGTACCTGCAGAAGTCAGAGAAAGGCATCCTGACTGGAGTTACAGGCAGTTGTGAGGCGTCTGAGGTGGGTTCTGGGAACTGAATGTGGGTCCTTTCTGCAAGAGCATCAAGTGTTCTTAACTGCTGATTCTTCTCTTCAGTCCCTTCAGTCCCTTTGAGTGTGTGTGGTGTGTGTGTGTGTGTGTGTGTGTGTGTGTGTGTCTGCCTTCTTCGGAAATCTCTACTTGAAATGATAATGAAGGCTTCCACAGTTATCTCTTTGTACTTACATTTTATTTTTTGAGACAGGTCTCACATATTCCAGGCTGTCCTCTAACTGATTATGTAGCCAAGGACAGCCTTGAATTTCTGATCCCTTTGCCTCCATCTCCGGAGGGTATATCGAGACTGGCTCTTTATCTTTCCAATTTTGGGAAGTGAGGTGGTAATGGGGTTGTCATCTTTTTGCTAATTAATCTTTTGACCCTTCTGCATCCTTGGCTTGGGTGCAGGGAATGCAGAGATAAGCCCTGAGATTCTGGGGCACACTTTGCCCTGGACATAGTACCAGGGTTAAAGCTGCAGCTCAGGATGCATCTCTTTCCACATTCTAGAACTTTCCACCTCTGAACAAAGATAGGTGGGCATATGAGAGTGACTCGTGGGTCATGGCTGTACCAACTTAGTGATAAAGTTCGGGGAAACGGTGGGGAATCCAAAGGTCTACAAGGAAGGAGGGCTGCTGAGGTCAGGTCTCCACTGCAGTGCAGAGAACTGTCAGGAGAGAGCAGTGCAGAGCTTTCTCTGTCCTCTCCAGAGAGTCTTCCTCTCCAGACAGGCTAACAGAGATCACCCCGAAAGCTCTCTACTTTGTCCCTCTCTGAGGAAGTCAGTTCAATGGGGGTGGAATCCTGGCCTCCACATTCTGGTCCAGGATCCCACTGAAGGCGTAAGGGACCTCTAAGGTTGTCACAGGAAGAGAGAATTGTGCACCAGTATTTTGGTAGGTGATAAGGTTTACTGAAAACTTCGCGGCCACATTCAGTACTGGTTTGGTGGATACATTGGAAGGAGGTTGCATAACATTAGGCGGGTGGAAGGGGCTGGGAGGAAGAGATGTAGGCACGTGTATCCATGTACGCATGCGCATATGCACACATGTCCGTGCTAAGTAGGGTGCTCGTCACGGTGCTGAATGGAGGAAGTTATGTGTGGATGTATGCATTTTAACAAGGAAAATGAACCAGAAGAGGAAATATGTTTTATCCACTGCGTGTTGCAAAAGTCTCACGTCAAAAAAGCTTGCCTTTCCTCTAGGTATGGCATCAAAAGGGAGTAAAAAAATGATTGGATCACCCAGATTATAAATAAGGTTATTTGTTTCTCAAAAATCCCTAGTAAAACATTAAATATCAGCTCTTTTGGGGGAGAAATACATTCATTTCCAGGAGACCTCAGAAAAGTGACTATCCTTTTGTTCCACCCAACCAGGTAGAAGAGGGGAAGACCCAGAAGGTCCCAAGGGTCCCCTCTGGTTTAGCCAGATAGCCACTCCCATCCTACCACTGAAGGAGATGGCTAATGCACATTTACAAATGAAACTGCACATCCATCACATTAAACCCAATGGAAAACACACACGGGATCAGTCCTGCCATTCACAGCCACAGAACAGGAGGGGACAGGAGGAGTGGATGCCAATCATGGGTCCTCCAAGTTGGGCTTGGAGAGTGTGTGTGAGGGCAGATGGTAGGAAGCCTCCTCCCAGGAGCCCCCAGTTCCTTCAGTGCCAAGCGCAATGGTGATGTGTGCAGATCCGCTGGCCCACCATCCCCCTGCAATGTTGGGTACTGACGGCAAGAACAGTATCACCCTCTTCAGACCCTGGCTTCCCATTGGGATAATGCTTCTTTCTGGTGTGTCTTCTGCCTTCTCTGGAGGATAGAATGAAGAAGGAGGCTAAAGGCTGGTGGTACCAGCCTGGGAGCAGAGGGATACCATGGGGACCTATGGAGTGGGAAGAACCCCTGGCCCCTAAAGGTTGACAGAGGGGCTGGGGTATCTGAAGAACTCCATCTGAGGATAGGAGCATCTAGAGTAAGACACCATGGTCCTATTGTTACAGGAGCTATGATATGACCACCTAGGGACAGATGTGGTCCCCAAAGTCATCTTAGTATGGCTCCTGATCCAGGTTCTGCTGCCTGCTTGGTCCTAGAGCTGACCCAGATGAAGAGCTGCTCTTAACCTCTTCAGGTTGGACCCACCGACAATATATTTCCAGGAGAGGAAGAAGGAGTCTCTTTTGGCTTCCTCCCCCTCTCCTACATCCATGGCTGCTACACTATGAGACAGGGTCCTGGTGGGACAAGCTGGATCCCTGTGAAGTCCATGTCCCACTTGAATCTGCAGGGTATGGCGTTGCCTCAGGCCCTCCTCCTCTGGCCTCCAATTATGCATTGGGGCTCCCACCGTCCTTGAGTGCCTTTCAAGGGAGCTCAGATTCTTGTGTGGGAGGGTGTTAGATCCCTCTGTCTTGTCCTACACTCCCAAGTCTGCCCCTGGCAAAGGTCCACTCTGCAAACATCACTGTCCACCTCACAGGGCAGGGTGTCTAAACAACCCGAGTCCTTTTCCGCATGGAGCCATGGGTATCGTCTGTCCTCAGGTATTTGGTGAGTTAGATCTCACTCTGCCTTGCTTCGAAGGCTGTTTGACTAGTCCCAGCAATGGAGTGCTCTTCAGTCTGAGGGTCCAGAACCAGGTTTTCACTGAAACTTGGTGGTTGGAAAGGAACAGGGTGTCACCTCTGTGCGCTTCTTCGAGCTATGATTCGGGGAAGCCAGGGCCCAACTTTCTTGGTGCTGCCTGCCCGTATCCCCTCCCCCCACCCTGAACCCTCCCAATGACACTCCTTTCCTGCTCGGTGACCAGTGCCATTTGGGCTGCCTGACTACTCCAGGGAGTCACTGTGTTCCAAGCCCAGGTCGCTGACATTCGTTGTCTGCAGCTCATCTGCTTCCTCCTCTAGCTCCTCCTCCTCCTCTTCTTCCTCTTCCATATCATCTTCATCCTCTTCTTCTGTTCCATCCAGCGAGTCATCATGCGCAGCCATCATGGCCTGCTGCATGGCCATGGTGGCATTATCTGAGGACAGGGACTGCAGGTTGTCCAAGTTGATGGAACCTACATGGGAGAGGACAAAGGTTAGGCCACACAAGGGCTACTGGTCAGCTCCAGCAGCCTTAGTGATGGGCTGGGTGGATGGGTTGGCTCATGGGATGGTTAAGAGCATGGGATTGGTGGGCCCCTTGTTTGTACGAGTACAAAACTGATTTGAGACAGTTCACTGGCATGGAGATTTCCATCCCTCCGTTCTTCAGCTTCTCCCTCACCACCGCAGGTGGTGCTAATACATACATACTCAGTATTCTCTATGTAAGTATAGGAAACATTTTATTTTTATTTATTTTACTTTCTTTTTTCTTTAGATTTGTTTATTTATCATGCATACAGTGCTCTGTCTGCATGCATGCCTTCACACCAGAAGAAGGTACCAGCTCTCATTATAGATGGTTGTGGTTCCTGGGAATTGAACTCAGGACCTCTGGAAGAGCAGCCAGTGCTCTTAACCTCTGAACCATCTCTCCAGCCCCTTATTTTACTTTCTAACTACCCTGTAGAGCAGGAGCCCTGATCCCCACTCTGAAAAGGAAGAAATGGGTTCAATACACTGACGGCCAGGATTTTCTGAAATCCAGCACCACCTCTATTTATTCCTATTCTACCTCAACAGATGGTGACCACTACATAGGAACCAGTGTACAGTCATATACACGAAGATATATGCATGCATGCACATGGGTGTCTCTGCCCTACTGCCCACACAGTGGTCTTCACATGCCAACCTCAGCAATGTCTAGCTGATTAAATTATTCATTGTTCACCAGGAAACCAGCAATCTGGGGAGCATGTATGAAGGGTGTGATGGAGAATCTGGAAGAACAAAGCTTCTCTTGGCCTCTGTTCACAAGCCAGATGCCTGCCTTGGTATTTATAGATGCCTTGGCCTTGGAGAGCTAAGCAGACACTGACTATACAGAGCAGCTCAAGAGTATGGAGTTTGAGGAGGGGGCTCTGCTGAGCAGCCACTGACTCCAAGGATCATCACCTCCCACCCCTTTGTGAGCTCGCTTTAAGTTTGTTAAAATTTATACAAGAGCTGGAGTAGTTTTTTTTGTTTGTTTGTTTTTGGCTCATACTTGTAATCTTAGCACCAAGAAGGCAGAGGCAGGAGGATCAGAAATACAAGGATAACCTTGGCTATACAGTGTGTTTGAGGTCAGACTTTATGAGATTCTATTTCAAACAAAACAAAACACAAACAAGAGAAATGAGCACGAATAGTCAGATTTATAAAAAGAAGGGGCAAGCACTGTGAAGAAGTAATGACAGGGATCCTGGTTGGGTAAGGAGACCTTCATCCCTTGAATCTTTGCTTTCCAGGAGCCCCTCCAGCCCCAACGTAAGGCATCCTCAGTCCTAATCTTACCATCAGGGTTTGTCCCTGGGGTGCTACCCTGCTGTTGCAGGACCCCAGCAGCAATGGAATTGGGCCAGAATCTTTGGGTGGGCCGGTGCTGAGACTTGATTTTCTTGGCTTTGGGAGCAGGATCTGGGTTGCTGGCATCAAGCATGGGCTGCAGGATACGCCTCCGAGCATTGATGAACCTGCCCATGGGTGATGGAGAAGATTTGGTTAGTGATCATCTAGGTCACATGGCTGGTGTTGGGAGTGGGGAAAATGTGATCATAGGCAGCATGGGAAAAATGCATAAAGAGATGTCAGAAATTCCTACTCGAGATTCACCAGATTTGAACAGAGAAGGTAAGAGCTGTGGTCACAGTCACCAACCTCTGATTTGCACTTATAACAGGGGTCCAGCTTTAAGGTCTAGTATCATCTATCCATCCTGGCCAGAAGCAGACAAGGATACTGACATCCCTGTGGGCTCAGGAAGGTATCTTTCCTTCCTCCTTTCCACCTTACTTTGTAAAATGCTTTGATTTCAGTGTACACGGAGTTGGGTAGACCAGATATCCACAGTTGGTTGCAACTTTGGTGCCTGATGCAAGACCCTTAGATTTGTCTCCACTGCAGATTCTCTGGCAGTGTCAGTTTTTCTAAGTCAAGAAGGGATGTGTTTGACTCAATTTCCCAGCAGAGGGCGCTGAGAAGCCACAGTTGAAGCCCAGGACAGGCTGACTCAGGGTCTCTGTATCTAGCCCACATAGGAAGAGGAATGGTTTGGCAGTGGAGCTGAGGCTGAGGTAGGTGTGGGCCTCCTGTCTGCTCTCCCTGCTCCACATTGCCTTGCCAAGCACGTGCCCCTGGATCAGAGCACCAACTCACCAGTTGTTTACTTGCAGGAGGGTGAGATTTGTCTGGGCCGCAATCTGCCTCTTCTCATCTTCTGTGGGGTAGGGGTGCTGAAACGAAAGAAAGGCTGATGAGGAGTTGTAGGCATGTGGGGGCCAGATCGCCCTGGAGTTCATCAAGACATGGACACAACCCCAGGACTTTGGAGCCAAAACTGGGGAAAGGGCAATATTTGTTCTTAAGGACAATGGGCTTGGAGTGGACAGAGAGGTTCCCAAGTGCCTTAGGCTTCCCAGCTCACTGTCACAATTGGGACCAGCGTAGTTTCTGGAGTCAGTTCAGTACTGATTGCAAGGTACTTTCTCGTGCTGCTCACGAACACTCATGAAGGCGGGCTTTCTCAGAGCTAGGATCAACAATGGCTTCCAAAGCCTCCAGAAAGTAGTATGTGTGAGAAGGGGATGAATGAATGCAATCTAAGTTGATTGTTGTATCTACTGTGTATCCAGATTTACACCAGGCATTTGGAAAGACAGGGTAAATGTAACAGTACACTGTTGACATGGGACCTTTTAACTCTTTGAAATGCTTCCATACAGCTAACTTCAATCCATCAAACCAACCGTTACAGCTATGAAGTGGATCAGATTAAAAAACTACCCATTGTCACTCAGATGGCAGTGCCCACTCAGTTCTTTGGACTGTAGCTCTTATTCCCTTGTGGAGGGCTGAGTGGCACAGGTGTCTCCTGTGGGCTTGCATGCGGTGGTTCAGCCTTGATTATATGTTTGCTCTCACTCTTCAAACACCCTTCATGAAGGCACAGTGTGCACACACAATGCTCTCCCACACAAATGACTACTGATGGAGGAAAACAAAGGCAGGCTTGGAGATGCTGTGGTTTGGGTTGAGTGCTATGGAAACTTAGAGGAAGGAAATATGTATTGGCTAGAGCAGTAGGAGGATGGCTGGGGGAGAGGCATTAAAGAAAGGAAAAGTCTGATTGGGTGTGGTAGCTCATGCTTATAATCCCAACCCTTCAGAGGCAAAAGCAGGAGGATCAGCCTGGTCTACAGGGCACTCTTGGGGAAAAACAATCCTAACAAAGAAACAAAAACAAAAGAAAAGGAGAACCTAAGGAAGAGGGTCTTGAGCCCAATGAGTGTGGAGGCTGAGAACACTGAGTTACTGTGTTTCTAGGGCTTTCTGAGGCTATGGCACACATGTGTCTGACATCCAGTAGGCGTCATGAGAGTTAAGGGACTGAAGATTCATCCTAGAAGCAGGGAAGACTTGGTGGTAGATGATCAAGCCATCTAGCATTCTTGGACCAGGATCATTCCTTCTGTTCATGTTGCTAGTAGACAAGAAAGTCTTGGACTCTCTAAAGTCCCAGAGACTGGGGTTCACAAGCTAGAGCTATTGTGACTAGCTGTGAGGCCTCAGGCATGGCACTTAACAAGACATTATTAAGTTATGTTATGATTAAATACTTGTAAAGAGTTCGTACTGTGAGGATGGGATGACATGGGCAAGATGTTTGAGGAATTGGAGTGTCACAGCCTTGGAAGTGCTGGCATTAGCAGGGACAAAGGAGAGCAGCCTCTTGGGTTGGCCTCCATGCCCCCTGACTGAAGCAATTGGGATCGTTTGTTACTTTAACTCACACCTCTGACCCTGACTACCACACAGGGCGCCTGACCCAATAATTCATACAATATTAAGAGTCTAAAAGAAGGAAAGCACACCAGTGTTACTACAGCCAATTTCATGCTAATTGGGAGGGGGCAGAGGGAGGCCAGGAGGGGAGATGTCAGGCCCTGGGCAGGTAGGGACTCTGGGATCCTGATGACACTCCTACCATACTTCACAAGGTTCACAGGAAGGAGCCAAGCAGCCTCCCCGTCCATGGCTGCTAGATCTGTGAACAAAACAGGCTCTTCCTTTGCCATCCATGGAGGATTGGTTTCAAGACCCTCAAAGACATCAGTATCTGTGGATGACCCAGTCTCATTCTGTAATATGGCACAATATTTACACATGGGCCTCTACATCCTACACAGAGCTAAGCACTCTGGAACCTTAGAGAAAGGTAATACCTGGTGGCCATATTCTCCTGGATGCCGAATATCATCTCTGGATTACTTACACTATCTCAGACAATCATGTGGAAATGGTTATTATACCGTATTGTTTAGGGAAATGATGTTAAGAAAAGAGTGCTAGAGATAAAAAGACACCTGAAATTCGGGGTTCACAGCTGAGATGAAAGGTGGGGGGGAGCTACTCTATTGAAGGTAGTCTGTACCAAGGTCTCTTTGGGTCACAGGAGAAGGGTGACTTGGTTTGGTTGGGAGGTTGCCTAGGGAGGTGGGGGCTCAACTGGGCTTTGAGGAATAGCTGGTACTCCAGGAGAGAAATAGACCTTCCAGGTGGGGGCCTTACAGCATGACTTAGCTAAGCCAGTCCTATGAGCATCTCTTTCCCTTTCCCCTATTAAGGACCCAGACTAGCATGGAAGGATGGTGCTCCCCATGTCTAAGGGGTTCCTGCTGCCAGCACTCAAGGATCGGATACCTTAAAAACAGATAGACAGACTTGCATCTAACAGCTCAAATAATGAGCATTGCACTGATTATTCCCGTTCTGCTCCCGCCACCTCTCCTTCCTCAGGAGGTGCAGGGTGGAGGCTGTGGGTAAGTAGAAACAGTTAGCCCAGCTTTGGGAACAGGTGTGTGGGCCAGAACATTCCTGGCACCACAGCCAAGTGCCAGAGGAGCAGTCCAGCTTGTACACGCCTCAGGCCACATGATTCCCGAGGACAGAATCAAAATAGTCCTGGCTCCTGGTCAGACCACGATTGAGTCAGTGCTACTTTTAGCACAACTGGAAAGGCTTTAGGCCAAGGACAAGAGAGGGAGTGAAATGAGACCTTGGGAGGTAAGCACTGTGCCACAGAAGCCCTGTGATCACCAGCTGGGGGAATTCCCCTGGAGGCGGAGAGGAAGGGCCCAAGCTGCAGCATCCTCCAGGGAGATGATTCTTCCTTTATCAGCCTGGAGATTTCTACAACTGGGCAAGGCTGCTTGATGGTGAAGGGCCATTGAAGAGAGGGTAGGGTCTTGCCCCACCGTCTGGTGACTGTTTGTCCTGTATCTTTCATCCTGACCTTTCTCTAGTTATCATGGACGTAGAAAAGGCGCACATTTGTTGGACTTCAGAACAATGCAATGGGAAGATAGAACAAGTATGTTACCCTGACAGATGCACAGAGGCCTCCCAGACATCTCCAGCTGAGCACTCAAAGACTAGGGACTTAAAGTATGTGCCATAAGTGAGTGTTTTTTGCTGTGGTTATTTGTTTTGTTTGACTCCATTTCTATAAAGAATTCAACATAACCTAAAATCTCTGCGGCCCTTCCTGACTTCCTGAGTCCTCCTTCACATCTCCACAACTCTTATCTCCTTGGGCTAAAAGGACACTGGCATAGCTTTTAGGTTGAAAAGTGAACTCTGGTCAAAAGAAACCAGTCCAGTACTGAGTTTTGCTTTTTGTTTTCCATTCAAACTCACCCTAGGATGATCCTTCCACCTCCTTAGCTCATGTGGATTTCACCAAGTGGTTGCCTGGGTCACAAAGGGACCTATTACACGGGGAACATCAGCTTGTGGGTATCAGGGGAGCCCAGGCTGCCACCAGATTGGACTGTAGACTCAACAGGGAGCTTGGGGTCTCATTTCCCCAGCCCTGCTCTGGGGCCTACTGAACCTTTCTCCATCCCACCACAACCCCTGACCTCAACAACCATGTGGCAGGGGCTTGCTTTGGGCCCTTCATTCTATGAGCATGCCACTGCTCATGAGGGCTTATGACCCAAAGGGAGGCGGCCAGCAGGGCCAG
Organism: Cricetiscus sungorus; assembly: GCA_030556225.1. Lineage (NCBI taxonomy): Eukaryota > Metazoa > Chordata > Mammalia > Rodentia > Cricetidae > Cricetiscus > Cricetiscus sungorus. Next base: position 40,563,191 of record JANBXA010000740.1, on the reverse strand, counting down.
AACTTTGAAATGACCATGTGGCATCCCATCTAACATGGCAGAGTGAGCAAAGCAATCAATCAATCAACCAAGCAAGCAAGCAAGCAAGCAAGCAAGCAAGCAAGCAAGCAGACAAGCAGACAAGCAGGCAAGGGCAAGCAGATAAACAGGCAAGCAGACAAGCAGAAAGCAAGCAAGTAAGCAGACAAGCAGACAAGCAGGCAAGCAGGCCTAGCATGACTGAAGCAAACACAGTTAGTGATGGGTTTCTTCCTGCCACACTTGCCCCTGTTTAGAAAGTCTACTGTTACTCCTACCCCCTTAAAAACACAAAGAGAAGCACAGAGAACCAAGCGGCATAGTATCACCTATTACCACACAGCAAATGCTCACACATTCATCCACTGTCAGGTTAAAAGATGGGAGTCTGCTCCTACCCTGGGTGCCCCTTCTGCTCCCTTCAAGTCACCCTCCCAAAGATAACATTTTTATGACAATCACTTTCTTACTTTTCCTTATGTCATTTTTATGTATTCTATCCTGTAACGTGATGGCTCAGTTTTGTCATTTTTGTTTTTGTTGTTTGTCACTTTTTCTTTATTTTGAGACAGGGTCTTATATAGCTCACGTTGGTTTTGAACTCATAACCAAGGATGACCTTGCACCTCTGATCCTCTTGCTTCCATCTCCTGAGTGCTGAGATTATAGCATGTGCAACATTTTTGTCTGGGTTTTTTTAAAACATAATAATAATGAAATCATTTGTTCATACACACCCTTGAGTGACTGTAGTTATTTACTTTGTTGCTGTATAGTTTTCCACTGTGGAAATGTTCTGCCTCTGGTTTTGAGTCTCTAAGCTATCCTTTCTCCCTGTGGTTTGTATTTCAGAGCGTTCATTACACTGGTTCCTAATAATTAGCTTTCATCCCTGCTCCTACTCACCTTAAACCAACCTAGTCTCCTTGTCCCAGCTTCACATGCTTCCCTAGAATACCTCCTACAGGGGTGACTTGTTATCTGCCCCCCGAAAGGGACACGTTGTCCATGTTTTGAGAAAAGGGTCCACATGTTTCTCCTTCTCTCCTTTCCGTCTGCACAGACAATGACTTGCCCACTGAAAGTGTTTGATGCATACTTGTTGAATGAATTCATGTGGAGGTTTGAGGTGTGAGTTTGTAGACAAGATGGATGGTGGGTCACTGATTCAGACCCCCCAGGAATTAGGTGACCCCAAGTCACCCTACTGCTGCTCCTTGATTGGTTGTTGAATAATTTTGGGGTAGTCAGTAGGGGACACCTAAGAGTCTATCAAGATACTTCCCCTCTGCTGGGTGGTGGTGGTGCTCACCTTTAACACTAGCAGTCAAATGGCAGAGACAGGTGCTTCTCTGTGAGTTTGATGCCAGCCCCAGGACATCTCGGGGCTACAACCCTGTCTTGAAACCCCTTCTTGAAAAACCTAAAAACAAAAGATACCCCACCTCTCTAGAGAGGTCACAGAGGTGGCCCTGTGAGTGTGGGGTCCTAGACCTGCCTCTCAGTAGCTCCAGACCTTGACCAATTTTCCTCTTCTGCAAAGTTAGGAAATCATTTTACCAGCCTCAAGGTGGTTACGAAGATGACATGAACTCACAGAACTGGCAAGGTGGCTTAGAACAGTGCGTGTCATACTCTGTGTGTTTCTTAAAAAGAGATCAGAGAGGGACAGGGAAATCTTTGGCTCAGCCCTAGCCCTGAAAAGCTGCAGGTTGTCTGTTGGCAGCCAGCTGGAGTCCCACACTCCCTTTTCCTCAAGGGCTTCCTTTCCTGCATCCTCAAGGATGGATAGGTCCTGTGCACATGCGTGTTTTCTCCTAACCTGCTCAGGCTCCCTGGGGATGCTGTGAGATTGTACATCTCTCATGACATATTTGGAAGGCATCTCTGGAAGCCACCAGTCTCCTGTGGGTATTCTGGACCTCTCACGCTCTGACACTCTGTCGTCCTCCCTAGGGAGTTAGAAGGCAGCTTCTGTTTCCATACAACAAAAAGTGAGTGGAAGAAAACAGTCTAATACCACAGCAGAAGTTGGAGACCCAAGTCTCATTGGCATCAAGAAAGGGTGCAACCAAGAACACAGCCAGGCTGCTTTCTGCCTCCCGTTCCCGCCATGCCAAGGTGCCCATGTGGGTCATCAAACTCCAAGGTAAGACTGGGGATGAAGAAAACTTCATGATGAGAGCATGTTGGAGGGAGGGTTTAGTCACTTCTGTCAGCAACAGTTAGAGTGTTAAAGCAACAGCTAAAGATGATCACTTGAGAGACAATTGTCACCTAAAGTGACTGCCCACATTCCACCCAATCCCAAACCCAAGCCATCCTTGAAGTCCAGCCTACATCCCAACTCCTTTCCCCAAGCCCTGTAAATAAACACCTCAAAACTGTTCAGCCCAAAGAGTTCTGGAGCCCATCCTCTACCCCTGGAGCCCAAGAGGGGGCTGTGTAGAGACAGTGATACCTTACCCCAGCTATGGCTTCGGGCCTGAGCTGGCCAGAGACCCCTGACTGGTATCCACTGCAGGCAGACCAACGACTTTACTATTCTGAGAAGATTGGGACACTGGGCTCTGCTGAGCCACTATCACATGTCACTCAGGGTGCAGGGTGCTCCAAGATGGTTCAGACAGTCTCTCTGTTGAGTGCCATCTGCCTTTCTGTGCTTTCAACCAGACTTCTGTGAAGTTATACAGACGTCCATGGGAGCGTTTCCTATCTGTTGACAGTGGTTATTACCCCTGTGGGATGCCCGTAGCAGCTAGCTAACTTTTAACATTTATAGTGTGGAGAATGCTCTGCTAGAGTCCTCACTGTTGCTATCAAGGCACCTATGAGTTAGGCTTTGTTCTCATTTCACAGATGAGGGGAAAAAGGAGATCTCAGAGGAGCATGTCAACTAGATCTAGCTATGCAAGTAGTGAGGGCCAGGTCAGTGGCAGGGTTTGTATCTAAGTTGCCTTTTCCTAGGATGTTTAGTCACTGCAACAGACACAAAGTTACAAGAGCCAGCACTGCTATACCTGCTTTAGAAAGAGGACCTCAGAGGAGGGAAGCTGACTGACTTACTGAAAGCCACAGAGCTAGCGAACATGGAGCAGAGCAGGACCTCTTCAGCTCTACCCACCTCCCACACTAGGTTCCTGATGCTCTGCCGTCTGCCTTATTTGAACATGCTGCTCCTACATTTGAATGAACCAGAATGTGCACAGCCTTTTTCATCCACTCCCCAGAGGACATGCCTCCTGTTGGTCACTTTAACAGACATCCCCCCCTCTTTGGCTGGGCACATCTCTGACTATGATGTCAAAGGACTTTTGTGTAACCCAATACGTGGCTCTGGACATACTATTCTGTGTCTGACCAGCACATGCAGCCAGTATCTCTCCCCTTTACTAACTCCTGTATTCTTGACTCTTTGGAATGTTGGCTTTGTGTACAGAAGTGTTTTGTTCGCTTTTGGGACAGTGTCTCACATAGCCTGGGGTGGCTTTGAACTCACTAATTGGTTGAGGGTGGCCTTGAATTCCTGTTTCCCCTGCCTTTGCCTTCTGGATGTCTAGATTATAGGCATGGACTATCACACCTTGGCTCTTGGCTTTAATAAAAAGTTTATTATTATTATTATTATTATTATTATTATTATTATTATTGTGTGTGTGCACATGGATATGTGCATGTGTGTGTGCATGTAAATGTGGATTGTGTGGATGTATGAAAGTCAGAGGATGACCTGTGGGAATTGGTTCTCTCATTCCACCCTCTGGGTTCTGAGATTGCCCAACTCAGGTTGTCAGCCTTGGTGGCAGGCACCTTATATGCTAGCCATCTTGCTGGTCCCAAGTATCTTGTTTTTGAAGCCCCCCATTCACTTAGCAGCATTTCTCATGCATTCTAGTTTCCTGTGTTATTCCACAGTCAGGACTCTCCGCCTAGGACTTAAAGGTCAAATTACCCAAATATGATTTTGATGATGTAAATAAGGCACTCCTTAGAATATTAAAAGAAACAGAACCTACGAAATTTGAAACAACTTCTAGCTCCTCCTCTGGCACCCCATTTGGCTTGGTTTCTCAAGATACAACGAGGTGGGCAACCTGCAACTGATCTTAGCTGAACGCAAGTAGAGTAGAAAAGCCAACTTTGAACTAATTCATGCTAAACTGTGAATGACTGATGGCCTCATGGCCTTCCCACAGGCACTTGCTTCTCATGGTGTAATTTAAAATGGACAAGACCAGTTGAAGCTCAGACAATAAGAGCAAGAAGATAAAAGTAGCAGAAAAAATGATGACTCAGATCCTCATGTCACATTCTCAGAGGTTGGTAATTCCCTTCACAAATTCTCTTACATTTTTGTTAACATTTTCTAAGACAAGTCATAGGACAAGGACTTCCCAGGTAACACTTGAAGTATTTGGAGCAGTAGCTCTGCCTGTGTCAACTCAAGTATTTCACACTTATCATGTTCTAGACTCACCAAAAGCCACTCAAGTTGGATATTGTATTCCCATTTTTCATCAGAGGAAATGTGCTTCATGAGGTCAAGGACTCCCTCTAGGTCCTCTTGTGTCCTACCTGAGAGACTGCAGTCTCTCTGTGGGACACATTGATGTGTCTAGATCTGGGGAGCAAGTGGGTTCTGCCAGTGAGCTGGTGACAAGACCATCTACAATTCCTTCAAGGCTTAGCACAGTGCTCTGCAAAGGGGAGGTGGCAGGAAATGCAAAGAACACCTGTGGGGTGGTTGACAGAACCCGAAAGATGGATAGGTAACTGGCTAACTTCACCTTTACTGCCCACCTTTACTGCCCTATGGGCTCCACCTGGAAGTGTAGCCAGTTTCTCCCAACCCTGAGCCTAGCATGCAAGGCATTAGGCACGCTGGTAAGATAGCTGGGAAACAGACTGTCAGATCCTGCTATATCCACAGACATTCAGAGCAGTTTTCCTCAGAGTCTAACATGGAAACCACCCAAGTGTCCCGCAGCTGAGGAAGGAATGTAAACACAGTGTGATCTAGACACACAATGGAGAGCTATCAGCCCAAGACAGAATGACAGTGCTTACTCTGAGGATGGGCCTTGACAACATGATGCTAATTAGGCAAGTTCTCCACCACTGAGCTAGGCCTCCAGCCTCATGATACTAATTAAAAGAACTCAGCCACAAAGGCTACCTTATGATTTACTTGAGTGAGAGTTCTGGAAGAGCTGATCCATAGAGACGCGTAGTAGAGTCCAGGTTGTGAGACACTGGGAGTATTGGCTAATGGCTGTGGGATTTCTTTTGGAGTAAGAAAAATACTTGGAATTAGGTAGATGTGATGATTGTGCAAGAGTGGAAGTATACTAAAACCTATGCTACCGTTTCTATTTTGGAGACAGGCCATCTATAACCCAGGCTGTTTTTTTTATTTATTGTATGCTTGCTTTGACCTAAAACTTCTGATCTGCCCAACTCCATTTTCCAGGTCCTAGGATTGCATGCATGTGCCATGATTCCAGGAATATTCCTATATTCCATGCTGGGGATCTATCTTGCTAGGCAAGCACTCTACCAATTGAGACACACACCCTTACTCTAGAATTATATATTTGAAGGGTAAATTTTATGGTGCATGATGTTAACATTTAAAAAATTATACAGGGGAAGCCCCTAGTGTCTCTTTTTTTTGTCCTCTGATATGTCTGTCTGTCATCTGTCTGTGTGTCTAGCATAGCAGGGTTCATAAGAGGATCTGGAGTAAGGACCTGAGTTCTGTGTGGCTGGGATGGAGGTGGAAACGAATGAAGTGCAGTTGGGCCCCAGATGCAAGCCTCACCAACATGATGAAGCTGATGGGTGGGGAAGGGCATGTGTGAGGTGGCTTCACTGTGACTTAGAACCTGAGCCTGGGTGCATAAAAGCCCACAATTCTCCCATGACAGGTCTCTGGCTGAGAAGTCATACTGTTGTGGGTTCAGATCCTGCTTGTTCTTAATATCTGTGTGGTCTTATGGAACTTGAGCTTTCTCTGAGTCTCAGTTTTGTCACTGGTAACACAGGACCTACCTACTTCCTGGGGTGCTTGTGTGGGCTAAACGAGACGATATACTAAAGTGCAGAGCATAGGCTGACTGCCCTGGGGAATGGAGGGCCGTGCTGGGGCTGGGGCTTTTCTCCAAGACCTCCTGGCACACAGGATCATCAAGGTTAGGGATGGAAATGGATAGAACTGCTAACTGGTCAGGGTGACAGGTGTTGGGAGTAGCAGGGCTGGTGTCACAGCTGAGGTGGAGGAAGAGTGACTTTCTCTCCTTCACAGAGGTCCCTCTCCCAGGGCTTCCGCATGACCTGTGGGGCTATGGACCTGTGTGGCTTCCAGACGGAGTTTAGCCTTTTTTGGCCAAAAGGAAATAACAAGAAAATGTCACCACATTCTTCAGGGACTGAAAGCCCGCAACTAAGGATGACAGTGTCCCCATCTCATTTCAGCCTTGTAGCTGGGAGTTAACCTCCCACCCCAGGTACTTTCTATCATCTCAATGCATCTCTGTAACTGCTCATGGCACAGAACATCGAAAACAACAAGAGGCCCGTGACACAGGACAAAAGCAAGGGGAAAATACAACTTCTGCCTGATGGAACGGCATGGAAAAGCCAGTCAGTGTTTATAGAACTGCTCAGAATCACTATGCAGCCGAGGCGGCAGATTACAGAATGCTCTGTGCATCTCCTGCAAACCATCCACTGGCTTCACACCCAGGATGCAGATGAATAGAGAGAGCGCTCCTGTGGAAGCTTCACCGGCCAAATATACAGCTTATCAAAAAGCCAGCCATACCTGTACCCAGACTGGTGGGTGCCAGTTACACATGATGCTGCGGTTCTGGGGCTTAATGAATGAAATACCGTGCAGAAAGAAAGAGTTATTGTTGCTAAGAAAACTAGGTAAAAAGCTTTGGAAAAATTGAGGCTCCAGTATGCTTTAAAATGCCGACTTCCTCAGATTGGGTGGGACACACACGAAACTCTGGAATAAAGATCGAGAAGATCCCAAAACTGGATTAGAGTCCCAAAGTCAGTGTTTTACTGCACTTGATGTGAGGTTGGGATTTGAAGATGTTTTATTATAAGAAAGGTTTATGCAAGTAAAATGATAAAGTTTAGTCAGAAAAAGATGTTGGTTCTCTACCAAAAGATTAGCACATGAATACATGTATATCTTCTAAATTAACACGAAGCATGTCTTTTGGGTGGTTGTTCCTCTTTTTAGCTTTTCTTTCAAATTAACCAACCCATAAACTAGTTGTGCTAACAAAGCTGGAGCCAGGACAGTTACAGTACCCGGATGTTTGTTTGTCCTTCATACCTCCTTCTCTCTCCTAACGCTGGGCAGTCAGTATCTGCCCAGTGTATGGAACCATGAGGGGGATTTCCCAAGAACCGTGGTCCCTGGGTTTTTTTTTTTTTCCTCAGAACAACAATGACATCACATGTAATTTAGAGCTCAGATGTTTGGAAGAAATCTTGAACCTTGTCCTTCTTGCAATGCACCATGTGACTCAGTACACTGAGAATAATGAAGAGGGGCTGGGAAGATGGATCTGTGGGCAAAGTGGATGAGGACCTGTGTCTGGGTCCCTGGCACCCATGAAAACGCTGGGTGTAATGGGATATCTGTAACTCCAGCACAGAGTGTTTGTTTCCAGACAGGATCTCATTATGCAGCTGGCCTGGGGGCTTGCTACACAAACCAGGCTGGCTTTGATTTATGAACTCTGCCAGATTAAAGGTGTATACCACCACACCTGCCTTATAACCCCAACACTGTGGGGTTGGAGATAGGGGGACCCGGGGGATTTCTCTAGCCAGCCAGTCCAGGGGAAACAGAGAGCTGCAGCTCTATGAGAGACTAAGGTGAATAGTGATAGAGGAAGATGATTGACCTCTGGTCTCTATATGCATGCACTAGGAAGTGCACCCCACCCCCATGCAACCAATATCCCCCCTCTTTCCTCCTCCTCTTCTCTCTCTCTCTCTCTCTCACACACACACACACAAACACACACTCTTTTAAAAAGTAGACACATCTTTGTAGAACAAACAAACAGTTCATCATAAATAACTTCTTAAAGATCGAGTGAGTCGCAAAAAGGTCCACACACTGAGTCAAGGATTTAAGGCTCATGGAATGATGCACAGCCCTGTTCTTGGGAGATTTGCCACAGCCGGGAGACTATGTACATAGGTACACCCTCATCCACAGCAAGCACTATAGAAAGTTTGCTCTCTGTGTCAGAGGACGGCAAAAACCGGCACTTTCAAAGCAGGCACTTTAGGCAAAATGACACATTAACTGCTCACCTCCAGAGTTCACAGATATTGGGACTCAGTCTAAAAAGCGTGTTCCAAGCTCAGTGTGGTGGCATGCAGCTGTAATTCTAGCATTTGGGAGACTGGAGCAGGAGTATCATGAGTTTGAGGCCAGCCTAGCCTCATAGTAAGACCCTGTCTCAAAAATGAAACCAACACAACTAAACCATATATGACTTTGCTCTTTGTTTATTGTAGTAGAAGGTTCAAAAGAGAAGAACTTCTTTTTGTTGCTTTTAGGCGGGGTCTTTCTATATAGCCCAGGCCAGCCTTGAACTCACACTCTTTCTGCCTCAGCCTATCAAGTACCAGGATGGGTACCATCACCATGCCCAGTCGACAGTTTGTTATGTTTATCCTGTCTTCCCACTTTCACCACTCTGAGGACGAAATGCCACTGGAATTATTACCCAGCAAGTAGGAGAAACAGTTCATAGCCCAATGCTGTCTTCAAGTCTGTCTTCCCTCTATTGTGTCACCAAGAGCTTTTTAGTGTCTGCTGGAGCTGGAGACTGAGAAGGCATGCAGAGCTGACCATGCTGCTCTTGATGACCGCCTGTGTGGCTCGGCCATGGTCTGCTTAGAATGGCTACTGGGTGTACTCATTTTGATAAAGTTGCCTAGACTCTTCCATTTAGCCCTGAAGTTCTGAATTCTGATTTTGGAAGCCCAGTGGCCACTCCCACCTCATCTTTCAAGGCCTCATCTTTTACACTTTTTCCTCCCCTTTCTGAGCCAGTAGCAGCAGCAAGTACTAAGAAGTCCTTGGGCTCTAGGTCTCACTTAAGCCTCCTCCAATCTTCCCTGTAGCTGATGATTTAGCAAAACCTTTTTCCGAGACCACAGTCTCTGCATGCACAGTGTGGTGCCTGTGCAGTGGGCTACTAATCACTCCCTGCTGTAATTGCACACCCCAGCACGCACACACACAGATGTACACTCACACACACACACTCACACACACACTCACCATGAGATGCTGGAAGAGCCAAGAACGCATTATATTGGTGGCATGCTTGGGCAAGACTCCTCGTTTGTTCTTGGACTTCTTATCCTCATTGTCCAGGAGGGAGGTGAGGTCAAGGTTAACCTTCAGGGCACGTGAAGAAAAAATCAGCATCAGCAGCCTGTGAGGCCAGTGGCTAGGGACCTGTTGCCATAGTAATGGTACACTCTCACTGCCAACCCCCTTTTCCCAGGTTATTCTTAGGGCCCTGGGGAGGTCACCTTTTCCTCTCACCCCATTCCACCCCCTCAGAGAATGGAGATGAGGCTTGGGGTGAGGGGAGCAGGGAAATAGGAGGAGGGGGGAGGTGGTAGGAGAGGAAACAGCCAAAAAGGGTCATGCAGGAAGTACTGAAGATGTGAATTTGCCATAAACCAACCAACAGTAATTAGCATTTCTGTGATACTTTACAGTTTGCAAAGCACTGTCCCTCACCATGGTTAATCCTCATCCCAGTCCTGTAGGTTGGCTGGGCCATTTACAGTGGGTATTAATCCCTCTTTATTGATAAGAACTGAGGCCCAGAGAGGTTAGGAGACTATGTAAGATCACAGAGTTAATGTCAGGTCGAAGGCATCTGCCTTTAGATCTTTCTATAGATCTGAAATCTGTGTCACTGAGGTGCATAGTGGTTGGAGCTGGGGACCAAACACAGGAAATACATAGTCCTTTGATATAAACTCTGGAGGTAGTCAAATCCCCAGAGCTGATAAAACCTTGCTTAGCTTCAGCTTCCTCTCTAGAAATCAGCCTCTTAGAGGTGAGGATTAAGTGAGTCATTTGCCACAGTGCCCAGCAGACAGTAAGCAATCACAGGTAGCCAGCCTCCCACTGCTCATGCACAAGTGCACACACCTGCACACTCACCTGCATGCACAGTGACACACCTGCACACTCACCTGTGCACTCTGTGTACACACCTGCACACTCACCTGCATGCACAGTATACACACCTGCACACTCACCTGCATGCACAGGCACACACACCTGCACACTCACCTGCATGCACAGTGCACACACCTGCACACTCACCTGTGCACTCTGTGTACACACCTGCACACTCACCTGCATGCACAGGTGCACACACCTGTACACTCACCTGTGTACTCTGTGTACACACCTTCACACTCACCTGCATGCACAGTGACACACCTGCACACTCACCTGCATGCACAGATGCACACACCTGCACACTCACCTGTGTACTCTGGATCTGGATGGCTCCCTGGGGGATTGCTTGGGTGACCACCTGACCCTGGGAGGTTACCATGGTAACCGGTTGATATAAGGCTCCACCTGAGGAGACAACCAGTTTTGGGGTTCCCTGCCATGGAGGTGGGAAAAGAGCAGGCAAGCAGGGTCCCCAGTTGCTTGGCATGCACATGGGAAGATTCTTGAGGACAGTGGCAGGATGTATGTTTGTTCCCCTTGTAGGAGAGGCGTGGGTGAGGTAAGAGATGGTGTCAAGGGGGAAAAGCAGAGTGTTTGGTGGGGAGTATTTAGGGGAAGGGGCAGGGCCTTACTCAGTCTTGGATGTGCGTGTGTGCATGCTTTGTGTGTGTGTGTGTGTGTGTGTGTGTGTGTGTGTGTGTGTGTGAGAGAGAGAGAGAGAGAGAGAGAGAGAGAGAGAGAGAGAGAGAGAGAGAGAGAGAGAGAGTTCCCGTGTGTGGAGGGGTGAACCATGAGATTTTGTTCCAGCCCATCATAATCAGGTCTTGCTCACCACGTGCAGAATATTTCAGGCAAGAAACTAAATGGAAGTCCCTCCCTTAGCAGAGAACACTTCTTACTCCCAGAATTCCCAGGGGCACCCCTTCTTTTCCCAAGATACTTCCCACAATCCCCAGAACCCTGCACCAACCTGACACGACTTGTGAGTTGACGGTTGTCATGGCGATGTTGCCCTGCTGGAGTGCTGAGGCTGGGACCACAATCCCCTGGGGGTTATTGGAGACCCCAGACATGGAATTGGGGGAATTCTGCAGGAGGTCCTGGCAGTAAGGGAGGGGTGGTTTGTGACAATGTCCCTAAGAGCTTAGATGCTATATCCCCTTCCCCACAACACGCAACTCCTGTTCCTCCCAGACACAAACCAGAAGGCAGCTCTCAGGACTTCTGAAAGAGTGGATAAGAAGTCGCAATCTTAAAACAAACCAACCAAAGGCCCATAATAGCCTTACATTTGCATTTCATTCCACTGCTGACCTGAGGCACAAATGACCACCCCCAAACCTGTGGGCCTCACCACAGCTCCATTTTGGGATCTGCAGTTGTGAGGTCTGGGTTCCAAGCCCAGAGACTCTTTAATGGGTCAGGGTGTGTTCCAGGCTTTGGAGTTTTAAAAACTCCTCAGGTGATTCTGGCTTGCAAAAACCCTCCTTTAGGGGTTGGAGACATGGATCAGTGATTAAGAGCATTAACTGTTCTTCCAAAGGACCCAAGTTCAATTCCCAGCACCCACATGGTAGCAAACAACTGTTTGTAACTCCAAAATATGACACCCTCACACAGACATACATACAGGCAGAAGACCAAAGAGAATGCAATAGAAATAAGTAAATTATTATTTTAAGCCTCCATTCACCTGCTCAGTACTTACTCAGCTGTAGGCTCAACTGCCCAGATATTCACCCTGGCCCTCCCCTCTCCCAGCACCTCTGTTCTTTATCTGCCTCCAGCCCAAAACAGCCTCCCATCTTGTATGTGTTTCTTTATTCATTCTGTGCGGTGCTGGCTTTTGTGCACACGCTGGACAAGTGCTCTACCACCCAAAGCTACACCCCAGCCCTCTAATGATTTGCCTTTGTACATCCTTAGTATATTATGATACTAAAAATGTTTGCTTAAAAATAATAACAGCATCTTGTGTCACCGTATAGCCTGTCTTCTAACGGCAGCGCACATAAACCTAGACTCCATCCACATATTACCTATTCTTCCATCTTCCCTGCATTCTCAACACAGAATTATACTGGGACGAGAATCCCCATGGCCCAGATTGACAGCCAGCTTGTTTTAGCAGCAGCCTAGACAGCCAAGAAGATAACTTTTTCCTGGTGTCTTGTTCCCCTCATCATTCCCTTCTAGTAGTCAGTGAGGAAGTCCTTGGCTATGATGCTGAAGGTCTCCTGACAGCAGAGGAGGAAGGCTTCACTGCAGGCCTCCTGGATGAAGCAATGGCCCTCCCTGCTTCCTGGGCACCTGAGCATGGCGGCTTGGTTCTTGAAGGAGTCGTGAAAGAGGAAGTGAATGTGTGTGAGAGAGGCTTGTGTTTAGGTGTGGAGAGAAAAAGAAAGAGAAATAAGCTACAGAGGAGGGAAGCCTGGGAGCTGAGCCTGCCTCTCTTGAGCTCTTCCCAGCCTCAGAACCTCATTAGAATACAGCGCTTGAACTAGTCAATGAACCCAATGGCCATTAAGGATCCAGAGCTCAAAGCTGGGATCAGAAGGCATGATTAATAAAGAATTGGATACAGATATATAGCCAAGAAAATGGAGTTCACATGGGGTGGGGTGGCTCTAGCATCTTAACTTTTGTCTTAGGACTTTAAGAAGTCCGGACCTTTGGCCTTCAGGGGAAGCTAAGCATTGGACTGAGAAGATACCCATGATTAGAAGAAAGCTTTGACCAACAACTGCCTACTGGTAGTTACGAACAAAGGGAAAATGTCTCAGACACAGTCGCAACACTGTCCCTTCTGCTGTGGCTTCATGTAAGTCAGTAAGTCTTGGGGGGAGTGGGAGCAGCAATGTGAGTTTGGTGAATCTCCCTCTGTGTCCCCTCCCACTTCTACCCTCCAGTCCATCCCTGGTCCAGAGCTAGAGGAGTAACACTTCCAAATAAGCAGGACCAGGGCCTGGGCCCAGCCTGCCATCCCACCCACTGCCACATGGGGCCTCTGGGTCAGCTTCTCTGAGGCAAGGTGACTCAGTTCTATTCTTAGTCTTTGGTTTGGGACCCTGGGGAAGGGAGAGGGCAGTTCTTGTCTTGTCTTCCCCTCTAGAGCTCTGAGAGCTTCCCACCTGTGAATTCATCTCCTCATCTGTCCAGTCACACAGCTGAAGTTTAAAACCGAGCTTAGCATGCAGAAGCCTAGAAGCTGCAAAAAGCCATTGCATCTACCAACCTCCTGAGGGGTACAAGGAAGAAAATAAAGTTCTTCAGAGGTCCTGGTGGCTTCCCTAAGGTCACACAACTGGTTGCCAGCCACAGGACTAGAACTCAGCCCCCACCCCTACACTCTCCAGCCACAAATATTGAATAACGGCTTTGGGCTTCAAGGAGACTCTTGAATCCTACCCATGGAAGATTAAAAAAAAAAAAAAAACCCAAGTCCAGAAGCAGCATGGAGAAGACAGTCATCTTGGGACTCATACATGCCCATCTTGGAATGTCCCTTACTTCCTTACACAGTTGGTTTGAGCTAGTATCCAGGAGCTCTCAGAGTCCGAGTTTCCAGGCTTAAGGCTTGAGATCTGGCGCCAGCTTCCCATAGGACCCTTCCCACTGGATGGTACTAGTACCAATGATAGCTGAAGCAGGAGCGAACTTACAATGTAGATTTCACAGAATGGGGTGGTTCAATGTCATTAGGTCTAAAACCACAGGACGTAACTACACAACAATCTCTCATTTGGAATCAGCCATGTCGTGGCACTCCTATTCAGGTAGAGACACATGAGGATTTTCAATGTAAAGGCTTGTCCTTCACCACCCCAGAAGTATGTAGCAGGTTAAAAAACCACAAAAAAAGAGTAGCATAAACATAAGACATGTCTTCTGGGCTTCAACTAGCACACTGTTTTCTAGCCAAAGACAGAGGGGTGAGCCCTACCTGGACACCTCACCTGCATAGCCAAACTCTGCCTGGTTTCTTCCCCTTGGCTTGGAGAGCCTCCATGAACACTTACTTTGGGGAACTAGAGGCAACTTATTTTCTGGCTCGGATCATTTTCCTCCCTGCTCCTCTCCACCCTTTTCTTGTTGTTTGGCTGTGGGGTGCTGAGAGGGAGCCAAAGTATACGAGCAAAAGGGTGGAATGGAAAACTTTGGGGGTAGGGAGTGCAGGCAGGCCAGGGACAAGAAAGAGAGAGTGAAACCCTGTCTTTCCTGCATTTGGTTTTCATCCCCCACATCTGCAAACAGGGGCTGCTTCACAGGGGTGTAAACAAAATTATTCATTTTGAATTATGTATGGGTGTCCCAGTCTATGTGCAGGTATATGCCCATGTGGACGCAGAAGCCCTCAGAATCTAGAAGAGGCCATTGGCTGCCTGGGAGCTGGAGTTATGGGTAGCTGTGGGCCACCTGATGTGGGTGCTAAGAACTGAACTCAGGTCCTCTGCAAGAGCAGTGCATGCTCTTAACCGTGGAACCTTCTCTCCAGCCCACACTGGGGTGTTTTTAAAGACATGGATTTTCAGGGCCACCCAATCAGACCTTCAGCAATCTGTATTTTTCAAAACTTTCCTCGGGTACCCTCCAGCATCAGATGGATCTGAAGATTACCACTTTAGCATACACGTGAGGACCAAAGGGTGTTCATTACCACTTAATTTCATGCTAATCTCACCATCACCTTATAGAACCAATAGGAGAGAGATTTACTATTTTCCTTGAAAGGATTGAGGTCCAGAGAACAAAAGGGACTTCACTTACTCAAATAGCTGTTAAGTCTCCTGGCTTTGGGTGTAGGGTGTAGGCATACACACACACACACACACACACACACACACACACACACACGAGAGAGAGAGAGAGAGAGAGAGAGAGAGAGAGAGAGAGAGAGAGAGAGAGAGAAGCTCTACTACAAACACATTCACTGCCTGGCACTTTTAGGTGTCTAGTGATGTATTTCCCACTTCATGTGGCTGAGGTCACTTGAGTGGGAGAGCAGGGGTTAAACCCTGCCCTCAAAGTCCTAGAGCCTTGATGTTCTTTACTTAGCAGCAGCTTCACACCCAGACAGGATAGCATAAACCTTGCCATATGTCTCCATTGGTCTTGTGTCTTGTCCAATGCACCCCTGGACCCTGTTGCTAAACCTCAGAAACCTAAGCATGGCCCGAGTCTCAGAAGAGAGCCAAGACTCTTCCTTGCTGTGGTGCCGGGCTGCACATCAGTGTTAGCTCTGTGGGACAGTGACAAGGCAGCTCTTACTCTCTAGGGACAGTCTCGGTGTTTTCTGAAAAAGCCACCATGCGGCAGCAGCAGAAGCCCTGGGGAAGAATCTATTGATTGAATACACGGTATTGTCATCTCCTCAACAGCTTCCTCAGAGGCTTATCTGACTGTTCCCAGGTGGATGCTGCTGTCTTGTCTCACAGAGAGACACCCACAAGGAGCCGAGACGCACAGTGGCCGCAGGGTTAGCAGCCTCTCCAGCACCCAGTCTCACAGCCCCACTTGAACTGTCTGGGCATCATCAGGCGTCGAGAGCTGCTTGCCCATCCCAGGAACTGTGCTGTGCCTCTCTGGAGAGCCACTGGGAGGAAGCTTGCGCTCCACAGGTGATATTATTAGAAGCTCCCATCCCCCACCCACCCCCTACCTCCATGAGACAGAGTCAATGAGTCCCTCAGAAGGGGCTGAGCAATGGCGGAGCGGCCACCTGCCACCTCACCCCTGTGGTCATCACTCATCCTTATGGACAGCAGTGGTCATTTTACTCCAAGTCTCATTTTTGGAGCCGAAAGGTGACTTCTTCAGAGGAGGTACTTTACTAAGAAACGAGAAAGGCTCTGGGGAGCCTCTGCGGGGGTGGGGGGGTGGGGGGGTGGGGAGGTCATGGGGCACACAACACTGACTTTGACTACACATCGGGATGTGTGGTCTGACTTCAGCTGGGGTGAGTGAGTTCTCCTGTGTCTGCTTTCTTCACTTTCAATACGGAAAAGGACTAAGATGCCCAGAAAGTTATTTCTGGGGAAGAAACCAAGCCAAACCAAAGCAAAACAGCATAGACTGAAAAATTAAAGTATCAACATTTCTCTTGAAGATATTTGTATATATTTGGAATTTTTATCTTACTAGGATGCCCCTGAAACAGGGAGATTCACTGGATGACCTTGCAAACCCCTTTTGCAAGTTGAGGATTAAGGAAAAACCAATGGCAGTCCTTAGGATTCCAGTGAAAGGAGGGTTAGGGGACAGGGCCCAGATACAGGGCCACAAATCAGCCATCCTTGCCCTGGCCACTAGGGGTCTCTCTGGATCTACAACCTCAGATCAGTTTACCAACCCCTTCCAGAAGGCTAGGTCCAAGGCTTATTTGCCTGACCGCAGAGGAGGATGGGATGCATTTCACCGCACCCCTCCCACTGGAGAGCTTGTCTCACCCTCACCTTGCTAGACATGGCCGTGGACAGTGCCCCTGACTCTTCACGGCTTCCTAGCCCCTTAAACAGGGCACACAGAACGGCTCTCTCTTGCTCAGCTGTCCCATTGCTTTCGCTTGGGAATAGGGTTCTGAGGGAAAGAAAGCTGGCTCTCCGTTTGTCACCGCCCAGCACAGTGTGGAGAGTGTGATAGTTGCTTGCTAGATCTGTGGCCCAACAGGGCTGTATGGGTCTAGGTAGGTGAGGAGGTTGCCTCTGTCCCCAGACACCCTTTCTGGCAGAGTTCCTCTGTTCTATCACAGCCAGAGTGCTGTCTGAGACTCAGAAGAGCTAGGTTAGCAAACGCAAGGAAGCTAAGCACATATAAACAAGGCACCTAATCCTGTCCTGTTCCACCCCAGCTGGGGGCTTTGGCAGCCACCTCCTGAGAAAGGCAGCCCAGGCTTGCAGGGACAAGCTGCAGCTGCTGCTCTTAAGGAACATTCCTTCCCGGAAGAAGAGCTCTCTGGTTTCACTCACCCCGCAGAGAACCACATGCCCAGGACCAACAGAAGCCACAGCTCTTAAGGCTCTGGAAGAATCAGGCAGAATAAGTCCACTTCTTGTCTCCTCTGTCTGGGGTGTTGCTTTTCTGTCTAAGGGGTGATTCTCTGGAGGTGGGCCACCTTCCTTTGCCCCCACCTGGCCTGAAAAGTCACAGGTCACACCCTCAGGATGCTCAGCATGCAACAGAAGTCCCAGGCCTTGGCAGAGGTGACTGGAGCACACCACCTTCAGCCCCCTGACCACTTCAGAAAAGCAGAGCTGCATGTCAGAGAGAAGCCCACCCTCGGGAGGGAGAGATGGGCCATCAGCATCCTCCATAGGCTGCCGGGGAGTCGCAGAGCTAAGAGGGGGTTCCTTAGTAGGCTGCTAAGCCCAGCACCTCAGGGTTGTGTTCACTTCCTACCTCTTCTCCCTCTTCCAGGAAATTACCAAATCCAAATTTATGCTTTGAAGAAAACCATTACATCACTTCTAGTCTCTGCATCTCTGAGCTAGGGTCACTCCCATACGTGTAACAAGATGTCACATAAGAACATAGGCTCTGTAGTAATCTCACACATGATTATTACTTAGTGTGTGGGGCTGAGCCAGTGTCCTTACTTCTCTTTTTTTTCTTTTTCCTCCAATGCAAAAAGGAGAAATGACTAGTTCAAGCAAAGTGGCACACATCTTCAACCCCAGCACTTGGAAGCCAAAGGCAGGAGGATCTCTGTGAGTTCAAGGCTATTCTGTTCTACAGAGCAAATTCTAGGATAGTCTGAGCTGTTACACAGAGAAAACCTGTCTTGAAAAATCAGAGAGAGAGAGAGAGAGAGAGAGAGAGAGAGAGAGAGAATAATGTACATCTGAAATTGTACCTAGTACACACTATGTTTGAGAGAGAGAAAGCTCAATCATTGTTGTGGGGGTTCCATAAAAGCTCAATTAATTTGCCTTGTATTGTGTCTCTAGCTGTGATCCTATTATATCCTATTTTCATTAAAATATGTAGCAGTTGGCATCAAAATATATCTCCCTTAGGGCTGGAGAGATGGCTAAGTGGTTAAAAGCAACAGCTACTCTTTCCAGAGGACCTGGATTCAATTCCCAGCACCCACATGGCAGCCCTCAACGGCGATGACTCCAGTTCCAGGGCATCTAACAACCTCTTCTGACCTCTGTGAGTACAGAGCAAGACACAGAGCAAGATACAGAACAAGACACTCATACACATAAACATTTTAAATAGCCCCCTCATAAATTTAGTTTCAAGATATCCCATCATTTTCATCTCAAGGTCAGGGACTGTCATATCCATTTTCAGGTCCTCAGAACTCCTCAGGTTCCACGAGTGCTTGATGCACGACTGAACGACTTTCTGTCCCCTCATCTCCAAGGATTCCCTAGCCTCTCCTTAGACTTCTTTCTGTCCCAGAAACACTTTCCTTAGAGATGCCAGTAGGCTACCAACTCTCCCAAGCCTTCCTGAAAGGCTACCCCCCCCCAGAAGCCTGAGCATGAACCTGCAGCTTCCCCCACCTTGTTCAAAGTCCTCCATCCTGAGACTTGTTCATCCTGTTTGGGGGCAGAAATGGACCTGGCCATGAGCCTTGTGCTGCCTGGGTCTCAGGCCTGGCTTTCTTGGGGGTGGAGGTGGGGATGGGGGGCGGGAGAATGATCTCTAGCTACACACGAGGTGTGTTCAGCCCAGGACCCCTTCATCCAGCCCCCTCCCTTCTCTTCATCTGTTCCTTTTCTGTCTTTCCCAGCACTCCAGGCCCTGAGCATCCTACACCTGACAGAGTTTAATCTAGACTCATAGCTCACTCCCCCAGAAACAGTCACCTGGGCTCTCTCAGGAGCTAAAGCAGTGCAGGCAGTAAACATCCTCAAACGACTGGAAACTAAATGAGAACCATGTCCCAGTCTGGGGTGCCTGTGCTAGAACTGACTCTATCTCCTTCCTCATGGAGAGAGAGGGATGACTTTCAGATCAAAGTAGCCCTGGGTGGGGTGAGTTCTTTGTAGTGGGATGGTTTAGTTGTATCCTCTAAGGACAGGAGACCCCAGAGCTGGGTCTATAGTGTGGTAGTAGGGAAGGTGCCCCTACAGGATGCCTGTGTGTAACGTTACCCTGGAGCGGAACAGCATAGCTTCCTGAGGAGGTGGAAACAGCTGAGTGTACTGAGCTAGTTGAAACCCTTGAAAACTGTTTTCCCACCTCTGTGTGGTAGCAGCAGTATTTCCACAACCCCACCTTTGTCTCACCTACTCAGAGAAAACTGACACCCGGAAATGCAAGACCAAGTTGGGCATAGGCCAGACTCCACAGAGTGAGTGAAAGGCACACGGACTGTCAATTGGAAAGCAAAAACTGTCTCCTACTTTGCCACACAAGGCATTGTGATCAGCACTCAGGGTAAACCATGAGCCAGCAGTTTGCAACAAAGCTGGCAGGCAGCTGGGATGCTGAGCTAGAGGATCATGTTCTGGAGGGACAACACCCCTCCTCAGGTCAGGCTGGCACTTGGGGCAACTATTTCAGGCTGGAAGGGATTAAGACTGAAGCATGACGAATGAGCACACACACACACACACACACACACACGCTGGCTCCTGAGGTCTGCCTCTTATGTTGACTAAGCCTCTGGTCCTAGTCCTTAGGAAGTCAAGAGTTTCTTTCATGCAAGACCCCACCCATCCTGCCTCAGGAGACAGTGACAAGGACCTGATTGGAGGAAGATGCATAGCAAGTCCTATTCATCTTCACTCCTTATAACCAGACTGTATGCAAACTCATGTTCATCTAAATGGTAATTCCTCCAAGCTGACCACCTCCCCTTACCCCCACCTGGCCTGAAAAGTCACAGGTCACACCCTCAGGATGCTCAGCATGCAACAGAAGTCCCAGACCTTGGCAGAGGTGACTGGAGCACACCACCTTCAGCCCCCTGACCACTTCAGAAAAGCAGAGCTGCATGTCAGAGAGAAGCCCACCCTCGGGAGGGAGAGATGGGCCATCAGCATCCTCCATAGGCTGCCGGGGAGTCGCAGAGCTAAGAGGGGGTTCCTTAGTAGGCTGCTAAGCCCAGCACCTCAGGGGTGTGTTCACTTCCTACCTCTTCTCCCTCTTCTAAACTCTTGCCTCCCAGCAATTCATTTCTTTATTCTGTTCATGCTCTTCATCTCGCTATGACCACCATTCCCCTCCCTGCTGTCTTTCAACCTCTGCTTGACCTTTATTGCCTTGGCCTCTGTCAGTGCCTTTCTGCCTCCTCTTTACTGCTCCTTTCTGACAATACTTGGGCCTCTTCTTGCCTCCCTTCCGAATGATGCAAACCTTCTCTGTTTGTCTTTCTTTCCCCTTTTCTTAGTTCCTTTTCCTTCCCCTTCCTCCTTCTCCCTTGCTCCACCTCACAGCATTACTTTCTTCAACCGATACCTATTGGCCCCTGATCACACGGAAGGCATCATGGCCACAGCTGGCATCGTAAGGCAACAATATTGAAGGAAAGAGTCTATTTCAAGAGAATATTAGCAAGCAGAAGCATGCATAGCTGTTTTTAGATCCGTAATAAAGTGATTTGGTGATTTCAAATATATAAAATGCTGTGTCAATGCAAACGGCATGTGCTTTCTAAGAGCGGAAAGTGGGTGATGCAGTTTCTCATCTAACATCACACGAGGCATTTGTTACATTAATGGTAGGCTCTCAGCTGCAAGAAGGAAAGGACCTGTCACAGAAGGGGGTCGGAGAGCCTCCACTGGACAGCAGCCTCACCACCATCTCTGAGAAAAGGCTGGTTTGACCTTAGAAAAGAGGGATTCAGTATGGACGATGTCTCCTCAACAAATAGGCATGGGGAAATGGCCGGGGTACTCAGAGCAATGTGGCTCAGGAATGGACCCCGAGGCTAGACCTATGAGGTCTTGAATGCAGGCAGGCAGATGTGAAAGCCCTGGTGGCAGTCGGGCTCTGTAGACTACACTGCCTTCAAAAGACAAATGCAGCAGCGGTGTAAGGAAGTACAGATGTGGAGCAGGACTGACAGATGGCCAGGAAGACAGGCAGAAAGGGAGGCCGTGGCCATCCGAGGAAATGAGGAGGCAGTCTGAGTTACACCTGTTAGGAACAGCTCATTGTGTATCTCCCCCCATCTGTCTCTGGGTGTCTTTGTTTGATCCAACAGCCCAAATTTCTCTTTCTCTGGAGTCAGAGACTTTTTCTGCAAAGGCGATCCCAGGGCTATTGTCACTGGAGCTCCGAGGCACTGAGATCTGGGCACGCCCCAGAGATCTGGCTTGTACCGTTGGTGGCTCTAACACCTGGATCACCCAGAGCCCATGTTCGCTTTCCCCACTAACTCCACTTCCCTGCAAACGCCTGCTTCCTCCATGCTAGCTTTCAACCTCAGACAGATCTCCAACCCTGAGGGGCCACTGTGGCTGCTGTGCCTCCAGTCAGCCCCTCCTTTCTTGCGTCTCCACCCTGCTACCTTGCTACACCCCCAACTCCAGAGCTCAAGGTAGAGTCGGAGGGCCCAGGAGGGGAAATCCAGGGCCTCTCCAAGGACCTGATTATTTCCAAAGACTTGTGCTAATTTTCTGATATGATCCTCACATCTCTGTGAGGCACTAAATCCTCATTACTTTTCCTGACCGATGCATTCTAATTAGATCAACACTTAAAAAAAATTCACAATAGCCACAGGATGGCTTTCCATCTCATTAACTCCTCACTTATTATTTTCATGAAAATTACTGATAAAAATGTGCATCTCCATTTGGTGAGGCCTCGCAGCCTCTTCGGCTCCTATCTTACATCTCTCCCGTCACCCGGGCTGCGCAGCGTCACCATGGTAACCCACAATAATAGAAACTAATAAATTACAAACGAGATGCTCGTTGAGCAATTATTGTCCTCTTTTATGCAAGTTTCTTGCTAATTTCGATCATAAGGGAAAGTACAATAAGACTCTGAAGGAATGAGTCTATTTCAAGAGAATATTAGCAAGTAGCAGCCAAGGCTGCTGTTTTCAGATCTATAATAAAGTGATTTGGTGATTTTAAGCAATACAAAGAGGAAATAAACTTCTTGCCCCACGTCCTATGTCATTCTTAGTATCAAGTCCCAGAGAGATTCCCTGGAGTAAACATGATGCAAGAGGGAATGTGCCAGCTACAATGTACAAAGTGTGTCCCTCCCCTTCCCCTGACAACCGGAGTCATCACATACCTAAAACGAAAGCAGCACAGCCTCTCGGGTAGCCTCCCCCGTAGCTCCCATCACTCACCCTTAGAATGTTAACCTGCATCCCAAGCCCTGTCTAAGGATTGTAAGCCTCCAGGGGCATCTCTGTGTGTGAGAGGGAAATGAAGCTGAGTCTGCAGTCTATGTAGATGTCAGCAAGTGTGGTGTACAGGAAAAGTCAGGTAGCTTTCTGAGTTTGCAGACTTGGAGAACACATTCTACTATGGAGAAGTGCCCATTCATTCTTCCCTATAGTGTAGAATAGGCAGCATCTCCTTGGAGGAAGATGACAGGGAGATCTCAGAAGAAGGTTGGTTGAGGTGTCTTTTACAGCAGCCCTGTACCTTAGTGGGGCAGAGGTAGCAGGTAAACAGAGGATGAGCCAGGAGAAGCAGTCCTATGGAATTTGTCTTTATCTACTAGGTGGGCAGAATCTGCCCGAAGGATCAGTTTCCCAGGGGGTTTCTTCCAGAAGTGCTGAGAGCTACTTCATGCCCTTCCCAGGAGAATGTTTGCCAGGAGGTCTACCTACAGTCCCCAGCTGTCAGCTAGGCAAGTGTCTTTTACCCTTTACAGACCAGGGCCCACCCACTTCTTGGTAAATCCTGGAGTAGGGAGCCAGGAATTTTTTTGAATACTGGCTCTCTTAGATATGGTCATTTAGGGGATGCTCAGCCCCTGGCAGGTGGGAGTCTATGTAAAACAGAACAACAACCAAAAAAAAAAAAAAAAAAAAAAAGAGGGGGTGGCTAAGGTAGCAGGATCAAGAGTTTGAGGCCAGCCTAGGCTACTTGCTAAGACCCTGTCACAAACAACAATCAAATAAAAGTAAGGGTCTGTGCTGTTGGATGGCAGAAGAGGATCCGATGATTCAAACTGCTTTGTCCAGGTCACTGTCCATTCCTAGCTGAGGAGCTAAGGCTCATCCCTATGCATTACCTGTGAGTGAAGGTTTATGGAAGGCTGGTTGGGGGAGTAGGGACCCCCGAGGTCATTCCTGAGCAGGTTATCGCTGTGCATCTTGGTTTTGAGGCAGGTGATGTAACGGTTGCAAAAGTCCTTGCAGAGTTCATTCACTTTCTCCAACTCTAACAGGTGGATCCTCAGGACCTGGATTGCCTTCACCATCTGGGGAGAGGAGGAACTGTAAGCCCAGGTGTCTGTACTACATCCCCTCCTGGTCAAGCCCCCAACCCCAAGCTCAGCAGAGGACTGGTGCCCGGCCTTGCTGTGGTTCCTGTTTCCCATCCACATGGTTTAAACTCTCCATATGATCTGTTGGTTATTCACTTGCTTTTAGCCCACTGCTAATGGAAGCTGTTCTGAAGGCAGTTGTGGTCTTCTGAGAACAGCTCTGACCTTAGCATTAGAAGTCTACATTCAAGCTGCAGGTTTGCCACAGATAGTCTATGTGGCTTCGGACAACTTGCTTAAGCTCTCTGTGCCCCCTTAGTGTCTAATAAATGGGAATATTACACCCTCTCCAACAACTTTACACATTCGCTGAGGGATCATGGGAGAGGACCGTGGCACACTATAAAGCATGAAGTACTAAGCAAAGACAAAGAAGACAGAGGTCAGAGTTTCTTGGAAATGTCCCAGAGGTCAGACATCGTCTATTCTTAAGTTTATATTCTGTGTGCTTCATGTGATACGGGCTGCCTTACTCTCGTGATACCTGCTGATGGACTGGATAATCCAGCATGACTTAGCTGGGTGCTGGGTACCAACTGTCTGCTTTCTGTGCCCTTTGGGTTACTACACAAGGGCCTCTTCAAATGGGCATCCTTGATCCTAACATGGCGGGAAGCTTCTTTGCATTTGAAGCCTTCTCCTTTGTTGTCACAGTTGTTTCTATTGGGGCTTGTTTCATTTATTTTACTTCTTCAGTTTTTAAGCCACGGTTTCATGTAGCCCAGGCTAGTCTCCAACTCATTATATAGCTAAGGATGACCTTGAACTCATACTCCTTCTGCATCTATCTCCCAAACACAAGGATTACAGGCATGTACCACTAAACTCAGCTGCTGCTCTAATTGTCACGAAAGGAAAATATATGGAAGGTATGGAAAGCACAGAATGAAAAAGACAACTGTTTTTATCTACTTACCCTAAAAGAAAAGTTTCAGTTTTTATCTGTTTTGCTTGTTTTGTTTTTGTTTTCATTTTTTGAGACAGGCTTTCTCTGTATTGCTTTGGAGCCTATCCTAAAGCTAGCTCTGTAGACCAAGCTGGCCTCCAACTCACAGAGATCCACCTGCCTCTGCCTCCCGAGTGCTGGGATTAAAGGTATATACCACCAACACCCAGCTTCCTCTCATTTATTTTAAACTTTTATCTGTTTATGTGTGTGCATATTGCTATGGTGCTCATGTAGAGGTCAGAGGGCAACTGGGAGTCAGGCCTCTCCTTCATTATGTGGGTCCACAAGATTGAACTCCAGGTTGTCAGGCTTAGCAGTAGGTGAGCCATCTTGCTAGCCTACATGCATGTATTTTAACCAGTCTCCAATAAACTTATACATACAACTTTGCTTTCTGGTTTTCCCTTAGCTCATCAAATATGCTTTTTTAAGTGCCAGAATTGTTTTCTCTATCTCTCTTCTGGACTGTGAGCTGTGAGAAGGCAGGGATGACATCTAATTGGCTCACAGTGTTATCTTATTTACATAGAATAAATATTGAACGGATGAGAATTATTTTCAATTGTCATATATGAGTCCATATGTGTGCTTTATTTAACTAGTTCTCTGTTTCTGGGTACTTATAGTACATTCAAATTTCCAGTTTTATTTAGAAAAAACTTACACAATGAAGCTAGATGACAAAGTGGATTTAACTCAATGATAGAACAGTTGCCTAAGCATTCATTAGGCCTTTGGCTTGATCTACACACACACACACACACACACACACACACACACACACACACACACACAGGTTCATACGTATAATAAAGACTATTTTCTAAATATGTAGCTCTGTCTTCCATTTCTGCATTATTTCCTCAGTATGATTCCCAAGAGTGACAGAAGAAAAAAAATCTACATACATTGTTATGGATCGTGACAAATAAACCCAAATTGCTTTCCAACAGGGGCTTATTCAAACGGTGCTAGGATAACCAGACATCCATAAACAAGCAAACAAAAAATCTGAACCTTAATTTAGACTCCACGTCTAATACAAAGATTAGTTCAAATGGAACATGGAACTAAATATAAAATGAAAAACCTAAGATTTTTAGAAAAAAGAAATCAGAGTCAGGTGTTGTGGCCCATGCTTTTAATCCCACCACTCAGAGGCAGAGGCAGTAGATCACTGAGTTCAAGGCCAGTCTGGCCTGCAGAGCAAGTTCCAGGACAGCCAGCACTACACAGAGGAACCCTGTCTCAAAAAACAGAATGAACAAAGAAGAAAAAAAGAAAACAGAAAATCTTGTAGAATTTAGCAAAGACTTGATACCAAAACCATAATCTAGAAATGGAAAATCACTTGCTTGCAAAAATTAAAACGTTCTTAATGAGAACCTGCCAAGCATGGTGATATATGCTTTTGGTCTCAGCACTCTGGAGGTAGACGCAGGAAGATCTCTATGAGTTCTATGAGTTCAAGACCAGCCTGATCTACATAGGGAATTCTGGGAGAATCAGGGCTACATAGAGAAGCCCTATATAAAAACAACAAAATCAAAAAACAAAACAAACAAAAAACCCAAAAAACCAATGACAAAAAAAAAAAAAAAAAGACCCTGTGATTTTGATAATCCCTTATGGAAGGTCTCACCCTCCCCGGGAAGTGTATGGGGGATGGGATGGGGGGAGTCTATGGGGAGCATTGGAGAATGGGAGGGAGAGGGAACTGGAATGGATATGTAAAATAAGAAAAAATATTAAATTTTTAAAAAATGAATAATAAGAAGAAGACTATTCCACATGTAGGGCTATGCTATCCAGGTGGGGTCATGTAAAACTGTCAAGAGAAGAAGAAGAAGAAGAAGAAGAAGAAGAAGAAGAAGAAGAAGAAGAAGAAGAAGAAGAAGAAGAAGAAGAAGAAGAAGAGGAGGAGGAGGAGGAGGAGGAGGAGGAGGAGGAGGAGGAGGAGGAGGAGGAGGAGGAGGAGGAGGAGGAGGAGGAGGAAGAAAGAAAGAAAGAAAGAAAGAAAGAAAGAAAGAGCCTGTGAAGAAGATGAAAAGTCTATGGACGGAGAGAATATTTACAGGCCACATATCTAAGAAAGGACTTGAACCTAGACCATGTAAAGAAGTCTTAAAACTAAATGGCAAAATAACAAGCAACCCAATTAGAACAAGGGCAAAAGGCAGGATCAGATGCTCTGCTTAAGAGGATATACAGATGGCAAATAAGCACATGGAAAGATGTTCGATGTCATTAGCCATTAAGGAAATGCCAATTGAAACCACAGTGAGGTATTTCCACACACATATGTGTGCTTACAGTTAGAAACCGACGACAGGGGAAGAACTGGACGCTAGGTTACTTGTGCATTGCTGGTGGCAATGTGAGACAGTGTAGTCACTGCAAACAGGGGCAATGCCTTGCAAAATTAAGCATGTCTGCTTAATGTTTGAATGTCTTTAATCCTAGTTGAGAGGCAGAGGGAGGCAGATGTCTGTGAGTTCAAGGCCAGCCTGGGTTGTCTAGTGAGTTTTAGGCCATCCAGGGCTACATAATGAGAAACTGCCTCAAAACCAAATCCAAAATCAAACAAACAAAACAAAGCAAAGCAAAACTTCGAAATGAAGCATATATTTATCATATGGCCCAGCAGCTTGTGGGCATTTATTCCAGAGAAATAAAATGTACATTCTCTCTCCCTCTTCTCTCTCTCTCTCTCTCTCTCTCTCTCTCTCTCTCTCTCTCTCTCTCTCTCTCTCTCTCACCCCCCACACACAGCTATTCCAGGTGGCTTTATATCAAGTGGCCTCAAACTGGAAACAGATGAATGGATGAAGAAACTATGGTACATCCATGTCATAGGCTACAACTTGGCAATAAAAAGGAATGAGCTATTAATACACTCAACAACTTGGATGTATCACAGGGAATTGTGCTATGAGAGAAAAACCAGTCTTAAAGGGATATATACTAATAGCACAGTGACATTTACAGGACATCCTTAAAATGACAAAACCATACAGATAGAATAGACTAGCCATTAGTGGGATAGAACAGAGGAAAGAGGAAGAACCTTGGCAGTAATATATTTACATGAATCTGAATGTAACAAATTCACATAGAACTTAAGCATGCATGTAACAGGTGGGTGTGTGTAAAATTGACAAAATCTGAAGATGGTTGGTGAGTTATTCCTGCCTGTGAAATTGAGCTCTCATTATGTAAGAAGAGGATCAGGACCTCTCATACAATATAAATTTATAACTCTATTAAAATAAAAGAAACACATGTAGGTGGAGTTACTGTCTTTCCATATCATCTTATGCTGATATGCATAATGTGTGGGAGATTCTAATGCCAGCCTCCTTGTTTTGGATAGCATTATGCCTGGAGATAAACTCAGGCAATATAAACATGAAACAAGGATAGCTCGGTTAGTACAGCACTTGCCACAAGGCCACAAGCATGGGCTTAATGGCCAGGTCAGCTTTAAGAACACAAAGGAGAAACTGTCTCCCTGAGAACTTTGACTATGATGAGTAAGGACTGAGCTCTGACCTCAACTAATTCAGGCTTTCTGGAGTAAAACCGGAACTAAGGGTCACAGACTAAAGTTTTACACAGGGGTCTGTTACAAGGTCTCATCCTACAGATGCCAGCTCCATGAGGCTGAGACCGGGGAGTGGGGATGCCAGTATAGGTAGTTTGGACCAAAAGGAACTTGAGAGAGACATATTCTTGTCTACATTTCTGCTTGGCTTCAGCAAGAAGGCTTTGTCTTGTGGCTATTAGAGTAATCAGCACTGAATGAGACGCACAGCACATTTGTGGATGGATGGACAACAACAATGAAACATTTCTTACTGTATGTCTGCCACTGCCTTAAGCTCATTGTGTGCTCTGTCTTATTTATTCTAGACAAGATCCTTCATATGCAAATACTCTTACTTCCCACATTTTATAGTCGAAGAAAATGGTGTCCACAGATAGTTTTTCATCCCAAGGTCACACAGCTGGTAAGCAATATGAAGCCTCATCGCCTTATCCCTGAGGCCAAACTGCTTTACCCTTCTCTGGTCTCTCAGGAGCTGAGCATGTTGAAAACGATGGCAGTATAAAGGGTGTATAGTTTGGGGGGTAAGTGGAGGCCTGCAAGGTGAGGGGACTGTGCAAACACATCAGGACCTGTGGCTGCAGCCTCTCTTCCAGGCCATCCCTGCCATTGGGAGCTGACCTCATTGTCTTGATTGTCTCTATGTTCTTTCAACATGCTGATTAAGAAGTTCTTCCTCACACAGGACTCTAATCTCTCTTGCCTTACTGTAAAGGGCTTGCTCAGCCTTCTGAAGAACCAAGGACGTCTAGTACCTCCAAAAAACATAATCTTCTTCATTTAATTTTATCTGTGTACTGGACAAGTCATCTGACTTGAATACATTGCTCAACTGTTTTTGTCAAGACAAACCTTAATATTATCCTTTTTCCTCTTTCTTTTCTTCCCTCTCCTTCCCCATTCTTCTTTCCTTTTTCCTTTCCTTCTTTTTTCTTTTCATCTTTCATCTCTCATTAGCAAGACTATCCTATCCTGCTTAACTTTTGGAGGAGGGAGTACAGGGTGTAGAGCTATGGCCTCTCACATGCTAGGCAAATGCTCTATCACAGCTGTGCCCAGCCATATTCTGCATTTACAAATCAACATTTTATTTTAAAATAGTCTTATGAACAAATACACACACTTACACATGTTTGTATAAATCTATACAAGTATCACACCCCCCCAAAAAACATGCGCCTCTGTTCATTTAAGTATATAACCAATATGCATTTATTATGCAAAAATGGAAAAACTCCAGAGAAATTAAACAGAGTAAAAAGCAAAAATTTATCTATATGCCCAGAATGCTTAGCTCACATGTAGTACATGCATAGTGTGCCTTAACTAGTTTTGGTGTGCAGGGGCCAAAAGCAGTCATATCCTGGGGTCTGATAAAGCACAGATGAAGGATTACTCTTTTATAGGCTAATAGAATTGGTTTAAAGATTTAAGAAGGCAGAGTAAATCATGATGGTACTCTGAGGCAATGAATATGTAGGACCTCTTCAATATTAGAGAAATAGATGAGCAGCGCTGTGCACCAGGGCGGGGGCACTGTGTGCAGGGCAGAAACCTATGGAGCTCAGTGCCATGCAAACTGGATGCGAGCCCAGGCCCACTACTTGCTCTTTCAGTAGAGGACAGGTTCAAGGTTTACTCTGAGCCTCGGTCTTCTCATTTGTAAAACAGACACAAGACACGTTTCTAACTCACAAGCTTTGCTCAGGGCCAGCGGGTACAATGTGAACATATTTTGGAAATTACAAAGAACCAAGTACATTTTTGTTTTCTCTGGTTTTGTCGACAGGGTCTCATGTAGCTCAAAGTGGCCTGGAAGTCCCTATGTAGCCAAGGATGACCTTGAACTTCTGATTCTCTTGCCTTTATTTCCCAAGGGCCCAAATACATACTAAAAACAAAAGAAAACATAGCCTTCTTTGAGTAATTTCTCATACTCCATTATCTTTCCTATGGCTACCCTATGTTTGACTAGTAGAAAAACAATTCCTGGGGTTGCCTCTGTATTTTCAGTGAATAAAGCATTCTTCATCCCAAGTCTCTAATCTTTGTTATTTTTGCTTCTAAGTGAGAATAAAATGCTGGCGTATTAACCAATTTTTAAAAATGATTTGGGTCATAGAAATTTACTTCAAATCCTCCAGCATATTAACAATGACCCTTAATTTATTTTTTGAAAATATTTTACTTATTTTTGATTATTTGTATATGTGTGTGTCAGGGTGAGTGTTTGAACAAGTGAGTGCAGGTGCCCACAGAATCCAAAAGAGAATACTGCTTCCCCTGGAGCTGGAATTACAGGTGGCTGTGAGCTGTATAATGTGGGTGCTGAAAACTGAACTCCAGCCCTCTAGAAGAGCAGTGAGCGCTCTTAACTGTTGAGCCATCTTTCCAGCCGGAAGGCTACTTAATTTAATACCACCACTATGTGTGATGCATGTGTCCTTAATTCCAGTTTCCTGGGTTTTATTCTGTCAGTTCTTCCCTCCTCTTTCTGTTTCAAAATAAAAATTCTGTCTTCTTCGAAGATGGTCCCTTCAAACAGCAAATCAAGATGCAACCCCATTTTGTCATATCCCAGCATTTTCATGTGTCCCACAGTCCCAGGAAGGTACCCAAGACAGGGACAACTCCTTTCTACAAGGCTGCATGCTGTGATATCCTGAATTTATTGTTATACCTCGGTGTTTTAGAGAAGTGGCTTAAGCTTTGTCTATGCAACTTAGGTTAATAATAATATCCACACTTTGAAATCATTGTAATATTGAGTAACATTATGTTTGCAAATGTTACTGCCATGTATCACAGGTGTTTAATAAATGTCAAGTCCTTGTCCTGATGGCCCCCAACCGCCACACATATCTTCAAGTTCTTTTCTAAAGGGCTGCCTTTCTTGTAGGTTTTGGACTCTTCATTTAATGAAAGTGACTCCTTGTCTCTCAAAACATTTGTAAACACAGCAGTTTACAATTTGCAAAAGGCTTCTCACTCCATTATCTTATTTGAGCCTCTTTACCCCAGGGATACAGGCAAGATCATCCATCACTCTGCTAGAGATAAGAGAACAGAGGCTGGGAGATGAGATAGCCTGTTCCCTTCCTTGCCTTGGGGGAAAGCTCCTTCCACTTTCTCCTTCAGCAAACTGGGAAGGTGGGTGCTCGTGTGGGGAAGAAGTTTATAAACACGCATTCCTAAATCATGAGCTGACATTTCCTGTGGGTCACCGAAGCAGCCAAAGCTAAATGCTAAAGTAGAGTTTTTCCCAACTGGAGCAGCTTGGCTTGGCCCACGGGGAGTGCAGGACCTCTAGAATGAAAAGGTGAACATGGATGACAGGTGAATGCCAGGAGCTGGAGGACTGCCAGACAAATGGCTGCTTAATGGAAGCTATCATGCATGGCAAGTTAAATCATATTTGAGTCAAGGACTGGCACTTCCACCTGGATGGCCTCAGAATTTAGAGAGGCAGTGAGGGGCCAGAGGGAACAGCCTGGGCTTCTCAAGGTAGGGACTTTCTTCAAGCCCAAGCATGTAACTTCTTGGTCCTTGGTTTCTTTCTCTACTAAATGGGGATAAAAACAGCTCTCTGCCAGGCCCGTATGAGAATCTAAAGAACAAAGTGGAGAGCTCAAGAAATGGTTTTAGAGATGGAGAGGTTTCTGTACCTTAGTTTCCTCAGCTTTAAAATAAGATAATGGTGTGCTGGTCTCAGGGGTGAAGCTCAGTGGCAGAATGCTCACCTAGTACAGGGAAGGTCCACGAGAGTAAATAAAAAGTCACCCTGTTGTATTGAGCACTAAATGAGATGTGGCTAGAAAAACAGCAACAAAAAACCCCAAACTAAACTAAAGCAAGACCTGACTCCTTTCCTAGAAATTTGTCAGAACACTAGCATTCTCTCACTCTCCCCTCCGTGTGTGTGTGTGTGTGCGCGCACGCACGCATGTATGTGTGTCTCTGGGCATGTGTGTGTGTCTTGTGTGTCTGTGTATGTGTCTCTGTGTATGTGTGTGTCTCTGTGTGTCTGTGTGTGTGTGTCTCTGTGCATGTGTGTGTGTCTTGTGTGTCTGTGTATGTGTCTCTGTGTATGTGTGTGTCTCTGTGTGTCTGTGTGTGTGTCTCTGTGTGTCTGTGTCTCTGCGTGTGTGTGTCTGTGTATATCTGTGTGTATGTGTCTTTGTAGGTGTGTGTGTGTGTCTGTGTGTGTGTCTCTGTGTGTCTGTGTCTCTGCGTGTGTGTGTCTGTGTATATCTGTGTGTATGTGTCTCTGTAGGTGTGTGTGTGTCTGTGTATGTGTCTGTGTCTCTGCGTGTGTGTGTCTGTGTATATCTGTGTGTATGTGTCTCTGTAGGTGTGTGTGTGTCTGTGTGTGTGTCTCTGTGTGTCTGTGTCTCTGCGTGTGTGTGTCTGTGTATATCTGTGTGTATGTGTCTCTGTAG
This sequence comes from Cricetiscus sungorus, assembly GCA_030556225.1. Lineage (NCBI taxonomy): Eukaryota > Metazoa > Chordata > Mammalia > Rodentia > Cricetidae > Cricetiscus > Cricetiscus sungorus. Next base: position 40,530,510 of record JANBXA010000740.1, on the reverse strand, counting down.
GTGTGTGTGTGTCTCTGTGTGTCTGTGTATGTGTCTGTGTCTCTGCGTGTGTGTGTCTGTGTATATCTGTGTGTATGTGTCTCTGTAGGTGTGTGTGTGTCTGTGTGTGTGTCTCTGTGTGTCTGTGTCTCTGCGTGTGTGTGTCTGTGTATATCTGTGTGTATGTGTCTCTGTAGGTGTGTGTGTGTCTGTGTGTGTGTCTCTGTGTGTCTGTGTCTCTGCGTGTGTGTGTCTGTGTATATCTGTGTGTATGTGTCTCTGTAGGTGTGTGTGTGTCTGTGTGTGTGTCTCTGTGTGTCTGTGTCTCTGCGTGTGTGTGTCTGTGTATATCTGTGTGTATGTGTCTCTGTAGGTGTGTGTGTGTCTGTGTGTGTGTCTCTGTGTGTCTGTGTCTCTGCGTGTGTGTGTCTGTGTATATCTGTGTGTATGTGTCTCTGTAGGTGTGTGTGTGTCTGTGTGTCTGTGTGTGTGTCTCTGTGTGTCTGTGTGTGTGTCTCTGTGTGTCTGTGTCTCTGCGTGTGTGTGTCTGTGTATATCTGTGTGTATGTGTCTCTGTAGGTGTGTGTGTGTCTGTGTGTGTGTCTCTGTGTGTCTGTGTCTCTGCGTGTGTGTGTCTGTGTATATCTGTGTGTATGTGTCTCTGTAGGTGTGTGTGTGTCTGTGTGTGTGTCTCTGTGTGTCTGTGTCTCTGCGTGTGTGTGTCTGTGTGTATGTGTCTCTGTAGGTGTGTGTGTGTCTGTGTGTGTGTCTCTGTGTGTCTGTGTCTCTGCATGTGTGTGTCTGTGTATATCTGTGTGTATGTGTCTCTGTGCAGGTGTGTGTGTGTCTGTGTGTTAGTTTAGAGTGGAGCTGCATTCCATGGCTCAGTTCTCTTTTCTGTTTTATCCATATATGCATGATCCTGTGTGTTATTTTCTTTCTTAAAATGAGGACTGTGGGGCCAGGAGATGGCTCTGCTGATAAAGTGCTTCCTGAACAAGCATAAGGACTTGAGTTCAATTCCCAGCACTCACATAGAAATGATGGATGTGGTGGACTGCACAGGTAATCCCAGTGCTGGGGGGTCAGAGACAAGAGGGCCCTTGGAACTTCCCCGATACCCAGTGAGGCAGAATTGGTGAGTTCTAGGCCCCACCAGTGAGAAAGACTTAAAGACTTACACACACACACACACACACACACACACACACACACACACACACGAGAGAGAGAGAGAGAGAGAGAGACAGACAGACAGACAGACAGACAGACAGACAGAAGAACTGGACCAACTGCCTCCAGCAAAATGGGCATAATATTGTTAATATTAATAGTAAGCTTTGTGGGTTTAGAATGAAGATTACATAAGATAATGGATGCAAATAATTTAGAATAGCACCTGGTACCTATAAGTGCTCTATAAATGCTAATTATTATCATCATTGATATTCTTATTTCCTTTCCTTTCCCTGGTGTCTGTGAGGTTTGCAGGTCCCTTCTAGGCAGAGCGCCTGGACTGAAGGCTGGTGTGTGACTCTCAGATCAGGGCTGAATGAGGTCTCTCTGGACCTACAGCTCTGGGCTGGCTCCTTCATGTGACTCTTCACTCCTAACTCTGGCCTCCAGGCCTGCCTCTTCAGAGTGGGCCCAGGGGCCTGGGAGGCCCCATTTTGGAACTGGCTTTGCGGTCAGGCAGCCATAATCTGTCCCTGGAGCCACACCAGAGTCTCATTAAAACGTGCCCCATAAATGTTAAAAAATTTACACATAAAAAAATTCCATGCATGAAACTGAAACCGTACGTTTTACAGCCTTGGTTTGAAATCTTGCATAATATATAAAACCTTGGCCTTGCACCGGGGGCCCGTAAATCAGGTTTTATAAAACAAAAAGCTTTTACCTTTCAAAGGGGTTTGGGAAACTTGCAAATTTTACAAACTTTACCAAGTGCCAGTCAGAGAGGCTGCTGGGCCCAGGCAAGAAAGAAGCCTGGTGTAGGAATTGTAGTAGATCCCAGAGGGCTCACCGGGGATTCCAGATTAACCACCTGGGAGTGGAAAGCCATCCCCATGGCGTAGAAAAGGACTAAAGGAAGGTCACACTGCAGGCTCCCGGGAGAGATATTATTGGTGTCATTCTCTTATTTGCTAATGAGGGCTTCATTGTCGCCAGGGAGGGGCGGAGTGCCGGAGTGCCAGTGGGAGGGGCAAAAAAGCAGGCAGTGGATGTGTGAATCGCTGGGTAGAAAAACCTTTTTGGATTTTTAAACCCCAAGTTTTTGGTAATTACGTCTTCCTCCCAATAGAGGCGCTGTGGAGTGGCAGCCTTACAGGAGTCCCTCCCTCAGAAATCTGTGACTGGGATCCTCTCGGATATTTGGGGCAGTTCTGGGAGAGCTGACTCAGCTGTTTCCATGGAGATTTGTCTGGAAAAGCGGCTCTGGGAGATTGCGAGGAGCACGGGAGGGTGAAACAGGCAAAAAGCTCAGAGGAGGGAAGGAAGGACAATTAGGGGCTGTTCAAGAGGTGGGAGAAAGCAGGGGAGGGTCAGGGAGAGGCTGGAGGAGGGTGTTGGGAGAGGACCTTCTGAGGGGCAAAGATTTGGGGGACCCAAGTGCCATCCTTGACAGTCCCATCTATGAAAGTCAATATTCAAGGGCAAAGGAAAGCTGCCCTCACACACACATATATAAAAAATAAATCTCTCAATTATCTCAGCTCATTTGCTTGGGGTCCCTCATTTTATGTCCCTGCTCGGCTGCGCAGTATATCTGTCCGGAGAAAGAGTTACAGTCCGTTGGGCTACGTGTGCGGGGTTGTAAAAAATACAGATGCCAAATTAACTGGCTGTGGCACTCGGCAGCTGATTGAGCTGGTAATAACGGGATCTGACCTTTTTCTAATTTCTAATTATGTGCATCTCGGCTGTGCTGGCGACATGATTCTTGTCCTAATGAAAGCTCCTGTGCTTGGCCTCTGTGTCTCCTCCTTTTGACACCGGGCTAGGAACCAGTGGCAGAGCGCACTGCTGGATTCCCCTACCCTACCCCAAAAGTTGCAGGATCCAGAGTATACCAAGCCTTTGACAGCCAGCAGGTAAGGTTGGGGATCTGAAACACTACCACAGTGAGATTAATTTTCAGATGCAAAGCGTTTTTAAAGGCCAAGTCTATTAGTCACACGAGATAGGTGCAGTTGGCTATATAGATGAGGAAACTGTGCTTCAAAGAAGTTTAGTCATCAAGATCACACAGACAATATAGCACAAGTGTGTGGGGGCCCTGTCTCAAGTCGACCCCAACTTTTAGGAAGAGCTGTCTCCTGGCTCTATAGCTGCCTGAGACTGGGTTCTGAGGATCTCCTTTCCAAACTGTGGAATCTTCTGACTCTGGCTAGCTGAGGAGCAGGACAAGGCTAAGCCAGCCTTGCCCTCACAGTGCAGCTGGAAGACCAGCTCAATGAAAGCTTTCCTAGAGATCCAAGAGGCTGCAGCCAGGGTTCAAGGCCTGTTAGGGGAGAGGGAGAGTCAGGGATGAGCAGAGGGAGCTTTGGGGTTCACAGTGCCTCCTCTAATATTCCTGGAAGCCAGTAGGTACTCCTTCCATGTCTGGGGTCTGTTCCCATTCTTAAATCATCACGACACCACAAAATTCCAGGCCAGGTGGCATTCTCCTGGTAGCCATCTCAGACTCCACAAACCACTGCAAACCACTGAACACTGAGAGAAACACAGTGTGAAAAATTCACAGCCCCTGGTAATGCCGAAGTCATTCGTCTGGCCTGTGTAAGTACTAAATAAGTGTGTATGTGTCCACATGTGTACCCATGCATATGTGTATTTGTGTGCCTTGAGAACGTGTAGTTTTCTTTTTCCTTTTGTAGCCACTTTTGCTTCCCTAATTAATTTTGCTCTCTTTTGGAGCACAGATAACAGCTAAAGTCTGGGTAGGAGGTCAGCATTACCACCAGTGTGTGTGTGTGTGTGTGTGTGTGTGTGTGTGTGTGTGTGTGTTCCCAGAGATCAGCAATACCACCAATCAGTGTGTGTGGGTGTCGGGGAACTGTGTGTGTGTGGTTGTGTGTGTCAGGAGACAGATCTGCAGAGTTTCCAAATTTACTGTGATAATCTGGACAGTTCACACACAGAAAAAAATCAGGTCCTGCTAGGCAGTGGTGGCTCACACCTTTAATCTCAAGCACTTGAGAGGCAAAGGCAGGCAGGTCTCTGTGAATTCAAGGCCAGCCTGGTCTTCAAAGGGAGTTCCAGAACAGAGACAGAGAGACCCTATCTCGAAAAACCCAAGCCAAACAAACAAACAAAACAAAAACTAAACTAAAACAAAGCATGAGGTCTTGAGGTTAATAATTCCGGGAGATTACTCAGCATGATGAACAAGTACAGTGGCCTCTCCAACACCCTTCTGAAGAATTCCCAGGATAGATGGAAAATTCAGATTCCAGCCGACCTGGGAGCCACTAATGCTAATGATGGCAGCTGCCTTGGACATATAAAACATAGAGTCATAGGACCTCTTTGAATCTACAGAATCACAGCTCAGCTCAGCTCAGGAACCTGTATTTTACAGGGTGTAGTGATTATCTGAGTGGAAAACTATTTGGAAACATGATCTACTGTGTCCAGTAAGAGGGCAGGGCCTCTTTTAAATCTCCTGGCAGGAACAGATAGGTCTTTTCCCATATAGACCGGCTTGAATATACCTCTTACCCTCCCGTAACTGCCTCCCATACTTGCCAGTCACTGGTTCTCGTGCAAACTCGGAATAGCTACCTTTGGCATTCTAGCTGCTTGTCCCCTCCCGCTCCCCCCCCCCCCGGCTTTTCCAATTGTTTGAACTGTAAGGCAGTGAGTGGCCAGATACTGGCTTCACATTGGTAGAGGTGGAGGAAGCTTTGGCAGCAAAGCCTGCTGCTGCTGCTAGAATCTTGGTTTAAAATGCTCAGAATTGGTTTCCAACCATGAAATAGACATATAATCCAAGTTCCATAGTGGGCACTCCAAAGCTTTCTGTTGAATTAATGAATGAAAGGACTTTTAGGATATCTGGGATGGGATCACTGGGTGGAAAGACTTCAACCAGGATGTAGGGTCTTTACCAGATTGTCCAGTTCCGGGTCATCGCTGAAGAAGGGCTTGTGTTCCTGCTCCTGCTGGTGGACAAAGTTCTCGATGTCCACATCAAAGCTGGCGGAGGTGATGCACTCAGAGCCCTGGGTGGCCTGTTCACATTTCTCAAACAGCAGCGTCAGGAGCGGGAAAAGAGGGTGCCTGCGGGGACATCAAGAACTCACACATGTGCACAGAGACCAGGCTGCTGCTGGGACTTGCGAAGCCCCTAGGCTGTCTTTCCAGCAGTTCTATCATTTTCTTTCCCAGGGTCCAATTTCTCGAGAATGTCCCCAGTCCCCAGGCTCTGTCAAGGTGCTAGCAATTTGTTTGCTGGCATGGAGGGCCCACTCCTGGGGCCTCAAAGGGCTCCTACCTTTTCCCTTTGGTCAGATAAACTGCATGGAGAGGTTATAACTCTTCAAGGATTTTGGCGTCCGTTTTAGACTCAGCATGAATCCAGGAAGGAAATGTGGGAACTAGCTAGAGAATTCTTGGATGTAAATGTTAGCACTAGGTGACACGCAAGCTAATAAGATTCATAGCACCATTTATGTTAAATACTTCATGTCCATTATAGAAACACACAACACACACTTGCGCGCGCACACACACACACACACACACACACACACACACACACACACACACACACACACACGCTGAAGCCAGGTGAGGGCAACAGATGTGTATAAACAGTTGCGTGTTTACAAGCATACACAAGGTGAAATATACGAGCCCCCAAACTCATCCACATACACCCATGTCTGTTGGCAGACTCAATTTGCATCAAAATATCCCAGTTGCATTTGTAAAATCTCCCTACACTTTCATCACCAAATCCTTAGCACAGCTATAATTAAATGGCTATTTGCATCATTATATGTTTTTCTCTGGGACTGTCTCTGTGTAAATGATTGTCGAATCCAAGAATCTTGCCATATATACTCATAGATGTCACTTAATAAATAGCTTGTGGCTGAATCAATAAATAAGTTGTGGTGTGTGTGTGTGTGTGTTTCTGAGATGTCTATCTGAGCATAAATGTCGAATCAAATGGATCTGTGCATCTTAGTGTAGAGATCACCATCTCCTAGAAGTTTCCCTAACTACCCATGGTCTCCATCTCTCTCTCCCAAATCTCTGAGTTTTTGTTTCATTACCTGCCTACTTCCCTGAACTGCAGTCAGGAAACAGACCTCTCCATTCACTCCTGAATACCCAGAACGTGGCAGAGGTATGTGAATTCTCACAGACATTGTTGTGTGCTCATAGCCACATATCACACTTATTTCGGCAGCATATACTCCTGTGTGTGCCTAGGTTGTTGACTCAGGGATGGTGAGAGCCCCAATCCCTTCCCCTGTTCTTCCAAGAAAGCATCTGCATGTCCTGGCTGAGGCCACATCGTCTACTTCTTATTTTCTATGCAGCACTGTTTGGTGGGAAAGGAAGAGGAGGAATGTGTGCTGGACCTGGCTGCTGGTCCAGGCCACAGAGATGGCCTGGCTAGCACTTTCCAACAGAACTTTCTACAGTGATGTTCTTCAGTTTACTCCATCTAACACAGGAACCACTAGCCACACGAGACCAATGAACACTTGAAATATGGCCAGTGCTACTAAGATGTTAAATCTTTAATTTTATTGAATTGTAATTAATTCAAATTTAAATAGTCACATGTGGCTAATGGCCACCATATTGGAGAACACAGTAAGTCCCGAGAAGGAAAATAGGCACTGTTCCCTCCCCAAGTGGATGCACTGAGGGCAGAGCTAAGCATCTATTCAGCACAGCATATTCAGTGTCACTGGGTGGGCTGGTGCAAGCTCTGATGTCTGTCCCACCCCAGAATCCCAGACAGGGGTGCTTAGCCTCATGAAATCACACTCACCCAGCCTAAGTTTTCCTACTTAAGTGTAGGAGTGGTGGGAGGATAAAGAGAGATAAATTCCCACTTCAGATGACCGGCTGATCCTTGTTCAGGGAGCTGATGTATAAACTCCTGGGCCCCCAGGCTGAGTACAGGGCTTAGAGTATGCAAGAAGAAGGCCAATATTTAAGGCTTGCACTTGTGCATCCCAGAATTGCCAGAGGCTCTGATGTACCCTGATGGGAGCTGACAGGGAAAAACAATGGGTGAATTTAGCTACCCAGCTGAAGACAAAGAGAACATCGGGTGAAGGGGTTAAACTCCAGTATAAGTCTTCATTTGCAGCCTCCAATACTGCAGCATATTATAGTCTAATCTAACCTGATCCCAGTTTAATGCAAGATTCTCCTGGCCCTGAGTGGAATACCAAAGAAAGCCTCAGTGGCTGTAATTTAAGCAGAGCCCTGCAGTGGTTTAGCTGAGGGCCATGAAAGGCAAATTCCAGACGGTGTTATGAATTATTGCGCCTTATGAACCTTCCTACTCTCAACAGATGCCTGCTGCCATTTAAACAGCCACTAGATCAATTAGGAATGAAAGGCACAAATCGACTCTGTACAAGGGCACTAAATTACCAGGAACTAATAATCCGAAGCGTCGTGCCAGGTGGTGGGGGTGCAGCCCATGCCCCAACCCACAGCAGCCATGCGGTCACTGTACTTTCCTGCCTCACTGGCTGGAGGGAGGGTGGGCAGCTGCCAAATAGAGGTGTGTGTGTGTGTGTGTGTGTGTGTGTGTGTGTGTGTGTGTGTGTGTGTGTATGCACATGGGTAGACTGAGGTTGACTGCAAGTGCTTGTCCTCTGCCAGCATGTGTGTTTCACTGAGTGTGCATATGATTTTACATTCATGCAGTACATACGCACATAGGGCTGTGTACATGCAACTGGGGGCCTGACTTTGTATGCCATGAGTGTAGTTTATGCCTTACCTGTATGTAATGTGCGAAGAGTTGTGTTTTCTGTATATACAGCATGAGTGACATATGGGGTGGGTGGGTGGGGCCTGCCAGAATTCAATGCTCTAGCTATGAGCACAGAAATTTCCTTTGAGCCTACTCTTGCCTCTGCAGGGAGCAGCAAGAAGCTTTCGTTAGAATGACCAGGGAGGGCCTCTCTGAGGAGGTGACATTTAAGTTAAGCCTGGAATGATGAGGGGGCAACCATACAAAGATCTGAGGGGGAGATGTTTCCTGCAGGGAGGAGTAAAGCAAGGCGCTCTGAGATGGGTGATGCAGCCAAGTGTGATAGTGTGATAGGGGGCAGAAAGGAGAGGAAATGATGTGGCTAACAGGGCTGCAATTGTGAGGTACTTAGTAGGCCCAAGACATAGCCACAGAGCCAGGCTTGCAGGATGAGGGTGGGGCAGAAGGCAGTGGTGTCAGACATAATGAGAACTGTATCCCCTCTTCTGCAGAGCCAATGTATGGGTCTGAACTGCAAATCTTCCACTTACAGGTGTCAGGCCTCCCTAGAATGAATGTGGGAAGCATATCTGGGGATCTTTTGTTTCATTTGGGAGTATTTTCTTTCCTTCTTCCATTACATCTATGTATGTATGTATGTATGCATGCATGCATGCATGTATGTATGTATGTATCTACCTATCTTTATCTATCTGTGTATCTATGTATCTATCTATGTATCCATGTATGTATGTATGTATGTATGTATGTATGTATGTATGTATCTATCTATCTATCTATCTATCTATCTATCTATCTACCTACCTACCTCTCTACTTGGGGTGTGCACATGCCACACTGCACATATGGAGGTCAGAGGACAATTTGCAGAAGCTGACTCTCTCTATCTACTGTGTGAAACCCTGGGGATTGAACTCAGTTGCTAGGCATGGCAGTAAATGCCTTAACTCAATGAGCCATCTTGCTGGGCCACATTTTGGGGTATTTTCCATGCTTTTTATGTTGGTTAAGGTTTATGGTATTGTCCTGGACTCCTGCTCCCCACCTGAGCAGAGCAGGGCAGTTGAGTAGCACTATCAGCATCCAAAAGCTCCTTTCTCTTATCCCACTCGGCTCCTGTGACTGCTTCATTCCACCGACACGGGGTCCTATCCTCAGGAACCATGCCAAGCCGATGGGGCTACCCATGCTCTCCCTCTAGATCGCTCAGTGAACTAGTCTCCTATTTCCATGGGGATGGCTAAGTCTATATTACCTCCAAGACAGGTCCAAGTGACCCTGATGGGTTCCAGGGCTGCAGCCATGGCTTTGGGCTTCCCCAAGGCTGTCTCTAGAGCAGTTACAGATGAGGCACCTGTCCCTTCCACATTTGTCCATCATGTGCCTGCCTAAGTTTTGATCTGCATTTTCTAGGCTCCTCTTCCTGATCCCTGCTGCATACGCAGAGGAAAAGCCACAGCCCCCATTGGGCACCACTGAGTAGTCCTCTCCAGCAGCTTTATTTCTTAGTGCTGGTGATCAAGTTTAGGGTCTCGTGCATAGCAAACAAGTGCTTTACTACTGAGCTACACACCTAGATCAAAGCACAGGTTTTAAGGGAGCCTCTCTTCCTGCTGTCCAGGTCTATTTGGCTGTGGACCAATACCCTTCAGAAGCGGGAGTGTGGGAACTTAGTCCCCAGGGCCAAGAAGATGAACGAGATATGAGAGATGGCCATTAGACTTTATTTCCAAAGAGCAGAGGACATTTGACCTCCACAGGAGCTCACCTTCTTCCTCCCCATCCCTTCCCAACTCTGCTCCCCACAGGCCACCTCCCTCGTGACCGCCCCCTCCACCCCAATCTCTCTTAAGCCGTTCAAAATTTGGAGGAAATAAATCTTACTGCACTAATTCAGTGAGAGTTTGAGCCTCGTCAGTGCAGAACAAATAAAAGGAGTGAACTGGCATGACATTTTACTGCAGAAGAGAGGTCGTTTCCAGCCACTAATAAAAAGGATTTGACACAGACTAATAAAGAGAAATGAATTTCTCTAATGGCCTAATTTAGCACATTCAGCACTGCGCCTCGGCCTGGGTGCTGGGAGCACAGACAGAGGCAGGAGGGTGGGAGGAGGGACAAGGCTGGTTTCTGGGAGAGAGGAAGAAGGGATGATCTCAAATAATAACATTTTATTATTTCTTTTCTCTGCTCCGAGCCCCTGGCCCCGCCCCCACCCCCATCACCTCTCCCCAGGAGCATCCGAACTAAAATCAAACCCAAGGTATGCAGTTCCTGTTAACGATCCAAAGAAATAAAGAAGCCCTCTCCACAGAATTGCAGCCTTGTGCTAGCTTAAGAAGGTGATTAAACCGGATGTGTTGATTTCTACAGGGGTTTAAGTCATCGCTTGGTTTAATTACTTCTGACACTTCTGCCTTCAAGTTTTCCACATCACCCAAATAAGCTGGTCAAGAGTACCCAGTACAGGACTAGGTGGGTGGGACCGCTCTCCCCAGGGAAAACAGATAGATCAGACATGGACGGCTTCGGGGCTGAAGCCCTTGGAAGAAGTTCCTACCACTCCCCTCAGCTGGAAAGGCTGAGACCTGGAATCTAGATCGTCCCTCCAACTCCCTGCAAGAGTCTTTTGCAGGGTCAGAAGTTGCTTACCCTACATCCCCAAGGCTTCTGGGAGCCAGTGAGAATCCACAAAGCCCTTTTCATGCCCTCCCCTCCCACTTCAAGACAGGTTCTTGGAAAAGATTGGGGCTGATGTTTCCTTAAAGCTTTTGAAGACCTGGAACTTTTCCGGCAGTCTTTCACAGTCTAATCTGACTTGAAGTTCCCCCTCTGTGGATGCAGCATGTGCCTAATTATGAAAAGGACAGAAGAAAAGACAGTTGGGTCCTTTCCCGTTTCCTGTTCTTCCTCCTTAGACAACTTGGCTGCGTTGTTTCTTTTGTTTTTAATTTAAAATGTCCCCCTCACCCCCCTACTCAGTGGAAGAATAGAAACAGAGAAACAGGGAGAGGATGCAAACAGCTTTGGAGAGGCTGGGACTCAAAAGTGAAGAACAAAGTGTCAAAATAGACACACAGTCAGAAACAGGCCACTGCAGGTTGGGAGGAGCTTAGGGATGGACCCAGGCCTTCGGACACTGTCCTTGCTCTTTCTGGATGATAAATCCTGATTCACAGTCAATTCTCTGTCCCTTCTTTCCCTGTGACCTTGGCTAGACCACAGACATCAATTATGGGTCCAGCCAAGTATGTGGCCACCCTCTGAGCCTCCAGACTCCCTCAGTACCCACCCACCCACACCCTACCCCACCAGAATCATCCTGCTGAGGTATGGGCAGAGGGAGCCCAGGCTCAGTGCCCTGTTGAGCCCTGTGTTCCTTCCAAAGGGGAGAGTTAGAAAAGCCTTTCCCAGATGGGTCAGGGTGATGATATGTGATAGAGATTTCTGGGTGGATACAATCTAGAAGGACCAAAGTCACAGACAGGGTAAGCCTGCTCCAGAAGACACTAATCTGTCGGCCAGAGGGTTGTCTGGGGTGGGATATTAAGGGTGGAGCTGACAAGAGCTAATGCTGATTCTCATTGACATGCATGGCTGCCAAAGGCCTGCCTTCCCAGAAACTATCCAGGGGCTGGCATTGTGATGCTTTACTGTTAGTATCCCAGGCCAGAGAAGACTGGGGTCACAGAGACAATATCCCAGAAGGCACTGCTCTAGGCTCTGGCTCAGCACCGGGCCCAGTGACTCCTCGTACCAGGGCTTCCCTCCTCTGCATCCCTCCATGCCCTTCTAATGACTGGCAGAACCCGACTGCACACACCAGTTCTTCTGTGAAGACGTTTGAGGGGTCTCTCTGAGAACCGTGTTGTCTAGTCCTTTCATGGTCATCGCAGGAAACTACTGGGTTTCCTCATGACTTCATTCACATTTCAGAGTGGGAAGCAGGGGAATTTGGAACAAATACAGACTTGGGACACAGACAGTGGCATGATGTTTGGGCATGTTACCAAATGTCTCTGAGCCTCAGTTTCCACTTTTACATAACAGGGATAATCTCTTCCATGCATAATTAAATGAAGAGACACAGATAGACTTTGGCATTGAGTAAGCTATCAATGAATATTCGTTTTATCCCCTCCGGAGGTGTGTGGATTCCTTTATGCAAAGCAGCAATGATACCATCCACATCAATACATTTATTTTCCCTTGTCTGCTGACTCATTTGGCTGGAAAATGAGCCCATGTGCTAATTTCAACAGAGGCTCAGGAAGAGAGGGGAGAGAGATGTCGAGCCATTTTCAGAATGCGAAACCACCTTCTTTCGTTCCTTCTTTCCTTCCTTCCTTCCTTCATTCCTTCCTTCCTTCCTTCCTTCGGTTCATCCTTCCTCTTTTGAATGCACACATGGAGAACAGAGGTCAACTTCCTGTCTGTCTTCACTTTACTGGTTGAGACACAATCTTTTGCTGAGCCTACTGTTCATTGTTTCAGCTAGGCTGGGGACAGCAAGTCCCAGAGACCTGCCTGTCACTCCACCCAACCCAGTGCTGGTGTTACAGTCATGCACTGCTACACCCAACTTTCACAGGGAAAGTTGAGTAGCTGAACTCAAGTTCTTACGCTTCAGTATCAAGCACTTTACCCCACTGAGCCAACTCACCAGCCCAACAGCAAGCTTTTAATGTCTAGGAGCCCATAATAATTTTTTGATGTATTCTTATGATCAGGTCATGTGTCACGGACACTGTTTTCTGCTATTCCTCTGATGGCAGTCACAATAGCTTCTTGGTGGTGATGTCTTCTGTTCTCTATGTTGCTTTTGAGTTACTGAGACAGGGTTTTCCTATGAATCCCAAGCTGATTTTAAATTTACAACGGAGCTCAGGCTGGTCTCAAACTCCAGCAACCTTTCCATCTCTGAGTGTAGGGCTTAAAGTCATGAGCCACCAGGCCCAGCCAAACCTTTATCTTCTTTTAATAAAAAACAAAAAACAAACAAACAAAAAAAAGTGCCACCAGTAAGAATTCCTTATTTCCACACCACATCTGTGATTTCATTCTACTAACCACAGCTGTTGCACATGGAACCACCTTCCTTATTACAAGGTGAAAGACTGTTGTCTGTGACCCAGTAACTTCCTAAATTCCCAATGAATGTAGACACAGAGTGGTACTAGCAGAGGATCAGTTCACTGATGAATGGGAAAACTGGAGTGCAGCAAGCAGTAACCACAGAGATGAGGTCTCTGAGACTGGAGCCCAAAGTTCTTTCTGGCCTAGAATCTGTTGTTACTGGGCAAGCCTGAGTCAGAGTTAGCCATCTGACAGCTTGTGGACATGGTTGCTGCAAAAGGACCTCCTTCTACTGGGGCATGTGGGTGGGGAGGGGTAGAAGGTCTTGGGATGGAGTGTGAAAAAGGTGCATGTTCAGCCTCTCCTCCCCACCCACCCCACTTCAAAAGCACCAGATGGAGAGAACAGAGCAGGGTGGGAGAACAAGCCAGAAGCCCCTGGTTGGATGTATTTTTACTTCAGGTGTGACGTTGAAAGCATGCAGGATTATTTTTAGCCCTGCCCAGTGGGCGGTATGTTCGCCTGGGTTGCCTTGGAGAGGACTTCTTCTTGTTACTAAATTGGAGCTGCATCTGTTAGGGTTCCTGGGCTGCAACCCAGCTCTCTTCCCCCAGGTGGGTGGATGGTGAGTGTGGGACTCAGGCAGGCCATATCCTTTTATCTACACACACACACATACACACACACACACACACACACACACACACAAGAGAGAGAGAGAGAGAGAGAGAGAGAGAGAGAGAGAGAGAGAGAGAGAGAGAGAGAGAGAGAGAGAGACTGGCACAGAAAAAAACAAAATCAATATGAAATCTCAACAATATGGATATTAACCCTAGTCTATAAGAGAAAAAAAAGTCTAACATAGGACTTCTGCCCAGCTCCTTTGTGAAAAGCAGAGGTAATGAGCACCGAAAAGAATTGGCTTTTCCTGAAATTAGGCAGCTAATGAGAGCAGTCAGATTTTCCATCCCGGTCACCAAAACTCCAGCCAGCTCACAAACAGGTCATATTATAGCAGGAGAGGACTGGGTTATAGAAGAGAAATGGAGCTCTATCTGTGTTACCTTGGTCACCGGCAGGGACTGAACACATACCCACCCATATTTGGTGGCGAATGTTGAGTTCTAAAGAGCCCTTACAATATGCTTACTTCAATCCACCCCTGTGCCCTTTACACACCCATTCCACTGCTTAGCAAACCGGCCCACTGTGTGGTTGGATGATTTCATCAAGCTAATAAGTGATATGAAACTTAGACCTGGATATTCAAACCCCAAATGCTGACCTCCCTTTCTCTCGTGTGCTAATTTTGATTTTTTTTTTAACGTTTGTTTGTTTCTTTCTTTCTTTCTTTCTTTCTTTCTTTTTTTTTTTGTGGGTGGGTGGGTGCACATGCAAAGTCAAAGAACAGCTTGCAGTGGTTTTTCTTTCCTTCCACCATGTGGGGGTCTGAGGATTGAGCTCCAGTCATCAGGCTTGGCAGTAAGCACCTACCCATTGAGCCATCTCACTGGTCCCCATATGCTAATTTTGAATCACTTCATTCCTTTCTTTCTTTATTCCACCATCCTTGAATGTTATGTATCTCGGGTTCACAAACCAAGGGGTCCTGTGTATCCTCAAGCATAGAGACTTCTTCCAAGACAAGTAATCTCTGTTTTATCAGGTAGGTTTCCAGAAATGCATCCTTTGCTAGCAACACCTCTCTGTATGGGGACAAGGCTTCAGCATTTACAGAACCTCTTTTTCCTCACTGGATGTCTACTCTATGGAGTGGAATGGCCTTTCAGAAGAGATTCAGTAGACCAAAGCCTTGGTCTATGTTCTTGGTAGGGGTGTGGGCATGGTCTGTGGACAATTCAGCTCTGTCTACATGAAGACTGTGAGTGGCCGAGGCACAGAACTTACCATCTCTGGGCACACTGCTCCAGAACATGTCAGCAGCCACCTGCTGGCCTGCCAGTAACCTGGACAGAAGCTGAGCTTGAGCTGAGGACCTTCAAAAGCCAGTGAGAAGGGGACAGAATTGGCTTTCCTCAGAACCAGAGACACTAAAGCATGGTGTCACTTCCCAGATAATGTCTCCAAAAGATTGGAACCCCTGATGACAGCCACCAGCTGAGATTTTCTTTCCCATGCCAGCAAATCCAGCTGCTTCAGAGAACAGGGAATGCTCACAAAGTTTCTATCCCATAAAGCCTAGCCAAGGACACACCCTGGAACATCTGTCCCTTGTACCTAGTACTTCAGAGGCCTTGGCCTAGAGCTCTGGTCCTGATTTCTGCCTTGGAATGGCTCCGTTTCTCTCATGCCATTCTCAGGCTACCTTATCCAACACATTCCATATATGACCAAGTATGGTGTCAGTGAAGACGGAGAGTTAACCCCTGAGGTCACTCAGCAGTAGCCAGGACACTCTTTGGTCACAGGGTGGACACATTCCCTCAGTGACGCATCATTAGGAAGTGGCAGTTCCCAGGGTCCTGGCCAGGAAGCTGCTGAAGAGGATAGCCACAACAGGATCCCTGCCCCCTTGTCCAGCCTGATTGTAGGGACACTGACTTCCTAGCAGCCCTGGAAAAAGGAGCTTCAGTGCCATTCTCTTGGGATTTGCCCCCCTTGGGAAAAGCAGTGTAATTCTCCCACACAGGGTAGATGCCTAAGTCAGATACTTGGAAACATTTTGGAACCCTTACTATGGTACTGAGCTTATCCTTCAGCTGCTTTCTATGCCCATTCTTGTCCTTCCTTACATATTCCTACTTTGTAATGTCTTCAGGACTCAGTACAATGCTTTGCATCACACAGCACACTAAATAAATGCTTAATCGAATAGCACTGTGAGAACCACTTGATAAGGAGCCCCCTCTCATCATTATAGCTCCTGCCCTTTACCTCCTAGCCCTGCAGACCCTGCTTGCTTTAATTTCCCAAAATGTTCAACTGAGCTGACACCTACAGAGAACACTTACCCTCTGTGAGGTGTGCATATGTGGCCTGTGTGCACATATGGGGGGAGTACACTTGGCTATGTGCAAGGCAGCCAGAGGTAGCTGTCAGGTGCCTTCTGCTTTCACCCCCCCCCACACACCTTACTTTTTGAGACAGGGTCTCTCATTGACCTTGGAGCTTAAACTGGCTGGCCAGTGAGTGTCCAGGATCCACTTGTCCAAGCACCCCATCACTGTGGTTACAGTGAACACCACCTTGCCCTCTGCGCTCTCTCTCTCTCTCTCTCTCTCTCTCTCCTTCTCTCCTTTTCTCCCTTCCTCTCTTCATCCCTCCCTTCCTTTCCCTCTGATCCAAACTCAGGTCTCCATGCTTGAGCAGCAAGCTCTCCCCAGCACCTGCCCCCACCCAGCTTCTTTACTAAGCCTTGGCCTGTACCAATCTAATCCTCGTGGCAGCCCTGATGACAAGATAGTATTACTTTCACTCCCATTTACAGATGAGGAAGCTGGGACATAGAAGACTCAGTGCCCAGTTGTGGATCCAGAGTGTGAAGCAGGCAACAGCCGAGGCTGTGCTCCTCACCCTGAGGCCTACATCACCCAATGCTTCAGACTGAGTAGGCCAAAGCCACATGAGTGGGGCCTGCCTGTGCTTATGGCCTTCCAGGCCACTGAACACACACTGCTCTCTGAACTGGGCATGACCTAATGCTATGTAACTTTACCCTGGTTATTAGTGTTTTCTTTTCTCCAGTTGAGAAAATGGGGACTCTGAGAGATTAACTCACTCAAGGTGACAAAGTTAGTTATCACCACATCTATTTCTAGAACATTATTCTATTTCCCCTGCCTAGCACAGGTTGCTAGGCTGAATTTGCACCTCCAGCTAAAGGGACTGTCAGGATCAAGGCTCGGGATTCGGTGACCTTTAGGATGGTCTCATGGGAGTGAGCTGTGTGCTGCTCACTGTCCTGCTTCCTCCCTTCCCTGGCAGGTGTGGATTTGAGAGGAACCCAGTCTGGGTGCAGCAGGAATGAGCATAATACACACAGAGCTTTAGGAATGCACCTTGCTGTACTGAGTGACAGCTGGACTTGGCTCCAGATCTCAAGGGGTAGTGCACACCTGGGTGGAGGCTCCCAGCTAATTGGCTCGAGGGATCTGGGGCAGATTGGAAGATTCACATATGCAGTATGCAAAAGCCAAGAGTCTAAGACGGGAAAAGAAAGAGGAGATGAAAAGAGGGGTTTACAGGTTCCAGAGCTGCTGGAGCCTCCAAGAAGGTGTTCACTCTCCCGTAAGCCAGCAGAGGCTCTTGGACAAGTGTGGATATTGAGAGTGGGCTTGCACGAGTAGACAGAAAAGCACCACGTGGAACCCCCAAAGGAGAAAACTCTCTGCCTTGGGGTTTCATCGGAGCTCCCTGGTGCTTATATACTCATGCAGCACTTACTCCACCTGGGGCACGTTTTGAAGCATTAAATCGTTAAAGACAGAACATTTCAAATTGAGACTCCAGTGTGAGACCCGAGAGAACAGAAACAAGTTAGGATCAAGGCCATCGAAGGCCACTCCACAGAGTGCACGTAGGATTGATTATCTCCCTCCTCCCATTTGTAAATAGGGACTGTGTATCTGTGACCTGGCTCCTTGTATGGGGATTGTATTCATGCTGGCAAGACTGAGTCTTGTGTATCTCTTTCCAGCTCTTCAGTAGCCATTTTGAGTGGGTCATGGAAGGAGCATTTACACCACAGAAATTGGCAAATGCTACAAATTATTCTCCTCAATCCTCCTGCCTGCAGCCAATTGCCAGCACATCAACCCAGGGCCATGGATTATGGGGTATTGTCTAACTTACTTAATTAGTCCCCTCAGCAAGCATTTTAGCATCCTCTCTGCCTACACTGCTTGTGTAAGGTGCTGGGGGCAGAGCAATAAGCAAGATAGACAGGAACCCAACTTTATCCTCATGGAGTTAACAGTCTAGCAAGAGGAGGACACAGAAATGTTAATCCAACTCATTTAATTGTAATAGCACAAAGGAATAGGGGGCAGAGAAGAAGAGTCGCCCTCCCTGATCCTGCAGCTAGCTGACCCTGTATTGCTTTTTCATGGAGAAGCAAAGCACAACCGCTTTACTATTTTCTTGCTACTCTGGCCTCCAGCCCACATTTCTTTATCAAAGGTAACTTTGGCACTGCCGGCGGGTCACAGCTCTCCGAGAGGTTCTCGCAGCCATAGGAGACAGCCGATACCTTAGTTGAGCATGCTCAGCAAAGTCGCCCTCCTCCCCCACTCGCACCTGGCCAGCCCAGCTCCCTGCCACTCTTCGGCTCCCCAGGACATCACGGTTTCCATGGGAACCCACACACTTCAAAGGGGAACGAAGGAGACTGGAGGGGAGGCGGGGGAGTGAAAGCTGGATTAACCTCACCCTCTTGGCCCCATCTCTGCTCTCCCTCCTAATCCCCTGCCTCAAACTGCAGCTGACACCTGACCACCGTTCAGCAGCGTGGCAGGTGGGGTGCTGCAGTCCAAGTTGCACTTGAAACTTCTTGGGAAGAAAACATCAGCGTTAAGGTGGGGGCTGTGAAAACTGAGGACCATCCAAACCTAAAGGCTCCTTCTCCACAGGCCTCCCCTCTTCCGATTCCCTCTCATCATTGCTCCTGGGCCACAAACACAATTACCCGGGATGTGCATCCAATCATGGGATCTGCTTGGATTAGACTGAAATCATTAATCTGAGCTGGAGCTTCTGGTTGCCTTGCTGATTAGCCCAGATGATGCTCTGGTATGATCCAATTAAAGACAAGTTCTGCTCGCCCCCTCCCCCAGCTTCCAGATCAGAAAGGCACCAATACATTTCATTAACACATCCTTATACACAAATAAAACCTTGGGGGCACTGGCAGGCTCCTTCCCCTTTGTCATCCTGCCCCTCTGCCTGTCAACAGGGGCTGTAGGGGCATAGCTTCCCCACCTTCCTCCATCTATAGACCTGGAAGGGGCCACAGGGAAGACTTCCAAATAAAAGTGGTGCAGAGCACTGATCTGAATGGAAAGGGTCTTGTTATATTTATTGACATAAAATGTGGACTCCCTGATGTGCTTTGGAACAACCAAACTGCCCAGGGCAGACAAATCTAATTAAAATTACCAACCCTACAGGAGGCTGGGCATCCAAGCAATGGCTGCAGACAGGGCTTCGGGCACTAGTGGGAGAGGCATGAATGTAGGAGACAACTCTGAATGTAGGAGACTGGAGAGCTGAGGAGCTGGGCAATAGTATAGGTGTTAGCTTCAACCTAGCTATCTGTAGGAACCTGTCAGCCATGTTTGCCTAGGAATGCCTTTACTGGGTCAGATGGCCACAGCCTACCTTTCGGCAAATGCTAAGGGCTTTTGTTGGGTTAGCCCCAGAGAAGAAAAAGAATGAGCAGGAAGAAGTATCAATTGAAGAGAGATCTGGGCCCTACTTCAAGAGACATGGTGGACAGGTCTGGAGGAGCAGTGGGTCAGCTCCCCTGCAGCTTGGCTTGGGTGCAGCATGGGCCTGGGATCATGAGAGGGACTTGGAGCCCGAGGGTGTGATGGTCTTGTGAAGTACAACTCTGCTTTATGCCAGCTACGGTGCCAGGTGCTGCCTCACTAACTCTTATTAAATATGCTGCTTGAGTCTATCATGAACCTAAAGCTCAGTGAGAGGTAGGAGCAAGCCTGGGTTTCCAGAAACTTTCTATGTCTAGAAGAGATCACCACTGGATGCACAACAGTAATTGTGTTTGTGGCATAGGGCTACTATGAGAACAAAAGGACCAGTGGGGGCTTTATGTTTGGACTAAGCACAATCTTCTCAGAGATTCCCACTTTAGCCACCCTGATGGTTTCTCCCAAAAAGCACCTATTTTTTAAAAAAATAAAATTATTATTTCATGTGCATGAATGTTTTACCTGTACTACAACATCAGAAGACGGCATTGCATCCCCAGGAACTGGAGTTACAGACTATTGTGAGCTGCCTTGTAGGTGCTGAGAATCAATCTGAGTCTTCTGGAAAAGCAGCCAGTGCTTTTAACCCCTGAGCCTTCTCTCCAGCCCTCAAAGATCCTCTTAATCAGAGACACTCAATGATGCATGCTCACCACACATGCCATCCCTATGGATCGGCAAACATGCCCAGGATTAGCCTCTAATGTGCATATGATCACCCAAGACCAATTTTAGGTGTTCAATCTTGAGGTTTGGGTGGGCCCTGAGACGTTGCTTTTCTTTCTTTCTTTCTTCCTTCCTTTCTTCCTTCCTTCCTTTCTTCCTTCCTTCCTTCCTTCCTTCCTTCCTTCCTTCCTTCCTTCCTTCTTTCTTCCTTCCTTCCTTCCTTCCTCCCTCCCTCCCTCCCTCCCTCCCTCCCTCCCTCCCTTCCTTCCTTCCTCCCTTCCTTCCTTCCTTCCTTCCTTCCTTCCTCCATCCCTTCCTTCCTTCCTTCCTTTTTTTCAAGACAGGGTTTCTCTTTTGGAGCCTGTCCTGGAACTTACTCTGTAGACCAGGCTGGCCTCAAAGTCACAGAGATCTATCTGCCTGCCTGCTGGATTAAAAGGAGACACTACCTTTCTAATCAGCTCCCATATAATGTGATGCTGCTGGGCCATGGACCACATTTGGAGTAGTGATCTAACTAGAGCACTATGAGTGTAAGCCTGAGCCATTAGGTCATTGGGTAGCTTTCAGAAATCACTTCCTTCCTCTCCCTTCTCAAGCTGCTTCTCACCAAGGCACACACCTACAAGAGTTATCCAGGCTCAGGGACAGGCAACTGTGAAAGCTCTCTTTTCACCCACAACTGCTCTAGAACACAGCAAGTTCTGTTCAGCCTGAAAGGGCTAGCCTGTGTGTCTCTCCAACCGGTGGAGTTTCTTGCTCAGCCAATAGAAACAGCCACAAACATTGCCTCCCAAAGGAAATCTGCCCACTTGCTCTGAGTACACAGTGGTGCCTTCTTATTTGCATATCTATTGGGTCCTGGGGTGACAAGCACTTGTATTTACCTTCCTACCTCGCCCGGTTTCCCAGGAGTCTAACAAAGTGCCTGCAATATTAATAGTAATGATTCCGTAGAAGAATGTGAGGGAGGGAAGGGGGAAGGCCGGTTTGTCCTCCCTGAGAGTTACCAATGCCAGTTACTCCAGTTACTGTGAACAGATCCCAGAATTCTCTGGGCAGAGTTCTGCACAGGCAGTGGACCTGACTTGCGCATTGCACAGTCAGGGACCAGGTACTGTTTTATTTTTCTTCAAGATCTAGGTGTTAGCATTAGAGTCAATCAGTTTATCCGAGTAACTAAAAATAATGCTGCTGATAATGATAATAACATCACTAATTACCACCATTACCATAAAGGCATTGTCTTTGAGGTGTGGGGGAAGGAATCAATCTTCCTATTCATTTGTCTTCCTGTTTGCCTGTCTTAGGTACATCATTCCCAGAGTTACTGGCATTAGCTGCGATGTATACCCTGCCAGGGGACATTGCACTTGCTGGTGCATGGGAACATGTGAAATTGCAGAGGTGGATGTGAACTAGAGGCCAGCCTCCACACCAAGTGCAGACTTGGGCATCTTTTCTTTGTATCGTGGGATCCTCCTGAACAACTGACAATAAAAGTCTCATTTAGGCCTGTTTTTAAATAACTACACCTTCTTCCCCAACCACACACACTAGAGCTAGAGTTCATTAAGGCAGATGGGCTAACCTGAGCTTCACTACCTTCTCATTCTGGACGCTGCCCTGGGTACACAGTGCAAGTGGAATGAGACAGGTGAGCTACCTGCTCTCAGCAGGGTCTCACTTTGGGGAAGTACCGGGACCCACACAGTCACACACAACACCCACTGCAAGGCAGCATGGATCAGAGTGCAGCCCAGGGAACGGCGGCATCAAGTTTACCTGGAATGCTGACAAAGACAATTCATAACCCTTTTCCTGTTGGCTGACCAACTGATTCGACCTGTCTGAGCCTGAAGCCCAGGACTGCATGTTTTAATAAGCTCTCCCTGTTTGCACACACACAGCTTATTCACTACCAAGCTATAGATGGTGCAACCAGATGACTGTCGAGCTTTTTGAAGTGAAGGCAATGAGAAACATGGCAAAGAGAGGATTTGGTTGGCTGAACTGAGAGTTTCTAATGTTCATTAGAGCCCATCTTCCCACTTGAGATGGGAAGGGAGTCTTCATGGCTGACACTGTCCAGCTTTTCATATCTCTCACAGATACTTCTGCAAGCTAAAATAAACCCATAGTGGCCAGCTGCAGGTAAGTGGATTCTGAACTGAGGGATGCTTGGGGAAGCCACTGCTGGCCATTAATGGGCCTACCCTCCGATCTGCATTCTTATAGCTCAGCTAAGGCTGGCTGGAGGGTCCCCTACCTGTACACAGCGCGCTTGTCAGCCTCCAGCTGGGCCTGGGGATCAATGGGGGCACTGGGCACAGGTGTGCTGGCCGCAGCTGAGGGTGCTGAGATGTGGACAGCCTGGGCCTTGGCAGGTGGCTGGGTAGTTGCTGTCATCTGCAGAGAGAAGAAAGGAGGTAGATTAGGTGAAGTAGGAGGTATTCTTGTTCTCTCAGATACAGATCTGGGAGAATGTAAGCAAGACAGTTGTGTGGATGTAATGTGTATCCTTATGCAGGTGCTACAGAGGACAGTAAAGCAGTCTTCCCATTTTCTTAAAATGAGTCTGTTCTAGAAAACAAATTGGTAACCAGGGGATGGATGCCCAACACACTTTGGAAACAGAGAAATTATTTCATTTTGCTGAGACAGGGTCTCTTGTAGTCCAGGCTGGCTTAAAACTCGATCTGCTGCTGAGGTGCATTGTGAGTATGTAAGCTTCCTGTCTCTACTCCCAAACACTGTGATTACAAGTGTAGTAGCTACTGTGTCTTGACCTGAGAAATAGTTCTGACTGCAAATGTTGTGATCTTTGCCCAGAAGTGAAAACAACCCCCCAAAAAAAACACAATGCAATAAACTATTTAAATTATGTTTATGAGTCTTTTGCATTTGAGTGGTTTTGTGTATGAGTGTATGTATGCGTGTGTACATGTGCATGTCTGGTGCTCTTGAAGTTCAAAATATGGCAGTGGGTTCCCTGAAGCTGGACTAAAGATGGTTGTGAGGCACCATGTGGGTGTGGGAACTGAACTCAAGTCCTCTGCAAGAGCATCAAGTGCTATAACCACTGAGCAACCTCTCCAGCCCCTATTTATGTGTTTTCAGAAGAGTAATGGTTTTGATTAGGTAACTTTAAAAGGCAGAAAAAAGGAGGCTGAATTATTTTTCACTTGGAAAGTTTTATTTATTCCTCTTCTAGTAGTTTTGATGGCTGAATGAATGGCTCTCCAAATTTGGCTCCTATGAAGATGAGGTTTTTAATAGACAGTGAACAGATGTCTGCTCTTGGTCATAGCAAGTGGTTTCCATAGCATGCCATAGGGTTTTGAAGGTGACAATTTTGTAACAATTCCTTTTAATATAATATATTGAATTTTCTGACTAAATTTCATTTAAAGAAATGATTGAATAGCTCTAAAATTTTTGAAAATCGTTATGCTGTAATTTAATTCTTTTATATTTTTTCTCTTAGTTAAACAGCCCCCTGGAATGGTGATGTGTCAACACATCTGTATTACTGTTCTCCATGCACCTGTCCCAGGCACCACAATAGCACGTATCACACTGTTTTCAAACAGAACGTTCAGCGTCTCTGGTGCTAATGCCTTATTCACCGCCACTCAACTGACCATACTTAAATAAAAATGACTGAGGTTTGACAAAAACATTTGCCAATAAATAGAGTCAATGAATAAATGAATGAATATTTGGAATCAGGTATCTTACAGCTTGGGAGTTCATAATAGGATCTATGTCCCTGCTTTATAGAAGAAAAAGAATTTTGTGATTACAACACATTATTGCTAAGTGTATATCCCCAGGACATTGGTAGCTCTTGCTTTTTCCACTTATACCTCTGCTCAGGTGCCACCCTCTAAAGAAAAATCTAGCCTCTCTCACCCCACCGGCCCTTTGCTTTATTCTCTTTGTATATTTCTCACTATGACCATAAACTATATGTATATTGGATTATTTCCTCCCCACTTCTCTATAAAACTCGAGGACTCATAACAGTTGTATTCTGTCACTAGAAGGTATTAAATATATGTCGAATCAATGGCTTAATGAATGACAGAGGATAAATGAGACACTGTAAAAAAAAATCTGCTTTACTATTCTGTATCAGTTTTGTCAAAAAGAAACATCCCTGCCACTATAGAATACACGTGCAAACTCGTTGCAGAGGAGGCTTGGTAGAACACACAGTGCCTCGAAGCCAGCAGACAATTGCTGGTCCCTTTATTAGCCGGTGACTTCAGACAAATCCCTTGAGTTGCCTAAGCTCCTGCTTTCTCATCAGTATGCATTTAGGACTGGTGGTCTTTAACGAGGTGCTACATGAATGAAGAGCGAGGCCAATATTGTGCTAGACTTCACGACTCAGGAAGAGGACTGAAAACGGCAGTCCTCTTCACAGTATCTGGGCTGGATGCTCTCATCCCTCACCCTCTAACGGGCATGTTTGCAGGTGCCACATACTAGGCACTGCACTACAGTCTAGGCTCACAAAGAGCAGTCAGTGCCTGGCAGCATGGACAATTTGGCAAGATCATTAATCTGGCAGATGAGGAAAATCCAGTGTAATTCACCTGAGCAACGCATCTCCCACTGTGTGTGGCCTGGTGGGCAACAGCACCCAACGGTGAATTATACCTCACAGATGACAATTAAAGGATGGATGTCAGCATTCGGGGGGGGCGGCTTTAAGCAAAGGCCACATGCTTCTTTCTTTGGTCATCTTTTTTTTTTTTCTTGGTGATATAAAAGCTGTCTGAGGAAATGTTCAACAAACTTGTGGATGATGAGAAACTTGGACCCAACAGGTCTTTACAGATTTGGACAGTAGGGCAAACCTAATAAGATTACTTTTCCATCTAATAAGTTAAAATTGAACATTTCTAAAAATAAAATACAATCAATAATGTAAGTGCAGAACAGGGGCTACAGGGGCTGGTATCAATGCATTAGCTGATGGCTAGCTCGATATATATCCAAGGTGTACTGTGTCTGTGAGCAACAAATAAACAAATCCCAACATGAAGTAATGCTATCTGAGGATGAAGGCCCAGCACACACAGAGCGAGGAGGTTAGGATCCCATTACCCCTCAGATTACACAAGAGCATGAACACATGTCCAGAGGACAGCCATTCTGTAGTCTGTTGCCTGAAGACTGTCCGAAGGAACCTAGAATGTGTAAGCATGGTTTGGTAAGCAGGGGAACAGGGAGACATGAGATCCCCCATCAAATATCTGAATGAAGGGGTTATGATGAAACATGAGAGCTGTATGTAGAAGGTACTCTAGTCATAAAGCGAGCACAACTACATCAACACAGCTCACCCGAGGGTAAAATGCCAATGCACTGGTACACTCTGCTGTGCCCACTAAGTAAATTGTCTGGTGTCCTTGAAGGAATCCACAGAGGCCTCTACTAAGACGAGTCTCTTGAGTAGAGAAGGGTGAGGGAGGTGCTCCTCTGCCTGCCTGGGGAAAGGTAGTGGAAGGCCCTGTGATGGGATAAAGATGAATGCTCAGAATAAAAATTAAATCAAAATCAGTCATTTGCAGATCTCCCCAGAGACCCTGAGAGGCTGTTAGAGGCTGGGAGAGACCAGAGCTGGTTTGAGAAGGAGGAGGACTCAAATTTATGTGGCTCAGGGGGGGCAATTCAGCAAAATCAGCATTTCTTTCAGCTTTGGAGGATGAATGTTTATTTCCAAACAGGTTTCATTTGCTAGCCATTTCCAAAGACCTGGGATTCAAATGGGACCAGCCACTGTTCACAAGGTCAGAGACCCTACAGGGATATGGGGGTAATTTGAAATCGGCTTTAGGTCGGGGCAGCAAAGTCTAAAGAGTGGGAGCAGGGGGAGAGGCTGGGTGGATAGAGCAGGGCATGGCTGTTAAATGGCCTCATGGAACAGCCTGTGAAAAATGATGGTTGAAGTTTTTGGGAATTTTGCAAGCTGGTTGACGTCTGGGTGCCTTGAAATTGGCCACAGTGGGAGCACTTACAGCAAGGAAATTGGTGAATGGTGCAGATCAGGGCTGAACCCTCCTCTCCAATCCTTGCCCCAAGAGCCAATTGTTAGATATTAACCAGCACACTACTAATTCCAGGCTACTTCCCAAGTGACTTCCTTCCATTCTCCTTGGTCTGACTTGGGAGGAAAGTAGCCTTACATTCACTCACTGCTGGCCACTCCAGAGCCGGGCATTTCCTTTAAGGAAATCCTACCTGCATGGCTCACTGTGGACCAGTGGGGATGGCACTAATGTAAACATGCAGCCAGCACTGTCCCTTTAAAGATAGAGGAAGCTAGGGCACAGAGGCTGAGGATGGGCAGACTTAAGCAAAGCCCTGACAGCAGACTAGGGGATCAGAAAACACCCAAGCAAGTGAAGCAGCCTGACTCAGGCCTAGGGTTGATGAATCTACCGGTTCTAAGCCACATGTTTTGGCGCAAATCTGACATTATTGTGTTTCCTACTGCAGGAGAAATACCTTCTCACAGACTGTGAGGAGTAAGTAAGAGGACAAGATCATGTCAAGTGAACAGGGCAAGACGGTGTTGGCCCTGGGGAGGCCCAGCTATATCATTCTTGCCTCTTCTCTTAGCTGTGGGTCCTTCTTAGAGTGAAGACCCCAGGGTCAGCATCTGCCTGCTTCTCTTTCTTGGATGTGATAATCACCAAGCTTCCCTATGTTCTCAAGATGGAACCAGCCAGCCCAAATCCAAGAGCACAATGACCCCTGACCCAATTATTCTCCTTCTCCTTCACCTCCTTCCTTTTGGTATGTATATGGATGTTTTGCCTACATGTATGTTTGTATACTGCATTGCATGCCTGGTGTCCACAGACACTAGTAGAGGGTGTCAGATCTCCTGCAACTGCAATCACAGACAGTTGTAAACTGCCATGTAGGTTCTGGGAATTGAGCCTAGCTCCCCTGGAGGAGCAAAGAAAGCTCTTATCTTCTGAACCATCTCTTCAGCTCCCTTGTCCCAGTTCTTAAATGACATTTCCTTTCTCCCTCCTATAAATGCGAAGGGTTGAGGCTGATGAATACAGGAATACAATTATCTAGGGGAGCTAAGAGATCCAACCACTCTGACAGTCTTGTCTTTATACCAGGATGAGTAGAAGAAGTTTTGGATGGATGTAGGAGAGGCCAGAGAGTGCCACTCTGCCAGCTCTCACTAGTACTTGTATGACACCTTTCATTAAGCACCTCCCTTCTCCAGTTGTAGGAGAACACTTGCCCATCAGAGTCTACCAGAATAATAAAAGTTTGCAGCAGGCTTTTGTGCTCATGAGCAATCCTGTGCAGTTCCTCAGTCTATTTCACAGACAAGGAAATAGACATTCATGCAGCTGAAGAAACTTGGAGACCTTTGTTGCCTGTGTCTGTCACCCAACAGACCTCTCACACAGAATTTCAAGTCAATTTCCCCAACAATGATTGTGCTAAAAACACTTCTAGCAGGTAGAACCTAAGTAGAGAAGTGTGGAGGGCTTATTAGCCCAAAGTGGCCTGCTGCTGTGTTGATTTTTCTCTTGGAGGCCATAGAGGAACGGATTCTCTGGAGACCCTGAGCTAGAGGAAAAATCTGATGGCTAGGGGCTTCAACCCTGAGCTCCAAATTGCACTTGACTGCCAGAATCCACTGGGAATTCTGCTCTGATACTCACAGAAGTGGAAGGCCATAGCCTTGAGTAGAGAACCTAGCATGCTTGAAAGGCACTGTGTACTGGGGAGAGCAGAGCTATGAGCATCACATAAAAGTAGTTTTGAATCTCACCCTTGATGCTGACTGCTGGGCGACTTTGCATATGTAACTTTCCCTTCTGATGCTTTATCTAAGGAACAACAGTGATATTTTCTACCTGCAGCCCTGCTGAGAGGGCAGCTGTCCCTTTGTGGGACACCTAGCAGTGGGCAGGACGCCTGCTCTGTGCTTGCATGGTCTGGTAGCCTGGTTCCAATTATCTGCCAACTCATCTCACTCTCCTGTCAGACTGGAGGACAGCTGAGGGCAGTGGCCAGATCTTGCATGTTTACTGTTGTAGCCTTATTGTCCAACACAACAGCCATCCAATTTGGGAATTTGGGAGTGACTGGTGTGGAGCAGCTAGGACTTCCCATCATGCACCACTACCTTTCTAGCTGACCCCAAATGCCTCAGGTCCTAACAGGGAAGCCCACAGCCTGACCACACACTGGCTGGAGTAGTGGCACCTTGCCATGATATGAAGCTAATGGATCTGGGCAGGATGTGCTGAGATGGCATCTCCTTTACAGCTGGCTCTGTATGTCTGTGAGACTGGGGCAAATTCTTCAGCCTTTCTGATTCCTGTTTATAAAATGGGAATAATTCTTTATACCTACAGTTAGGGATTGCTAGAATGAAGTGAGATAACGCATGGCAAAGCAGCCAGAACTTAACAAGCCACAGATGGCAGTTGCTGTTAATATAAACTTTGTATCTCAAATCCTGCACCCCACTAGCTGGCTGCCTCTCTTCTCCTCTGTGGGCCTGCCCTGGGGTCCTGTGACTTCGGGATGTTCAAGGAGCCCACTCTGTAATACTCCCAGGGAAGCGGGGCCACAGGAAGACAGAAACATACACTACCAGTCATCAGCCGCCCCTTGCGCAGGTGACTCAGTTCCGTGGAGTCCCAGTGCCCTGTCAGTTGAACAGAGTGAATACTATCTCCCCGGGTCCGCCAGGAGGCCACAGGAGCATGGCAAAGAATGGCTGCTCGCCTAACTGCTTCACAGCACTTTCTGGGATTACTTACAGTGCTAGGGATAGAACCCACGGCCTTGTGCATGCTAAGCAAGTGCTATACCCGTGAGCTACAGCCTTGGGCCACTAAGCACTGTTGATGTTTTCTTTTGCCAGTTTCCCCTGAAACCATGCCCCACTCTCTGCCATACCCTTCTGAGAGGACCCAGGCTCCTGAGTTTCCTCATCACATACAGTATTGTTCTTGTGAGTCTTTGGTTGTATATCTTTTTTTTTTTTTTTTTTTTTTTTGGTTCCTTGATATAAACCTTGATCAACCCATATCTGTACCTTCTTAGCAAGACACTTCTAAGATACAATCCCCCCTTCCTCTGAGCCCTAGACCTGGCAGGGGAATATTGGGATGGGCCCCGACAGATTCTGAGTGGGTCTAGCCCAGTAAGGGCTGCAAAGGCTCCAGACGGCAACTGGTGCTCCTTCTAGTGAAGGAAAAAAACTAGTGTGGGTTCATTTTCCTAGCACCCAGCAAACAGTCCAAAGACCTGCCCGAGAGAGAGGGTCAGAGCTTGAAGCCATCTGGTAAATAGCAGCTTTGGGAGGCAGCATCGGGCCTGACTAGGGTTGGAGAGGAAAATAGTGGTGTCAGAACGCTCTAAGCCGGGGTCAGTTCATTGAACTCCAGCAAGGGAACCAACACTCTTCTCTACACTCTTGCCCCTTACTTCCCAGTGCTCTGAGCTGCCCGGCATGTCTGATGACTCCCATGACTGCCTCTGTAGAGAGGAAGCACCCTCACTTCTTCTGGGAGTCCTGATTCTCCAAGGAACCCATTCATTTCTCCACAGAAATGGTTCGACTCTGCAGAACCAGGTAGCCTTGACCTCTGCCTCCTCTGTGTCTGTATCCAGTCTCAAAATCTGTGCACTTTGGGGCCACCTCACACCTCATGGGCGAATGGGGTTCCTGGCTCTAATGTGTTGTTAAGTGACTGAATAGAGGACAGATTGAGTGAGTGCTAGTTAAAAGGCTCCTGACAACCAAGATGCTACAGAGGGCTCCTCAAAATGTCCGCTGTCACACTAAGGAGGGGAAGCAGTGACGAAATCAGGCCAGCACTTGGCAGTGAGGGGTCTCTGAGACAAAAGGCCTGAGTCCCCTCCACCAGGATCCCTGAGCCAGACAAGTCCACAGATGATTTAGGGTGCTATGCAATAAGGGGAGGGGGTGTCCTTGACTAATTAATTCATTACACATAGCTTTACAGGCAGTGGTTTACAAAGCAAGTCTTATCAGTTTCTGTCTCCCGGGAACTACATACCTTGGTTACCACTGACAGGAAGCTGTAACAGAGGTCAGGAAAGGGGTAGAAACCCTGTCTCATACTTCTCAGCTTTGCACAATTTGGGGGGACGTGACCACTCTCCTCCTTTCCATTCATTTCCAGAGGGTCCCTTACTTCTGCCACAGTCCTAAACTAGCCAGTGGTTTCCAATAGACCCTTTAGGAAGCCTAACAGAGTCTTATTGTATGCATGTGTCTATGTGTGTGTGTCTATGTGTGTGTGCGCGCGCACGTGCGTGTGTGTGTGTGTGTGTGTGTGTGTGTGTGTGTGTATGTGTGTGTGTGTGTGTGGGCCTGCGCGCGCGTGATCTTAGCTGGAAAAACATATCTGATATGCCTATTGTGTTCCTAATAAAAAAGTAATTAAAGTTCAATCCCATCTGGGCCATGGAGATGCGCAGAAGGTGCAGTGAGGGATCAAGTCAGAGCATGGCTGAGCAGACGCTGAGAAACCCCACCCCAGGTTCATACTATAGTGTTCACAGGCTACAAGGCAAGAAGGGCAGAAGTTCCACTTGACCCCTACAGAAACTAAGGCCCCACCAGGGCAGGCACTCGAATTCTGCTCCTCTGATACATAGCACACAGTTGGCAAGGCCCGCAGGAAGCACTCAACATTTGCTAAAAAGATGAGCGAATGGAAGAGATCAATACCGAAATTACTCGCCTGACTCTGTGTGATATACAGCAGCAGGGCACGGGGCATCCCCAAGATTCCCTGGTGTCTGCTCTGATGAACATCCTACTCTCTAGACCACCAACTCCAAGAGCAACAGGAGTCCTGGCATCTTACTCACTAGCCCCTCCTGCTAGGCCACAGGGACAGTGAATCAATTCAAAGGGCACAGAAAAGGACACATCAGGTGCTCTCAGCCCCGTTGCTGACTTGGATCACCTGTTCCCTGATTTATTTTAGGCTTTGCATCCTTGGGCCACTAACTATTTTTGTAGCTCTTTAGAGCACTTGTCCTGCTTGGAGACAAGAACTTAGACAATAAGATCCCTGCTTCTGATAACTACAGGGACTGAGGTAGTAAGTTAATCAAAGGCAAATCCTAAGCCAGGTCCTGAGCATGTTTCATCAGGGGCTTTCTAGTCCTGGGGCCAGTCCATCATCTCCTATGCAGGGGCACAAAGGGCCCAGCTAGACCTGGAGTTTGCTTCTGCCTTCTATGCAATGAAGAATCCAGGTCTAAAGACATGGGTGGCCCAAGCAGGCAGGGAGAAAGGTCATTGAACATAAAGGGAAGAAAGGCCCACAACAAAATAAAAGAAAGAGAAGAATCTGTTTTGATGAGTCAAATCGAAGGAAGATGGGTCTCCCATATGGTCCCTGGGGTGTTGCCCCCAGGGGCAGAGGGAACTGTCAATCATAGCTACAGAAAAGGCTTAGGGGAACTTTCAAAGCAGATGAATTAACTCTATGCTGCAAAGTGAATGTGTTTCACAGGCAGCTGAGCAGAGGACCCTGCAAGGCAGGGGGCTCCAGGCCTTAAAGAGATGAGAGGGATGTAAAGGAGTGTGACAACATCTGAACCTGCTTGCCCGTCACAGCTGCGTGGCCTGGATGGAGACCATTCACAGCCAGGGGCCCCATTCACCCCCTTCTGCCTTGTTAATGAAAGCAGCATGGGGATCCTAATGACTGATCAAAGCCCAGCCAGCTTCCCCAGGCCTGATGCACCCCTGGTTCTGCTAGGAGCATCAGGACTAGGGTAGAGAGGATAAGCAGGGCTAGAGGGGCAAGAGAGAAAGCTGTGTAGCTGGTCTCTGCCAGGTCTTACCTCCCCCTTGCAGGAAGGTGGGAAAGCACCACTTTGACCCTGGATCCTTGGTCCCTGACACCATTCCCTTTACTCTGAGGGTTGCAGGGGGGAAAATCAATCCAGCTCTGTTTCCTCAAAGGGCTTCCTTCTGAAGGGAACTTCTCCAGCCGAGCCTGGATGCCAGGTTCTCATTTTGCTACCTTGTGCTTGCTTTCTGGTGATTGAGGAAGACAGTTCTGAGGAAACTGCCCAAGTGCCTTTCAGAGCAAGTATTGTCACGTCATTCAATGTCAGCTCCCAGCTACCT
Organism: Cricetiscus sungorus; assembly: GCA_030556225.1. Taxonomy (NCBI): domain Eukaryota; kingdom Metazoa; phylum Chordata; class Mammalia; order Rodentia; family Cricetidae; genus Cricetiscus; species Cricetiscus sungorus. Next base: position 40,498,178 of record JANBXA010000740.1, on the reverse strand, counting down.
GCCTATCCATTTATTCCTAATCTTCCCTACCCACTGAGTGTCACATCTGCCAGAGCTGAAAAAGGGTCCATTGAGACTTTTGCTTCCTGGTCAAATGTTCGTGCAGCAGGGGGTCTGCTGGAGATGTGCAGACAGAGACTATAAAACATTGAATATCTACACCAGTAGACCAGATGATTTGAATGTGTCTTGCCTGTAAACCAAGAACATGTATGGAACAGTAGGCATGTGTCTGTGTTTGAGGCAGAGCAGGGTGGGACTTGCTGCTTTGTGTTTCCTGGGGCTTGGTAAGGGTGGAGAAGCTGTTGCCCTCACTAGCAAATCCGTTCCCTACAGTTGCTGGTGGAGCTGCAGAAGGGAGAGCTTGGCATGGTGGGAGATGCTGTATAGGCATATGCTGCCTGACAAGAAACAGGATGTCTTCAAGGTATTTCTGCGAGAGGATGCGAATGAAGGGTACATGGCTGGAAGGACTCACAGGCAGTTGATACCATGAGACTTCTAGCGTGAAAGTGCAGGTGTTTTACGAGTATATAATAAAGGGACGCGACTTTGAGAGTTCCATTAAAGTCGGCAGCACTTCTGGGGTAGTAGTGAAGGCTGTTAAAATCCCAGTGGCTGTGATGGCCAGGTCCACTGGGACAGAGAACAGAAATGGTGATAAAGGAAACAACATGACACACTGAACTGAGGGGTCCATACATCTTCATATCCAACCTTCCTGCAGACAACATTTTCATTGGCCAATCCTTATAGAATTCTGAGTTTGAGCAATCCACCTTTATCTCCTCAGTGCATAAAATGAGGGTCTGGATCAAAGGCATACACACAGCGTATCAGAACTGAGGTGTTACAGTTTCTTAAAAATGACAAAAAATATACTGAAGAGTGAGCTAAAGAGAAACCAGAGTATGAGGTATTGGAGTTACACACTAGAGGGTGCTGCCGCTTCAACAGAATTCAGCAGAAAGCCGCGGGAAGGAGGAAGTCATCTGCTTGAAGGGTTCTACCGTGTTGTTGAGGCTGCATTTCTAAATATACAGTCAGTCTTCAGAGCATAATAAACAGGATGATGTCCTTATGTGAAGTCACAGAGTTTCCCCCAGACAAGCTCAAACAGCCCAGAGAGGCTAGAAGCCACTTAGCCACCATACCACTTTGGCTTATGCCCAAATAGCATGGGGCTATAACCATTAATGCTTCTCTACTAAGATGGAAAAGGGAAAAAAAGTCTCCCTCATTTTTAATAACTTTATTCCCCAAACTTCAAAATGAAAATTGCCAAGTTAAGAACTTGCCTAGAAAAAAAAAATTCTAATTTATTATAAAGAAGGTCCGGGGCTTGGGAATTTTTTTTAATGCAGATTCCTAATTTTCCAAAGTGACATTCTCCTGTGCATTTGAATAGATTATGCTCAGTATTGCTAGCCCTTAGCACAACGGGAACATTATTAAAACGATTGCTAGGGTCTCCGAGGAGCAGCTCTGCTTCTCGCTCCCTTTCTCATTTTGGGGACTCCATAGCAAAGGCTGTCCATTCCTTGCCTGTGAAAGAAACTGGGTTTCCGGGGAGGTGACATAGAGTCGTGTCACACAGGGAACAGAAGTCACAAGATTAGACCTGAAGGGGTAATGAAAGAGTGGGTCTCGTTTCCTGTGAGTCCCCATTTAAGATGAGTCCCCTGTGTGCCTGACCCATGGTCCTATTATAAGGCCAGGCTTTCCCGAAGACACCGTGTCAGAGAGCAGCTGGTTCCTTAGGATAATGACATTACAAGGGAAATAGAGCAGAGTTCTCCCCTGAGAAGCTGGAGTTAGCTCTTGAAAGCTGAGAGGGAGGAAGGCAGGGGGACCAGCTACATAGAATGCTCGTGGCCAAGCTCATCTGGAGAGCTGCCCTGGCCCTAAAGGATGGGAAAAGGGACCTGTGGGGGCGGGGCCATCTGTCTCGGAAGGCGGGTACCCTAGGACCACAGAAAACAACTTTTCTTCCATGGACCAGAAGCTGCTGTGGCCTCCGTTTGGAAACCTTCCCCCTGCTTCCTCCACCCACTCCATCCACTGCCTTAGCCCTTCTTCCGTAGCCTCCATCTTTACCCCATTTCTTAAGGTTGAAGAGATCGGGAGAACATCAAATGTCCTTGTAGAGCAAGCCTGGAGACTCAAGGATATGTGCTGGATGGTCACGGAATGATGAGTGGTTTTGTACTTTTGCGGAGAGGAGTCAAAGTTGATCAGCACAAAGTTGATCACATCATCTGGCAACTTCCCAGGAGCTGGGAGTGACATTGTGTACAGAGAGTACATTGTGCTCTGGGCTCACAAACAAAGTCCCCCATCCTGTCTCCACATCCATGTGGCCCTTGAGGATGATTATGTTTGAAATGCTGGTGTGCAAGGGATGGAGGAGGTCAGAAGATGGTTGCTGCAGAGAAGGTGGATTGACACATAGCAGGGCGTCCCTTGGTTAAATGAAAGAAAGCATTCTAATGGGTGCAATTCCCATGACACATGCCCAATAGGTAATTAGTCAACTGGTATGGACTGGCCAGACTTTCTCCTAGGGAAAGGAGGAGAACACCAGGTAAAGGCTAAAAGGGGAGACTCTCCTGTGAAAGCACAGCCCCACAACTCAGCACTTGGAGACTTTGGGGCTGGTGGGGGGCACCTAAGGTAGAGAGAGACAAGAAGAAATGATGGGTCTCAGGCTCTCCAACAGCCCAATCCATACAAGCTAGAAACTTCCAGCAGAAAAATAAAAAAGCGAAACAAAACAAAAAGCCCAGAGGGAACCAAAGTAGTGGGGAGACATGCTGAGGAAGGTCACAGGTTTTGTAACCAGGGAAGGAGTCTCAGGACGACATGGGACTGAACTAATGATGGAGGAGGGGACGTGAAGACATGGACCAAGAATTCCTCCTTCTCTCCGCTGCGGAAGCCCAGCAGAGCCCCAGGAGATCCTTCTAACAGCAGATAGCCTGGCACTGGTCTGAAGGGCTCAAGGACCAGGAGAAGGGAGATCTGGTACTGGCGTATGTGGGAAGAGTCCTGAACGCTCACAAGCAGATTTCGGACAGTGTGTCTCAGATCTCCAGTGTGAATTTTGCCCTGAGCAGGACTAAGGGCTTTAGCTGTACTTTTCAATGTCTGCAGGGTGAGAGAGGCTGACAGGTCTGTGATCACAACTCCAGACTACGATCCTGGCGACAGAATTAACCCAGGCAGTGTCTGAGCCTGGTATTTTGTGAAGCCCAATGACTCTTCAAGGTCTGTATGCACCAGACCAGACTCTTCAGAGACGCCTCCCCAGGGCTGCCAGGTTAAAGCAGGGCTGGCTGCCAGGTGCCCCTGAATATTCCAGTCCCACCCTCACATGGGATTCCCAGACCTCCCGATTCTTCCCTGGCACACTCACCTGGGGACTGTCCTGGTAGGGTGGGGGAGGGACATTCTGCGTGGCCATCATTGTCAGAGCTGGGGCTGGGGAGGCATGTTGCATCATGGGATTGATTCACATGGAGGATCTGTGGGCAGAGAAAAAGGGGCCGCACCATTAGTACAGAGTACAGGCGGCTCTGGAACCAAGGCGCTCCATGGTTTTTTCCACCTGCAACACCTGGATTTGATGGGCTATGCAGGGACTGGAGGTTCTTCAGGAGAACAACTCAGAACTGTGGTGTGTGTGTGTGTGTGGGGGGCGCTAGGTAGACAGGGGTTTGCTGTACTATTTTGACTCAAAAGAAATAATATTCAAATGATATGCAAAACAATCTGTGCCCCGCCGTGATGCTTTGCTCAGCATCAACTCGGGCCTGGTTGGCAAGGGGAGGCAGTGGGTAGCTCGGCTGGTGGCACGCCTACCTCACCTCTCCCCCGTTGACAAGGGCACTCCCTCCTCAACCCTTCCCAGGCATTCAGGAACCATCCAACGGCATTCCCCTATGCCAGAAGCCCATCTGCCTCCAACATTCACACCCAGGGTCTCCAAGCAGCGGGCCTACCCACCCTAGTGTGCTCATCACACCCCCTAGTGGTAGCTAGGGACATGAACCACCTGCTCTCTTCAAGACCAGTTCAGAGGTGATGTGCATGGAGGAAGGGAAAGAACAGGAAAGCATTCATCATTTCCTGGTTTTCTTAGGTGCATACTGTGACCAAGACTTTTCTTTAGCTTTGGTTCAAGATAGAGTCAGCAGCATATAGAGTCAGAATGCCTCTTACATAGGAGGGGGCAGGCCATGAGGTAGGGGGTAGGGGTGTGTGTGTGTGTGTGTGTGTGTGTGTGTGTGTGTGTGTGTGTGTGTGTGTATACCACCCCATCACCAGTAAATGAACTTCCCCCTTGGAGCCTCAAAATTTCTCTGAGTAGGCCATGGTTTGTAAGTGGAGACAGCCTGGCAGTGCTACCCCAGGAAACAGAATGCCCAGAGAGATGCTGAGCTGCCCTGAAATATTTAGAGCCAGACTCTCACAGCCTAGTTGCTGATACAGCACTGTCCAGCATAGGGTGGGAAAGCCCCATGGAGGGGTGGAAATTGTGTCCTAGGCAGAGGGGGCTGGTGAGCTACAAGCCTTTGTGAGACCGTGTTCAGACCTCCCTGCCTCTCCCTGAGGGCAGGGGGAGGGGTGTTCTACCAGTTTCCCTCTTCCCAGGAACTTCCAAAATGTCCACATACCTGAGGTCTGTGGCAACTTGAAGGCATCTCAGAGGTGCCATTAAAAAAAGATGTGGGTCTCTGGAGAGTGTGTGTGTGTGTGTGTGTGTGTGTGTGTGTGTGTGTGTGTGTATGTATATATATGGTTGTTGTTACTATTGCTCTTTTCAGGGAGGAAAAGAAAGGACTACCCTGGCCTGACCCCAGTCTCCAAAATATCGGGCATGCTTTGACCTCAAGTCTACACGCAAAGCATCGGGGATTCATGTTTCATTCAACAGATGCTTATCACATATCAACTCTGTGCAGGGAACTGTGCTAAGGAGTGGGGTAGGATGGATGAATGAGGCCAGATCTTCTCTCCAGGGGGTATGGTTGGTAGGGGGAGCTGATAATTTGGTAGCAAAGAAGAAAGTAAAGTGGGGGGTTGGATGACAGTGCAGGGAACAGCAGCTTTTCCTTGGCAAAGTGATCAGATCCCCTTGGCTTCAAGGCCTGCACTTCTCTCTAGTCAAGACCTGCCCCAGAGGACAGGCCATGACTTGCCTTGCGTCCATCTCAACATGGCGGGCACTGAGACCCAGGCTATCCTTTGCATAGGAGCCTAGGAGAGAGCAGAGTGGGAGAGTCTGTCTCCTCAGTCAGGGAAATGATGAAGATTTGTCTTCATCACCAGGCTTTGTGTGGGTTGCTGTCAGCCATAGTAAGCAAGGGCAGAGTAGAGAGAATTCCAGAAGGAAAAGGAGGAGGCAGGAAATTTCCTTTTCCTCCTTCCTCTGTGTAGTGCTAGAGATGGATCCCAGGACTTGGTGTTGTTCTAAGTATGAACTCCACCGCTGTCCTACATCCCTAGCCCAGAGACAAGTTTCTTGAGACATAATGAAGACTCTTGAAGGGGGCCAGGTGTGGTGGCACACATCTGTAATCCTAGCACTTGGGAAGCAGAGGTGAGAAGGCTCAGCAAGTTTTGAGGGCAGCCTTGTCTAAATACTGAGTTCCCGGCCTGGAGGGCTACATAGTGAGACCCTGACTCCCTACCCGTTCTGTCCCCCCAAAAGACTTGACACTAAAACGAGTATATGAGCTCTCTTTTAAAACCCCAGAGAATAAGGAAATAGAGACCTTGGGGGATGTTAAAAATTTTGTCAGATAAAGCAGCTTTGATTACCTAGGGTTTGGGGTGTCAGGTGGGGTGGGAGTGAGGCAAGAGTCCCTCCCTCGAAAAGCACCAATCTTAGATGTTCAGTGACTGGTAAGGGCTATAGGGCTGCAATGCCAGAATTCTCCAGGAGAGGGCGCACAGGGCAGAGTCACTGCTGGAGCAAAATCCAGGAAGGTTTTTCCTTAGCCTTAGAAGCAACTGCTTCTTTTTTTTTTTCTTTTTTCTTCTTTTGGATTTTTGAGACAGGGCTTCACTGTACAGCCTTGACTCTCCTGGACTTGCTCTGTAGACCAGGCTGGCCTCGAACTTACAGAGATCCGCTTGCCTCGGCTTCTGGACTGCTGGGATTAAAGGCGTGTGCCACCAATACCCCGGGGCAGCAACTGTTTCTTTTAACATTGGCTTTGAGTCTTTTGGTAACTTCGTTCCGTAAAGGAGAAACTCATAGTGACATCAAGGCAAAGAAAACTCAAAGAAACCCAGGAGAATTTTGGTTAGACAGAAAAGTCATAATCCCCCTTTTGCTCACATTCCCACAATGGAGGCGGGGTCAGTTAAGACACTGTCCCTCGTCTGTTGCAGAGCAAGGGAGGACAGCAACCAGTGCTCTGCTCCTAGAATCAGCCACCCACGAGGCGGAGACAATTTTCAGTTCTGAGCCTGCCAGGCTGGGCAGCAGGGAGCCTAGATGGCTCTGGCCCCTCCCCTTCCCTGAAGTCGCAGTAAACCCCTCAGCCACTCACTGCCCATTGCCCTCTAAGGATTTCTTCTGCAAGAGAAAAGGAGGCCTTTTAAAAAGAGGTTTAAGTTACTTTCTCAGCTTTCACAAGAAGCACAGACGATTCTGGAAACTTGACCCTCTGGATCTCAGCTGCCCTAAGACCCCCCCCCCACCATGTCCATCCCAGGAGGCTAGCTGTACCCTCAATCCCTCCACTCACAATGCACCCCCATCCTGCTTGATCCCCCTTGAAAGGGCATAAATCCCATCCCCGAGAGGAATATGAGGATAGGACTGATCCTTCAGGGTCTGGATGTGGGGGAGTCCTTCAGCCGATAGTTGGGGTCTTGAACCTGCTCTGTGCAGTTTCTTTGGCAGCAGAAAGAGGACCCAGTTTAGGGCTCAGGGCTCCAGGGTCTGTGGGGTTGTTGGTCCTGTCCAGAGGCCCTCTCATTTCTGTCACTAGACACCACACCAGAGTATTCAAGGGACCACAGCCAAGGCAGTAATTGGAGGGCTCTGAGGAATATTTCACCCTGGAGCATTCCTCGCCCTGTAGGCTCTGCTTGAGAATTTTCTCTTTAATGCTAAACCCTTTATTACAAGGCAGCTACGGGTTGGGGGAATCCCATGCAAACATTCAACTCCACAAGACATCCAAGAGGAGGAAATTTGTGTTACTGTATTGTCATCAAAAGGAGCCCAAAGTGCCACCTTGAAGGGGGGACTAAGGCCACAAGGGCCGGCACAGAAGAATCTCCACTTTGGGAAACAGAAATGTGTAGCTTAGGGATGCCCCTCTCCCTGTCTTCTCAGCTCTAGCTACCCAGAGCCAGCACCACGATGCCCTCAGACTGGGGCACAAACACCAGAGTGTTGACAAACACAGGCTTAGAAAAAAAAAATTGCCAAGCTCGTTAGAAGGAGCTCATTAGGACTTGTTGACATGAAACCCATTAGACCAATTAACATTCCATTAACAGCCTGGGGCACCAAGGGGTTAATGCTGCTGGGCAGTAATTGGGCAGGGGTGTAGGGGTTGGAGGCTCAAGGCCTTAAGGATGAGAAACAAAGTCTAATTGGGAACTGTCTGACCAGCTGGCCTGACAGCATTTGTTCCTGGCCCTTGACCCTAGCTGGGACTAAATTGTATCCTCGCATCCGGTGCTGAGGTAGGAGAAGGAAGGAAAGCCCAAATTTGCTCTGGCCCCTCCCTGTCATGCTTCAGGCTGGAGACTGGGCAGGTGGTTGGCATAAGGACAAGGGGGAGGGACACTTCCACCCTCTGACCCTGACTTCTGTGATATCCCCTCCTCCTCCCCCAGGGTCTTGTTTTACTCATTTTATTTTATATTTTATTTTGTTTTTGAAAAAAGGGTCTCCATAAGTAGCCCAGGCTAGTCTCGAACTCTATCCTTCTGTCTCGGCCTCAGAGCGAGTCCTGGAATTGCAGGTGTACACCACCACATCTGGTTGGTCCATTATCGCTTTTTAGCTCTGGGAAGTGAGTGTCCTCTCCTCTTCAGGGACCGGTTTTCTGTAATGTTACCTACTTTTCCTAAGTAGAAAAACATGGGAAGTTTCAGAGCCTAATGCATCCTTGGAGTGTTGGGGTGGTCCTGGGTGTTCTGCCCACCCTGGAATAAGCAGTTAAGAGAGCTCTCAGAATGTCTTCTAGAAGTTCTATTTTCTCTCTCCCTCCCCCTTCTCTCCTACCCTCTTTCCCTTCCTCCCTCACTTCTCTCCCCTTCCCCTCCTTCCATGCCTCTCTTCTCTCCCTGCTTCTCTTTTCCCTCCCTCCCTCCCTCCCTCCCTCCCTCCCTCCCTCCCTCCCTCCCTCCCTCCCTCCCTTCCTCTCTCTGCCTTTCCATGCTCAGTACAAGTAGAGCCTATGGAGGTCTGAGTTTCAATTTCCCAATCTGCAAAATCCGTTGAATAAGATTTACAAGGACATCCTCAGCTCTTAAAGCTCAGGCTCTAGTCTGTGCTTAGGGTCCAAAAGGCTAAATTCTACAACCTATAGACTTCCTTGTGCAAGTCACTTTTCCTTTGGACTGCAGAATAAAAGAAGCCCCAACACCTGCAGAATTAGCACCCCCATATATGCTTACTGACTCGAATGCTAAGAATTGGATTGTAGCTTCACTCCAAGGGTCAGTAGTCAGGAGGGTCCTGAGGCGGAACCAGAACCCTCTCTCATTCTGGTCCACAGCCTCCTAGGTTATTCCCCCCACTTGCATGCCCAAAGCCTTCCCCTCTTTGTACAGCCACCAGGGCAGTGGTTCTGACAGTTCTGACGTTTAGACAGACTTGCAGGAAGCTGGAATACACTGTGAGCTAGGTAGGAGGAACTGACAGGCTGCATTAGTGACCTGGCTGGCTTTAGCTTCTCCCTGGGGGCAGCTGCCTCAACCTTGGCACCATCACACTTTCTTTTCCTTCAGCGACAAAGCTTGTCCCCTGTGACAGCCTCCAGTCCAGCGCCCTTCCCAGAAGCCACCTGTAGGTGGCGTCGTAAGGCCCCTCTTTAATTGCATTATATAATATAACCTGTTTACTAAATCAAGTAATCAGTCGCCTTAGGATTTACAGCTTTGGATGTGTATAGAGAATTGGACTTTGAGTCAAATTTAAAAACAAATAAAAATGAGAGGCAGCTGTTGCTGATAGTGTGATATTCATCTTTTGGAAACAAATTCACCCCAGTGCTATAAATTATGCCTGGAAAAAAAGTGTTGTTGGTGGGAAGGAATTGGCTAGGTCTCCTCTGCTGGCAACTCAGAGCGATGAATCTTGAAATAACGGTGTCAACCTGTCACTGATTTCATGTGACTCTGTGGATTTATCTAAAGAAACGCAGGCGTGCGTGTACACACACACACACACACACACACACACACACACACACACACCCCTGCACCCTAGGTCTCTGTAAATCTCAGTAAAGACTAGAAACCACACACTGGAAGCTGAGCGTCTACAGGAACTCTGTGGTCCCTCGGATGGATGACTGGAGTTAGAATAGAGAACAGGACAGGACAAGTCTGAGGCCAGTAGGGGATGAAGGAGGATGGAGTAGAAATGAGGGCTACAGAATTCTAAAGTGCGGACAGGCACTTTACATCCAAGGTAGTTTTCCTGATTGAACTGTTTTCAAAGGAGGGAGACATGCAGGGTCTTTATGATGGGAGCTGAAGAATTCTTGGAGAAGACATAGGTACCCCAGGACCCTGATCCGTGAGTTATCACAGCTCATCAAACGATGCAGAGTGCAGGGTACAAGATGACTCATGAGAGCATTGCTAAGGCCAGAAGAAAGCCTCAGGACCGGAAGTCTGGTGACTCGAAGGCCATAACCTAGCAGGCACCACTTCCTACTCTCTTTGATTTCAGGATGTTGGGGCTAATGGCAGTCCTTCATTTAGTCAGGTCAAGCTCAGGGTGGCTCTTGGAAGCCGGGCACAGGGCCTGTGGTCACATCACTAAGAGAAAGATGTGTGGGGTAAGCACTGGGAAGTGCTTGTTCTCAGGTCTGATCCTTCCAGTTCTGTGTCCCAAGGTTGGCTTACTCTACAGTTAGTTACTCAGGTCCCAGACACACACTGGCCCACAGCCTAGGTGCTTGCAGAATGACACAGCCAGAAGGTCCCCTTCTCTGGAGCCTCTCTAGATCCTGCTTGGGACACTCAACAAGTGTCTACAGACCTGAGCAGGAAGTAGCTATAACAGCAAGACCCCCAAGTCCTCAGGCCACCTAGAGCTTGCTATGCAAGCATTCCTTTGCTACCTTTCTAGGGTTTCCTGCATAGAAGGTTGAGCCAGGTCACACCCTAGTATCATGATGCTGGTCTCCAGGGAACAGTGGGTACACAGCAGATTCCTTAAGAGATGTGAAAATCCTTTTCTCTCTCTCCTCCATCAGCCCTAAGTGCCTCATGGAACAAATGAGTAATGCAGATGGCCTTTCGGCTCCCCATCCCAAGGAGCGGTCCCAATTCCAAGGCCCTCCACACATCAGCTTTCTTACCCCAAAGTCCACTTTGTCTTTTGCCCTTGTCTGGAATAACAATGGGTCACCATGTAAGTGGACAAATGAGTCTTTTTCACACTCCAGCCTAGAGATGAGTACCAGTTTGCTCTAGAAGCCAGCTCTGGAGTGTGTGCAGTGGTTATTTTTCCACTCTATCACTTGGTATCTATCGAATTTGGGAGGGGGTGTTTAGTGGACCCATAGGCAAAGAATTTGATGAAACAGGGTCTTGGGTTGGGCCCCCAGAGTTTGCTGGGAGTGCTGGGGATCACTGAGAACCATAGTGCCTCATCTCTGCCCTCAGCATCTCCTCACCCTCACTTAGTGGACAGAACTCAATTTCCTTGGACTCCAGTCTGGCCAGGTGTCCCACAATGAGCCTGGTGTCATCCTCTGTCACTAGGGAGCATGTAGCTCTAACTCACAGAGGTCCCAGCTTATTGGGGTCCAGAGTTCACTGACTACCATCTCCCCTCAACTTTCCCTCCAGCTTGGCCTGGAAACACAGAGCCAGTTTCAGGGCTCCCCTTCTTCAGCTGCTCCCACTTGCTAACCAGCTCAGCAGAGTGGTGGGGCCTCTGTCTCCTGCCTCTCTGCCTAGCTGTCACACCTTCAGTGGCTTCAAAAAGCCGCTGATATATTTTACAAACTGAAACAGCAATTTAATTCCCCCTGATAGCAGCAATTGTCCATTAGATCCTCCTACCGAGGAGCTTAACAATAATTCCTTTCATCCAACTGCTTGCCTCTTCTTGATCTGAGAATCAATCCCATAAATAGCAGGCAAGAGTTTGCACATTACTCTCCCCCTCCAGCTTTTAGCATTTTGATGAAGATTCTCATCTCTTCTTTAAGCACTTTACAACTTGGCAATTTTTCTCCCTTTGGTTCCTTTAAACAAAATAAAACAACACAAAACCAGAAAGGGGTGGTTGGGGTGGTGAGGGGGGGGCACGTGGGCTGTAAGGGGAAGCATAGCACTCGCTCTCAGCACTTCCTCAGGAGAAAGGTTTGTTCTTCCTGCTGCTGGGAAGCGGAGGGTGGTTCCATTACTTCTGATGAGTTAGGCTGCTGAAAAGGGGGTACCACTCTGCCCTAGTAGGGTATTGTTAGACTCTTAAACTTCACACTCACTGAAGCTAGGTCTTGCTTTTGTCAATGATGTTCAATTTACAGAAAATTTCCCCTCCCCAAACATTCTTCCGCCTTCTATGGTGCTCAGAAATGAAAGCCAGGGGAAGCCCAGCCGCTGGCCTGGGGTGAGGGCCTCAGTCAGTTCTCTGCCCACCCCTCAGGCAACCCTCTCACCTAAAAACAGAATTGTGAACTCTGTTTTGTTTTAAAACAGATGCTAAAGGCTCACCGGAAACTATTGAGAATGACAGGGCTTTGTCACTAGAGTGGGGAGATGCTGAGGATACCATGGGTGGGAGAAAGAGAGGCAAAGGGGAGGGGGCTTGAGGTCTTTGATTCAATCTTGTGTCTTTTTCTTTGCAGTTCCAGTGATTAGCCACAGAGGAGAGCCCTCCAGATCCTCCACTGGGTGTTGGCAACAGAACATTACCAGGGCACCAGGGAGATCCCGTTTGGCCTCCTGAGGTACCATCACGTGTTCTCTCTTGTCTGCACACATGAAAAGAAACAAGTCTAAAGATGAACCCAGGGACTCAAAAAAAAGTCCCCCTTGACAAACTCGATTCCCAGGTTTATTATTATTTGTGGAGAGCTGACACTAGCTTCGGGAACAGAGCTGAGAAAACAACACAGGCCTGGCCCCTAAGGCTCACAACTCAACAGAGACAAACAGCTCAGAGGCTGGGGATCCAGGATAATGGAAGCCAGACGTCTACCTTCCTGATGCTCTGTCTGCCTCTCTTCACTAGTCTGAGGGCTGAGGGCGGGCTGTCAACTCAAGGAAGAGGGGAAGCAGCAAAGGGCTGGAGCACAGAGCTTGGGACTCCAAAGCCTTTTCAGCCTGTTAGCTAGCAATCTCAGATTTCCCATTGAGCCAGGCCTCTTCCTCTCTGAGAAGCACCAACCTATATCCTTTGGCTGAATGATCCTGGTCCCAAGTCTTTAAATTCACCTCCAGGAAAAAACCAAAATGGTGAAGAAGCTTTTGTGTTCTCATCAGGGGGTGCCGACTCTGGTCCAGCTGGAGTCCATGTTGGTCCTTACTGCTGTTAGAATGGGGGCCTGTGCCTTGACTCTATGTTCCTAATATCTCAAGAAACAGCCCACAGAGGGAGGAGGATGATAACTCTGATAGGAGAAGTGAGTCTATTTCTGGGCCCCAAACTCACACCCCTCCTGGCAAACATGTCCTCTGTCCCTGCAAGATGTGCCCTCTGCACTTTTTGTCTATTAGGACAGTATTCTATATTTCACAACTCTGTCAATTCCTTCATCAAAATTTTGTTCCAAACACTTCCTTTCCATTCCACCCAGGCCAGCGTCATTCCAAGCCTTGCTACAGGGAGAAATGGTGCACCACAGCAGGGCAGGTTGCTTCATACAATCCTAAATCATCACAAGCTCCCTTGTCTACCACATGCCCTTTCTTGCACAGTGACCTCTTTGCTCCCCAGCATCAGTAAGCTCATGGCTATGGCTGCCATGTTCCAGGTATTTTCTGCAGGGTAAAATTGTATGCGACATGAGTTCACAGGTCTCTTTCCCTCATGCACAGCCCTGTATTGGCTACAGATCCATTTCCCTGGCTTTAGGTCCAGCTGCCTTGTAGACCTAGACCTCAGTGAGGATGAATTTGCTACCCCCTTTCCTTGTCACTGATTTTGATGAGGACATGACAGTAATATGGAATGAATAACGACCACCATTTATCATGCCCATACCTTCAGTAGGAATGTTTTGGGGTAAAAAATAGGAAAGGAGCCCAGTCTAGAGAAGACAGAGAGCTCATGAAAATAAGCTGCCGTCTTGGACTTGGCCCTCCACTGAGGCTGTCATTTGATTTTCATGTAGTCCGGACTTCTGAAAAATCACATCATGTGGAGAACACTGGTGTCTTCCATGCGATGTGGGTGTAAATGACAGCTAATGCATGAACTTCCCATGCCTTCCCACAGTGGGGCTGCTGCTCCCTTCCCTGCTGTTCCTTCCTGTTGGTGCTCTTATCCTGGTAGCAAGCAGTGCTAGTCCAAATGTATGCAAATATTTGATTGCATTTTGCTCTTGTTATTTTATAGGAAAATGAATGAGTAGGAGATGAGAAAAGAAAGTGCTGATACCAGAGATAAAAATAGGTGTGTGTGTGTGTGTGTGTGTGGTGTGTGGGGGGGCTGTCTTGTAACATGATAAAACTGAGACAAAGATGGAAGGCATTTAGTGTGCTGATAGCAGCAGATCTGCAGTCTCCTTCACTGGACTATGTGCTCAATCAGGAAGGAGAAGAATAAAATCAGAGAATGAACATGAGATAATGAGTGTCTGGTCAAAGACTGCGTCTCATCTTGAGGTGATGCATAGTTGGGAACCTGATGCTGTATTTCCCTGTCTGGGAGGAACTCGGAAAGCACACACTGTATGCTTAAGGCCCAGGCTGCCCGTTCCTGACCATACATGCCGCCATGGTAGGCCAGAGCTCTGACTCACACCTAGTCAGGTTCTATTAGTGCCTCCGTGTCAATCTGGATGCGCTGGGGTATAGGTGGAGTAAGGGAAGGGGAATCCTGTCCTGAGCCATTCCATCTCCACATGGCCTTCTTTGCTATCCCACCATGCCTTTCCTGGACCATCCATGGTTACTAAAAAGAGTCTCTATTCTAAGATGACCCAAAGGCAGAGACTTGTGTCTCTTTTGTTCCCACGTTCAGTGATACTAGGTGTTTTAAGCCAGGGAGCTCCATCATTAGGAAATGTCCCTTTCTGTCATATCTGCCTAAGTTCTGTCTCTTCCCACAGAAGCCCCCTCTGATGTGCCTTTCTCCTGAGCCTTCTCCTTCCGTCTCAGCCCAGAGAGACTCCAGGCAGCAAGCTGCATGGGTAATGGAGAGAGACATTGTCAGAGGTCAGCGATAGTATTAGTTCTCATAGCCTCTAAAGCAGGAGCCATTAGACACGAGGGCAGAGCATGGGCTGTTTTGCCTCCCACTGGCTCCTGGCTTTCTCCTGCCAGCCCTCTTCCCTTTCACCCCACTCTTAGGAAGGAGTCTGCAGTTCTCTGGCTTCTACCAGGGAAACCTTTAGTCATGCTTCAACCCTTCCAGCTGCATCAGAGCCGGAGACGTGTTTCATATTGGCAGCAGACTCATTGAACACTAGCAACTTGTCTGAGAAGTATAACTCACATGGAACCTTTGCAATGACGACTAATTTCCTATCATTATGATGTTGACGGAAAAGAACTAACTCTGCCTTCAGCAAGTTAAAAATTGTGCCCTTTCCCTCCTTCTTTCTCCTAGAAGATAAGCCTCTCCCATGCCAGGGCAAGGATCAGTGGATGGAAGAAAGAGTGGAGAAGATAATTTTGCCCATTGGTCCTTAAGGACCAATTAAGAAGCTCCGATTTACAACAGACACCAATCTCCTGGGAGCTGAGCATCTTCCAGGGTCAGGCTGCCAAAGGTGAAGGACTTAAGCATCTTGATTCACTTTGTCCAGAACAGGGTGACCTAGGCAGGCAGGGAGACTGAACTGTATGAGGGAGATCATCAGGATGGGAAGGATGTAAGTGGGATTCTCATCCAAGATGAGACCCTCCAAGGGCATCAATTGCCAAGACAAGGATAGATAGATACTGCTCTCTGCAGACCTCTCTGTGCTTTCTTCTCGCTGAGGTGCCTGGATGTATGTGGTCAGAGTCTCTGCTGTGAGGCATTCAGAAGGCCAAACTCCTAAGTTCTTGTCCTGGATTTGTACAAGGGAGAAAATGATCCCCATGGGAGACTTGAACCACCAGGATTATTTCTTTAACAAGAGATGTATGCATGTGCATGGGCTTAAAAAAGGGGTGAGGTGGGGTGTTCTAGTTAGGGTTTCTATTGCTGTGACAAAACACCATGACAAGAAAGCAAGTTGGGGAAGAAAGGGTTTATTTGGCTTACATGTATATTTCATTGTTCATTACTGAAAGAAGTCAGGACACGAACTTAAGCAGGGTTAGAACCTGGAGGTAGAGCTGATGAGGCCACAAAGGATGCTGCTTACTGGCTTGCTCATCATGGCTTGCTCAGTCTGCTTTCTTATAGACACCAGTCCAAGAATGGCACCACCCACGATGGGCTGGATCTCAAGGACACAATTTCCTCAGCTGAGGCTCTTTCCTCTCTGATGACTCCAGTGTGTGTCAAGTTGGCACACAGCCAGTCAGTACAGGGGAGTAGGCAGGGTGAGTAGAGAGAGACGAAGATACAAGGAAACCCATTTCAGAGGGACTGGGAAGGTCAAAGACAGTGCATGCTGGGGAGACAGAGGGCTCATAACAATGATCCACGGCAGGGGGATGGTTGCCATGCTGTCCTGATTTGTACGCCAGCTTTCCCTTCACTGTTTCTGATCTGGCTCAGGAGTAGTGGAGATGCAGGTACTAGGGCTACTTGTTAGAGGGACTAAGAGAGCTAGGTCACGAACCACCAGGATCTCTGACTTCTCAGAGAAATGTGTCCAGGTCAAGCAGCAAGTTGGCTGGTTATAGGGTTATCACTAGAACTCAGGTCCCAAATAGCAGACTCAGTAACCAACTACCGAGTTGCAGGTACTGTGTGAGCCATGGATGTGCCCTACAGAGAAGACAGAGACTATGGGGGTGGGTTGGGGTGGGGGGTGGTGACTAAAGAAATAATAAAATGAAAATTTTCCTGAGCTGAAGCCACGTAGTTAACTTCAGATTCAAGAGGATTCCAAGGGCTGGGGAAGAGGAAGATGAAAGCAAAGCAAGCTTCAGGTCCCAGATTATACCAGTTCTAAACTCCAAAGAGAGGACTGAAGAGATGGCTCAGTGGTTAACAGCACTGACTGCTCTTCCAGAGGACTCAGGTTCGATTCTCAGTATCCACATGACAGCTCACAAATGTCTCTAACTCCAGTTCCAGGAGACCCAACCCAAATGGTAAAACACCAATGCACATACAATAATTTAAAAAAAGAAAGAAAAGAGAAAAAAGAATGCTGCCCATAGTTCCCATGGATATCTGCGATCAAGAGACGACAGAGCATCATCATGAAGGCCTAAGGGGCAGAGCTGAGGGAGCTCCTCAGTGGCACAGCATCTGCCCAGCGTGAAAAGCCCTGCACTTGATTCTTAGCATGGCAAACAAAAAAGGCCTGAGAGGAAAATTCTGAGCTCAGTCAAACTGTCAACCAAGGGTGTAGACAAAGTCAGTGCTGGCTATGTGAGAATTCACCCTAATTCCCATTCAGCAATACAGAAAAACATATCTAGAGGTGATATTCCAGCGAAAGCAACAGTTCTGCATATTATAACACATAAGGAAAGGACAGTATTTGCACAAGAAGGAGCACTCAGCATGGCTCTGCTGAAGGAAGGGAATCCAGAGGGACAGGGAGGGAGTCATTACACTACTGTGTTCCTGACCCTGGGGATCTGTCTCCTTCCTGCAGTCAAAACACACAACCAGATTATGTGGCTGAGTGACATTTCCATGTCCACACAGGATTCACTGCTTTCCAATATAGTTGAGTCCTTTTTTGTTTGTTTGTTTGTTTGTTTGTTTTTTGAGACAGGGTTTCTCTGTGTAGCCCTGGCTGTCCTGGAGCTTGCTCTGTAGACCAGGCTGGCCTCACACCCAGATTCACCTGTCTCCTGAGTGTTGGGATTAAAGGTGTGCACTACCACTGCCCAGCACAGTTCAGCCTTCTAATCAACCTCTAGCCAGACTCTAGAGGTAGCTACATTTATACAACAGAATGCAAATTTTCTAAGTCTTAAGGTAAAGAATGTAGATAATATACTATCATTAAACTGTACATATACTGCATGAAACAGTATATAACATGTTTTTTTATATAGTACTGTTAAATACAGTATTTTATTTTTCCTTTTTTCCTTTATCTTTTGGTTTTTCACATCAGGGTTTCTCTGTGTAGTCCTGGCTGTCCTGGAACTCACTCTGTAGACCAGGATGGCCTGGAACTCAGAGATCCATCTGCCTTTGCCTCCTGAGTGCTGGGATTAAAGACGTGTGCTACTACATTTTTATTTTTGCAACAGGGCCTCCTTATGTAGCCCAGGCTGGCCTTGAATTCTTGACCTTTCCTTGGCCTCCTGAGAGCTGGGATTATAAGAATGTACTACCATGCTTAGGTAAGTTTTATTTGTATATCTATATTTATTATAGACACATAATAAATATTATTACACACGGTATTTAAAGGATTATATTTTGGGCTGGAAAGATAGCTCAGTCAGTGATTAAAAGCATTTATTGCTCTTTCAGAGGACTTGGATTCAGTTCTCAGCATATACAGGATAACTCATAATCATCCATAACCCTATTTCCAGGGCTCTAATGGTCTGAAAACAACAGATAGGCATGTGGAACACATACACACATGCAAGCAAATCAATCATACATAAAAATATAAAATAAGTATGTCTAAAACATTTTAAAGCCTTATATTTTATGTACCATAATATTGTATAGAGTCATAATATAGAGTATATAGTTTCCATGGCTATTTATTGCAAAATTAAAAATAGAAATATGGTGAAGAAATGCCATTAAGATAAAAGAGAAAAGCCAAGAAAAGTGGAGTATGCCTCCCTGGAATATTACTCAGCGGGCAGAAAAAGGAGGAGAATTGGTGTGTGTTCAAGACTAGTCTGATCTACAATAGTGAGTTCCAATCCAGCCAGGAGCTATAGTGAGAAACTGCCTCAAAATCATAAAAAATTAAAAGGAAAATAAAAAAAAGAGGAAAGAGGCTTGAACTTAGAATTTTAATATATATGCTAGTCTAGAGTAGCACATATGATAGATAATGCTATGTATTATATGGTATAATACATAGAATATAGTATATATGTTATATAATACATAGAATATAGTATATATGTTATATACTAAATAGCATATATAGTGTCATGTGGGATTATATATAATTGCATTATATATAATACTATATATTATTTTGTATATGTTTTACACTGTTAAGATTTAAATTTATAAGCACACAGAGTATTACAATACACTAAAAAAATACTATCAAATATAGGATTACAATTACTGTTGTTGTAATTGTTATTGTTTTAAGAAAGGATCTTACTATGTAGTCCTGGCTGGCTTCAAGTTGGCAATCCCCCTGCTTTGTTCTCTCCAGTGCTGGGATTGCTGGTGTTTAAGACTATGACTTGCAGGAACTGTGAGCCCTTGACTGCCAGTGTTAGCTCAGACTGGCCTAAGTGAAGCTGCCTGGAAGATTAGTAGCATCCACACAGAGATTTGGTGGAGGAGAGCTGAGGGAAGTTCTCTTGGAGGGCTTCTGGCTCGCTATCTTTGTTCATAGACAACAGACTTACGGGGGGCCCTGAGGGGGACGAGACTAAGAAAAGCCACCAGTGGAAGAAGGACCCAGGAAAGAGAACCGCCATGATGAGGTGGAAAACTAGACTAGGAGCCTGAAGCTGAGCTCTTAGAAAACTTCCATGAGAGAAAAGCATTTAGGACCGCTGGCTGGACTTTGGAGATGCCTAGAGAAATCAGGCCAGACCCTCCTTGCTTAGAATCCATGATAGCTCAAAAGAAACAGATTCAGTGTAGGCAGTAGGTACCTTGGAGCTGCTAGACAGTGCCCTTGACAAGAGATGAGATTTTTCTGAGCATTTTTCCATGCACCAGAACTGTGTGAGGTCATTGCCATGAAAGTCCTATGACAGACTCCTGCTCCAGTTATGTAGACAGTGATGAGCTGGGTCTCTATCTGTAGACCCAGCATTTGGGAGGATGGGAATGAGATGAAGTCTATCCTGGGATACATAACTAAAACCCCCTCTTAGGGAAAAAAAATAAAAGAAAGAAAAGGAGGAAGAGAGACGAGGGATTGGGGAAGAAAGGGAGAGAGAGGGTAACAAGGGGCAATAATGACAAACGGCCCAAGGTCCAGAGCTTGCTCAAATCCTGTAGCCAACAAATAGCCCAGCTAGCTGAGCCTTTGTTGGGTCTACTTGATATATGTTTTTTGAGACATGGTAGACCAGGGTGGCCTTGAACTCATTGAGATCCACCTGTCTTTGCCTCCCAAGTGTTGGGATTAAAGGTGTACTCCACCACCGCCCCAGCCCTGCTGGGTCAATTTAAGATGTGAGTTTATGGAGAATCAAAGGACTCTAATCAACACATGCTGACAGGTCTTTCCCCAATGAGGAAACAATGTGTGCTGTTCCCTTCTTGAGCCTGAATAGGGAGCCAACCCCTCTGCATAGTGCAGGATAGACTAGAATTCATGTTTACTCAACAGGACTTTGCTACCTGGGAAAGCATCTGTAGTCTGGGGTCCCCCTTTCCCCAGATCTGAGTATTGATGGTACCTCCTAAGGACATGGGGATTGACCACAAATCTCTGCATCTCTGAGGGATGAGCCAACACCCAGAATGAGTACAAGGAGAAAGGGAGGCACTGGAGCCCTTGGCTTGCATACCCTTAGCCACACCTTTGTCCTCTAACCAACCTCGGATACACATTAATGGCCCTAATTGTCCATTAGACCTGAGCTAGCCTCTGTACCCTTTCTGTGTCTCCCTGGGAACTTCTGCCTCCATTGAGCTTAGGGAGCAGGGAGGCAGGCAGGCAGACCCAGGAGAATATGTATGTCAGTTAAGGTTTGTCGTTTACACGTGAAGATCATTAACGAGACTTATTTTTAAATTGTAATTGCAAAATGTAAATGCTCCCCAAACTGATGTGTAATTGCTACCCCTCCACCCCAGCCCTTCCCCTCTGCTGCCAGCTTTGCAAGGAGAGAATTAGAAAATAAAAAGGGGGTGGATTATGTAAGCAAAATGATTTTTAAAAAAAGAGAGCGAGAGCTAAGAATTTAAGTGAGACAGCTGGCGGCTTCTCTGATTGCCACACTTCCAGCATTAGCTACAAAAATTGTTCTTGCCAATCGCACCCATCCAAGCAATAGTGTCAACTGTGCTTAGGCTCCAGGACACACCATCCTGCCACTCACTTGGAGAGACAATTCAGTGTCAAGTCAGTGTGTCAGGGAGTCTAGGGTAAGGATAGTGGTTAGATTTCTATTTGAATTGACTTCTAACTTCTTGGTGGAAGCCCCCCAATCTCCAGAAACACACAACCACACAGGAGCGATCAGTCAGGCAAACCCTCTCTCCATATACCAGCAGCTGTAAGATGGCACGGGGCACAGTCTCGCCTCTATGAGCCTAGCAACAACCTTAGCCAGGAGACAGTAGAGTTCCACCAGATAATCCATGGGGACAGCCGCAGTGTCACCTCAGTCCCAGAGAAAGTCGCTGAACTTGGCTTCAGGAGGCGACACACTCATACTAGCTCACTGCATTCGCAAGCCTGGTTCAGGCTTTCTCTCTACCCTTCATGTGCCCTTCAAATTCCTCAAGGTCTTCTCCTAGCCTCTATGTACATTGAACTATATGTACCAACATCGTGTGCTCAGGATCCAAATGCCGAAAAGATTGTCAACCATGACTTCAGAAGAATTGTCTTACCCTCCACCCCCCAAGTGTAGTTCTGTTTTGACCCCGTGGAGATCTGCTCATGGTAGAGCATGTTAAGTAAGCCCCATCACTACACCAGCACCACAGTCCCTCCGGAAAGGAAGTGAGACAGTCATGGCTGCCTGTTCTTTCCTTCTCAGACATAGACACCTATGAGGGCCTGTGACTACGAACTGCCTGCTTGGGAATCTGGGACATCCTCGTTCACTGCCTGTGTCACCAACTTTCTCCTTCTTTAGAAGAGAAACAGGTTTTTCTGAGCAACATGGCAATAAGTACCAACCCCAGAAGGAAGGCTGATGGACAGTTTGCAGGGGTCCCAAGACATTATGGAAACAAAATCCCAGACAAGGTTCGTGGGATTTGGGGTTGGATCTCACCATAACAGATCCAGACCTAATCATAGCATACAGGAAGAGAAAAGGGGTTGTTTTGAATTACAGGCTTCTAAATTCCTAACTAGACTGCTACCTAAGTCTATGGGTTCTGAAGGGAGTTAAAAAGAAAAAAACAAAAACAAAACAAAAAAACTAAACCACAACAATAAAACCCATATCCACACCTGTAGGAGGTTTACATGTGAGTTCTCCATTCAAAGTACTCCCTACAGTCTAAGGAACCATTTCTTCAAGTCTGTCATAAACACCTGGGTCCAGTTTCCTCCACGTTCATCAAGTCCTTTGGGGTGCACATGTGTGGGTCCTCACCTACTTCACAGAATAAGGGTCTCTGACTATGGGACTGGTATTTGTCACCAACATCCTGGGGTGATTCTCAGGTGACACTGGCTTCAGCACTGTGCAAACGTGATTATAGCCACAAGTGTGCAATGCCCATCCACCTGTATCTCATGGGACCTGAAAAGGACAGAACCATGACAGGCCTGCCTAGGGAGGTGACAGAAAGACAGAAAAATGCAAGACTGTCTAAAGCTGTCTTTGCTAAATATTTGCTCAGGTGACCAATTGGTGATAGGGGGAGTTCTAAGGGAAAGACAATGTATATGTATGTATGTATGTGTGTCGGGGGGGGGGTGGATTCAGCATGTGTCAAAGGCAGAAAAGCATGCCTTACTGTTGGGTGATTCCCGCCGCCTCTGGGATGGTCTTCAGGAGGCTCGCCCCCTCTTCTCACTTCCAGCTGGGCCAGAAATGCTTCTTGTCAGCCACAGAGAGAGAGAGAGCACCTGCAGAAGGAAGGGGACAGTGGGTTTCAGGGGTGGGGGAATCCACACAGAAGACTGGGCTCTTCCAACCAGTTCCTCCTCCCCAGGACATATTTTATTACAGAAAGAATGGATTCTACTTCCACCGTGTATGATCCTACTGTAACGGCTGTTCAACTCATGCCTGCTGAGCTCTGCCCACATCTTTGTAGGCCTCAAATTTTGTCACAGTCAGACTTGCCCTGTTGTTGCATGCTGGTTTCCTGACCTCGGGTTGGTGACAGGTTCCTGCCCAGCAGTGGAAAGGTCTCTGGGAGTGAATTTGGATACGGGGACAAGCTGACACCTTGTAAGATGGGAACTCAGAAGGATGGGAGCAGCATGCTCTTTCAGTCTGATGCTGAGCTTTGGGTCCAGGTGATAACTGGCAGGCTTAGACTAGGGGTCTAAATGGTTGCATGAAGAAGGGAGGAGCTTGTGGAAAACAGGAAAATGGGGAAGAAAAAGTCAGGCAAGGAATAGACTACAACCAAAGAAAGACAACCCGAGGCCTAATGGGGGCCTTGGCTGCCTGCCTTTAAAAGTTATTTTTAGGTTCAAGTGAATTGATTTTCACAATATTTGGACTGAATCACGATGTCCGAGGCAGAGTCTGGGTGGTCAGCCTTGCCATTAGGTCTGGCCAGATGTTTCCCAACCACCCAATCACTTCCTCCTGAAAATGAATGACTCCAAGTAGGCTCTGCTAGGAGCTGGGTTGGAGCAGGGGATACTCTAAGCTGTATTTTCAGGGCAGCAGTGGGCAGCTCCTCTGGCAGAGAGCCTTAGCCCTTTCCTCGAGGCAGATGCACCTGTAACATCAGCAGCCCCTGCCTAGTTAACACCAGCTTAGGGAAAACACATTTGCACCTCAGCAAAGAATGTAATTAACTAGTGGCTTGACAACAGGAGCTGAGAAAAGCAGCCTAGGCTGGGGCTGCAGCAGGGGAAATATAACCAGACATCAGCCTGAGCAACAAGGCTTTCCTGCCTGGTGTGTGTGTGTGCATGTGCATGTGCGTGTGCGTGTACATGTGCAACATACTGCTGGGGAAGTGAGGGTGGCAGACAGACAACAACCAAGGAACCTCAGAGAGGTCCAAATTCCCAGTTGCAAGAGAGAATAAGATGGGGTGTGCTAGGATAGAATGAGTTGGAGAGATGTTTCCAGGAGTAAACAGGTAGCCCTTGTGTTTCCACTAACAAATGCTCTCTGGGTTAAAGCCGCTGCCCTGCCTTCTTCAGACCCCACACTCCTCCAAAGAGGAGATGAAGAGTACTGGGACACATTTGCCGGTTTCTGGCCCCTGGGAGAGCCACTCAGAGAGGCCAGAGAATTCAGCACCAATGGAGGATGGGGCACTGTTAGTACCAAATAACTCACGTCTCACTCCTTTACCCTGCTCCTTCTCCTTATAACCGCGTCTGTGAACTCTGCAATGAGTCCCAGGGCTCTGGGGACAGAGACTGCAAACCTGGGAGGCATGTCTGATTCCTCTTCTTCAAGATCCATGCAATTTTCATTTTCTGTCACTATCCCTTCTCCTCTCTTCCTAATCAGAGATAAAGATTCTCTTTCCTCCTTTCCATCCCCTGTGGCATACCCTAGGCAGGCCATGCCCTCGGTCACACTTGTCATACTCCCTCTTGGTCTGTGCCATCAACTCTCAGTGCCTCCATACCAGTGACTTATCTACAAGCAGTGAGCACTCATGGCCTTTCATGGGCTTACAGCTGTTCCCCACCAGGATACCCAGTAGTGTCTTGCTATGGCAGGCACTCAGAATTCGGGTGACTTCATTAGATTAAGCACAGCTTTCTGGGTGCCTACTTTGGGACCCTGTCTGTCTAGATTCGTCCTCCTCTCTATATCCAGGGTCTATTATTCTCTACCCAAGCAGAACCACCCTCCTTTGCCACACCCAGTCCCCAGTTTTGAAGTTCTCTCAAATCTTTCATTCTGTATTTCTACCTGACAGGACCCTGACCATTCATCTTCAACAATTACTAAAGTAATTTTTCTTTCTCTGTGTTTCTAAGTAATGTGCTGCTTGTCTGTTTCTGCAAGCTCTTGCCATATTCTGTCTCATGTTATGGTCATCTTACATCCCATCATCTCTTTCCAAACTATGAACCTCATAGCCAGGAACAACATCTTGTAGATTTTTCAGTCTCCAAAGTACATTCATGGAAAATACCATATTTCATTCTTAAAACTAATCTTAGAAGTAACATTTTATCACCTTTACAAAACACATCCACTTACTATAGAAAATAAAAAAAATAAGAGAAGTTGTTAGTTGTAGTGTTATAATATGATGTCCACATTTGATATTTGAAATAAAATATTATGCACACTTCAGTATTTGACAATCTACTACAAATACTTTCATGTAAGAGGAATTTATTTATCATCATCATTATCATTGTCATTGGTTTTTTAAGACAGGGTTTCTCTGTGTAGCTTTAGCTGTCCTGCAACTTACTTTGTAGACCAAGCTGGCCTTGAACTCACAGCTACCTGCCTCTGCCTCCTGAGTGCTGAGATTAAAGGCATGCACTACTATTGCTTGGCAAAATTCATTATTTTAATGGCTATATGATGGGAGAATGTCCTTCTGTATGCTGTGAATATATGTTTTTCTTATTGGTTGATGAATAAAGCTGTTTCAGCCAATTGACAGGTAGGATAGAGCCAGGCAGGAAGTATAGGTAGGACTACTAGACTAGGAGAATTCTGGGTAGAGAAACAAGGAGTGTCGGAAGGAGATGTCATATAACTGCTGAGAATGCAAGAGGCTTAATTATCACTGGTAACCAAGACATAGATGAATAGAAATGAGTTAATAATTAAGAGAAAGCTAGCCAATAAAAAGCCGGAGCCATAGGCCAAACAGTTTATAATTAATTCAAGCCTCTGTGTGTCTATTTGGAACTAAAGGGCTGTGAGACCAGGCAGGATGGAAACTTCTGTCAACAGCTATACTTTATAAACATTATATAATATATGACATATTTTATAAACATGCTATAATTATTCATCTAGTTTTTCATTTTATGTTGCTTAGATTTCTAGTTTTCCTACCATCAACAAATGAGTATTCTCGATAGCTGGCTTTTACTCCACTCCTGATCTTTTTCCTAGGGTAAGTTTTATGTGGAGTTGCCAAATCCAAAGATGCATTCATTTTAAAGACCATCCACAGATTCCCTACAGGAGGGTCATAGTTATTCAAATCAAGGAGAAACGTCTTTTCCTTGCCAAGTAGTTGTTCCCCTTTTTAAAAATGTGGTTAACAAGGCTTAGGAAAGTCAAACACAGGTACGTTTGTGCCTTATCTTCTAGCATTAGAGGCTTCATATATCTTATTTCCCTACCCTGCCCTCTTCATTCTTGTGTGTCTTAACAATGCAAAGAGAACACTTGCAGTTGGTAGTGCTAACTCGGTGTTGTTTTCCTCAGAGGGGAAGAGAAAGGTAGACATGCCTAGAGGGCCGTTCCTAGAGCCTTTTCAGGTCATCCTCTCCACCTAGTTCTTCACTTCTCTGAGACCACTATGACAGATGGGAGAACTCTTGTGAGCTACTGTTTATTATGCCCCTTCCCCTTTTCTGTGAAGGTGCAAATTGATTCAAGTTAGCCTGTGTAGTAAGAATCTACCATGTGCCTGGGCCTGAGCCCAAAGACAGTCAATCAATCCCCAACCTCTCTCTTCCTTTCCCCCTCTAACCTTTTTCTTCCTTCCCCCCTGCACGGCCTTTCATTTTCTCTTCCCGTCCTGTCAATTTCATAGTCTAGTGGGGAAGATTGATGAATGGGAAGTACCATGAACTGCCATGTGTGTGTGATGCTGCTTCTGGCAATGCTTTAGCATCCCCTCCTCTGCCAAGCACAGAAAGATGAGGTCAGGGTCAGGCCTAGGTTCAGAGCTAGGCAAGGCAGGAAGCTCTGTCTATTTTTTTATGTCCTCCAGCTTCTGTCTCTCATCGTGCTCTTTACACCCCAGTGTGTGTGTGTGTGTGTGTGTGTGTGTGTGTGTGTGTGTGTGTGTGTGTGTGTGTGTGTGGGCCTGGAAGAGCTCCCTCCTGAGGTCCTGCTGCAGCCACAGGCTCTGACTTCTGCTTAGCTGTACCTCCACCTGCCCTGGGGTGATTCTGGGATTCCTCGGATAGGACTGAAATCAGCATGAGTCAAGAGAAGCCTACCTGCATCCCGCTCTGGGATTAATAAAATGCACATTAGTGAGAGGGAGGATGATCAGAGGTGACACCAGCATGCCCCTGC
This sequence comes from Cricetiscus sungorus, assembly GCA_030556225.1. Lineage (NCBI taxonomy): Eukaryota > Metazoa > Chordata > Mammalia > Rodentia > Cricetidae > Cricetiscus > Cricetiscus sungorus. Next base: position 40,471,442 of record JANBXA010000740.1, on the reverse strand, counting down.
GTGGGGCACAGCTTCAGGGCTACAATATACATAGATTTCTCCTTTCCCAGAACTGACAAGCAGCTGTCTCCACTTGTTTCCCCACCGCCCACAGGAAGCTCAGAGGCAGAAATATAGCCTATAATCTCCTTTCTGTCACTGGAAGGGATTCCTCTGAGCATAAGGAGGGCAGCTCACATGTCAGAAAGCTCTGAGGAAGATGAAAGACAGAAAGAGGGTGGAAGGGAGAAAGGGTGCAGACGTGTGCTTCCCATCCTGCCTAGCTCAGCCAGCTCAGCCACCCCCATGCTCCTTTTTCTCCAAGGCAAATATCCCGACCACTATTCTTCACTATTCAAAGTCCTCCTCCTTTAACCGCCAGCCCGGGACAATACTGCTTGAACCTGGGCTGAAGCTGGACAGACAGCTTGAGAGACAGGTTTGAGTCATGGAGGCAGCCTGAAGGACGCCCAGAAAACTGAGCCTTATGTGACCTGATATAAAAATCTAGATGTCTGGGAGACAAGGAAGTGACCAGAGCTTTAATTTGAAGATAAAGTCTCTTTCATCCTTACTACTTCCCCAAAGGATGGAGTGATGTTTGCCAACTCCTTAGTCCCATCAGGCCCACTCCTTGCTGCCCAAATTCATCTTAGATAGACTCCCTCTGTCAGGGAAGGCAGCTCCCCAGAGAATGCCTTTACCTATTTTTCCAACTTGCACTTGGTTCTTTTGCAGAGAGCAGGACAGTAATAAAGACAGAAGCTGGAATCTCTAGTCAGAGGTCCAAAGCTAAGGCCTATCCCTTCCTCCACCCTGTTATCTGTCCTACTACTAAATTCTTTGAAAGAGTGTTCACTCACTCAGGAGCCTTTTTGATGGCCACTGCTTTAGTAAGTGCAGCTGTGACAATGTAGTTAGTTTGCCTACAGTGTCTCTTCTGCAACTTCTCAGTGGTGGACATCTGTAATAATCTGTTCTCCTTTCTTCCCTGTGTCAGAGTGTGGGAGGTAAAGAAGTATAGCCACATCTGTGTTCTGTGATGTCCAACAAAGTCTTCCCCTAGTCTGAAATTAGTTTTGTCATCATTCTTATCATTGGCCTCATCGTCTTCTAGAGACAAGAAGGTGGGCTTGAAAATGTGGTACTTCCCATCCCATTCCCTGAGGATTCTTGATCATCAGTTGAGCTAAACTGTCACCCTAAGGAAAGCCCAGAAAGCAACAAGAGTAAGGATGTCAGCCTCCAAAGCCCGATTGTATAATGTGGGGGAGCAGAGGGTGCTCCTCGAGCGTCTGTGTGTCATATTCAGCCTTGTCTCATGTGCATCTTCTGTGCAAACCCCAGCAGCTTTCCAAGACCACGAAAATGAAAGTCTAGATTTCTTAAGCTTTCACTCGTGCCCCTCATTATCAGCTTGGACCTTGTCCTCTGACCCAATCCTCAGTACGTCTGAACTTGAGCCTTTGTCCCAGCTGAGAGAGGCTGCCACTATCCAATACCCGATATCTGGTACACACTGGCCTGCACGCCTGTTTGCCGCTAAAGAACATGGTGCTTCCTGCCTCTCTGCCCCCAGCTCCTACCAATCCCCAAGGCTGCCTCCAGTCTCAGTCCTTCACTGCTGAAGAGCTGCCCCTTACACCCATAGCTATGATGAATCCTTAACCTTACTGTATTTTCCAAACTTCAGTCCTTTAAATTAAATGAGCTCTCCTTGATGACATCATCAACCCGTGTCTTTATTTCTTGCACTGCTCCTGTGCATGCCTAGGTCAGCACTGAGCCTGTGTAGATCATGCAAATGACCATTCTTGTCACACAGAGAGAAGACATTATTAGAAAATATTAACTCAGATCAATGCTGAATCCATTCAGTCAAGAGTTCCTACTTAGTTATGAGTATTCATGGCTGAGGGCATTACAATTCTCTATACTTCACTATCCCCGAATTGAGTGCTTTTGACTGAGGATGAGTTCACATGCTTCCTGTACTCCCTGAGTGTGAGAAAACTAGCACAGAGAAGTGGTGTTGGTCAAACATGGATGCAATGCTATGCCTCACCCTTCCTCCCATATAACCTGATTAAGCCTCACAGTAGCAGCTTTCCTACGCTGTAAAACAGGAACAGCAATGCCTAACACATGGGGTGTTTTTGAGGATGGTATGGTATTATATCACATACAAGGCTTATGTGTTTAGTGGGGAGTAAGGGGCTCTGCAGAGCTGAGGAGTAGGTCTTTAGTAGACACTGACTTGTCATTCACAGTAGTGATAGTGATGGCACACTTAGATTTCTTCCAAGAGTTAGTTCTTCATGTCTGTAGTCTGTTACTATTTGTCCTGTATTATAGTTATACTGACCACATGGGTGATTTTTATTTTATTGTGGAAATGTCATAACTTAAAGCTACTGGGTTTGTACTGCTTGGTTTTGTTGTTACCACTGCTGCTCTCTGATTTAGGCTTCTGAATCTCAATCCTTAAAATGGTTTTCCTGTACTAATTATGCAATTTCAGAGTCAACATATTTAACGGAAGTAGGAAAAGGAGTATTAAGCTGCAGAGATGCATTGCTCGGGAAATAGTCTCAATTTGTGTGAATTCTTTGCTATGCATAACTCCTTGCATCTGACTTGGTAACTCTCAACTTGTTCCTTTAAGTCATTTATATGTGCGTTTTTATACTCGGGTGCTATTTTATGCTGTAACTATTCATGCTATAAATGAGGTTGAAGAAAAATCTTAGCAAATATTAACAGGAATATACTGGAAGGGCTCTCCAACATAAAATAATACATTTGTGGTGTTTTACTTGACAGCTTGAAAACTCATGAAGTTGTCTAGAAAGTCATATGCAATTAATGAAGGCAGACTTTCACCATATCTTTTGACTCCAGCACAGTCCTTTTTAAATTTTGTCACACTGACTTTCAAAAACCAAAATTGCCTTAAAAATACAGAAGAGACACAAGAAAACAAGCACTTGCTTAGCTGTCTATTACTATGGCCATAAAATTGTGTTTCACCCTTCTATTGCTATTCACCCTTCTCTTTGGTTTCAAAACTCTAGACTTGTAATATTTAAGATTTTTTATATTCTATTTTATTAATTGTCAGTGTGTGTGTGTGTGGATGTGCTTTCATCATGGTGTGGAGGTCAGAAATTTTGTGTCAATTTTCTACTATCACGTGAGTGTCGGGGATTGAACTCAGATGCTCTGGCTTGTTAGCAAGCACCTTCACCTGACAAGCTGTCTCCCTAGTGCTTTTCACACTTACTCTTGAGACTTGGAATTCTGCCTTCCAGAGTTCCAGAATATATACAGGAAGACAGTAAAGGATAAGCCTAGAGGTTTTGGTTTGTTTGTTTACTCTTGAGCGATCAGTAACAATGCTTATGCATACAAATGTAGGAAAATAGAAAGATATATATATATATACTATATATATATATATATATATATATATATCAGCAATAGGAGAGCATTGACAAGGGTCTGGGTTGGATCTTCAGTACCACACACAAGATCTAAACTAAGATATTAGTATATATGAAAATGATATAATATATTTAAAACCATGTTTGTTTCTTTTCTTAAAGATTCATCTCTCTAAGTTTTCTTTCAGCCTACCCTTCCCCATCTAGGGTAAATTGTTCCTTTTCCTCTGCTTTCCCAATAATTGGGATCAAACTTCTAGGATAAAAGTTCAAATTTCTTAGCCATAAACTACAGACTGTCTCACTGAATTAGTATCACACATGCCTACATGCGTCATTCTGTGAAACCCTGAGTTTCCAGAGAACAAGGACTTTGGATTTCCCACAATACATCTCTAGCCCTGCATCCCACTCAGAGTGTGTTTATAACATCAGGGAATAGAGAGATGAGCAGGAATGCCATGAGCAGTCAAGAGATCTGGCCAGAGTTTGACCAGACACAGAGAAATGAGGTCTGGGAGAAACTGGTGACAGCATGGGAAGTAAATTATTCTTTCCAGTAGAATAAGACCACCCTCTCACCCCAGATTTAAAGACACCCTTAAATTTGCCCCACAAGGTTCTATTTCTTGGGAATAACTTGGACCCTTAGCACTTAGACTTCAATGCTGAAAATCTGCAAAAAGCCTGCCTGTGTCTAGCTCCCTCCACCCCAGTCTCTCTACCGAAGTCTTGTCCCAGTAGTCAGACCTTCAACCTTGAACCAGGCTGATGGGCAGCTCTGCCTAGGTGCTGAAGCAGCTTTCTCCAGAAGCAGGGAATGGTAAGTGCGTCTTGACAGCATCAAGCTGTCCTTGTTCTGGAGTCAGCTATGTCTTTCCTCTCCTCTCCACTGGCTCCTGGCCCACTCCTGCTCCTGCCCAGTACCCCTGGTTGGCACTGCAAGGGTGGTTCTAGCACTAGCGTCTCCTGTGATCATGTCTTTAGCTTTTATCACATCAGTTTGTGATGTTCTGAGTACAAGGTGTCTGTGTTCCTAGCATCCACCGGATTAGCTAATCCTCAGCACAATCTCAAACAAACACAGCTGAGATCCCAATATGCATTTTGTGTATATCAGGTGTTTAACAAATATCTGTTGATGAAGGCGTATATAAATGTATATATTTAACATAGGATGTGCCATGCTAACATAGTACATGCTGATCTCCTTCACAAGGAGGGATATTATCCATTTAGTAGTTAGTCCTTGTACCACCCTGTGAAATGGATAACCCCAGTCCCATGTTCAAAGGGAAGCTGAGGTTAGGAAAATCAAGTGACCTTCCCAAAGTAAGGGAAGAAATGAAAGGGTAGAGCCCAAGGGTTCTGTTGCAGCCCTGTTAGCACAGTTCCTCAGTGCCTATGCCTCTACCCACCTGTCCACCTGTCTGCCTGCCCACATGTCCACCTGTCTGCCTGTCCACCTGTCTGCCTGTCTACCTGTTCGCCTGTCCGCCTGTCCACCTGTCTGCTGTCCATATGTCTGCCTGTCCACCTGTCTGCCTATCCATCTGTCTGCTGTCCACCTATCTGCCTGTCTACCTGTCTGCCTGTCCACCTGTCCACCTGTCCGCTGTCTACCTGTCTGCCTGTCCGCCTGTCCACCTGCTGTACGCTGTTTTGTCCGACCTCTACCTGTCTTTCTGCCTGCTTGCTCACCTGCATACATGCCCCTCTGTCCCTTTGCCCACCTGCCCCTCTGTTCACCTGCCCCTCTGCCCTTCTGCCCACCTAGTCAGGGGAAAGATGTCAAGAAGCAGAGCTGCTCTTCTACCTCACTTGGGAAATAAACAAGAAGAATTTTTCTTCTCATCATTTGGTGAGTCAGTGACATTTCGTTTGACAAAGGATGTAGGAAAAGCCTCTCCCGGGACTAGTTTTGGGACCAAGCTCTGATAATATTGCTTTATTGAAAAGGGATGCCAGGAACTGATCTCCGGATGGCCTTTACATGGAGTAATTTATGCAGAAAAAGGAAATACATATTTTTAAAGAAACATACATTGATCTACAGTAGTCACAATGACAATGCTAAGGACAGTGTGCATGTGTGCGTGTGGCACACATATACACAGACACACACAGAGTCAGTTTCACTGTCCTGTCTTCCTTCCCTCTCTTTCTAACCCCCCCCAAACACACACACACACACACACACACACACACACACACACACACAGATTCTGGTTCATGCTCATAATCATAACCACACACAATAAAAAGTCAAAGCATTCTAAGTCAGGAGATGTACAGCCTCCCCCATCTCCCCACACCTCCCCCATGCTTGCTAAACAGTGCAATGGGACTGACTCTCTTCTATGTCCACTGGGGGAAACTGCAAAATGAAAATCTCAGTCGTTAAGGAATGCACAAGAATCATGCCATCTAAGAGATTAATCTCTCTGTGCCTCCTTGCCCTGCCTGACTCTGCCTGCTCCCTCCTGTGTGATCACACTTCACAGGAGATGGTGCCAACCAGACGACCTGCTGCCCAAGGCACAGCTCCACTCAGGGAGATTTATGCCCTGTGCCTTACTCAGGCCTCCCCCATAGCCTTCTCTGAGGACAGTAGAGGAAGGAAACAAGAAAGGGAAATAAAATGTCCATAAAACTCTCCTTCAGACGCCACTCAGCAATGGAAGAGCTGTAGAAGGCTGCTTGCAAAGGGCTGGATTGGCAAGGACCCCAGGACTAGGAGCTCTCTTCCCACCATGGGGAATTTTGACTTGGGCTCAAGTAGAGCCCAGGATGCCGGTTCTTATAGAATGAACACATGGAAGCTCCAAGAGGCCAGAAACTGCACAGGGATTAACATGTATTAATTAGCACATGCTGCTCTGGGCCTCAGTTTCTCCTTCTGTAAGTAAGGTCAGAACTGGGTAGTCACTCCAGCATGATCTGTATCAGGGGCCGCCATGCTCTGCCTTGGTACCTTATTAGTAAGACTTTCCACACCTCTGAATTTGCTTGACCATATATGTATCCCAAAGCATGTCTAGCCATATCCATTGGCTTTTTGTGTAAGTTGCACAATAGCATGCAAGGGCTGTCATGCTACAAACAATAACTCCAGTAAACAGAAGAGAAATCAAAACTGACACATATGCATCTTGGTTAATGTCACAAAAAGAATCAGCATTGAGTAACTTGCACAGAGTCACTGCTGTTTAAAACAGCAAAAACACAATGCGTTGAAAGCCCTAGAGTTTGCATTAACAATTTTTTCTTTATTTTTTTCCTGAGAAAGGGTTTCTTGGTGTAGCCCCGGCTATCCTGGAATTTACCTGTAGACCAGGCCTTTGAACTCAGAGATCTGCCTACCTCTGCCTCCCAAGTGCTGGAATTAAAAGTATACACTACCTCTGCCCCGCCAAATTTTTTTCTTATTGTCTGGGTGAGATTGGTTGAATAATAATTGAATTGCGTGTGGCTTAGGATAGAGACCTTTCCTAAAGGAAGATGGTCCTTCCTTTAGGAAAAGGTCGCCCCCTCCCTTTGGCTATTAGGGGGCAAGATGAAAGAAAGGGAACTAAGCTAATATTCAGTCACTCAACAGGTGTTAGTTGAGTGCCTGCTTTGTGTGAGGAGCTGTTCAGGATCGTGACCAGAAGTGATAACAAGCCCAGCATTTATGAGGCTTGCATTTGGTTGGGAGAGACTCGGGAGCAGTGATGACAATCACAAGACAACAAATGAGGTTTATAAATAAAATACCATGTCAGAAGACGACAATGGCAAGAAGGTAAGGGACAGAGAATAAAGTATCAAGTCAACAGCCTTTCACTGAGTGGACATGGGGGCAGGGGCGCAGAAAAGTAGGGGGAATGGTGGGTGTGTGGTTTGAAGTAGACACGTTCCTCAGTCTCAGGCATCCGAATTCTCGGTCTTCAGTTGACAATGTTTTGGGGTGGGTGCCATTTGTGTAAAGCAGCCTTGCTAGAAGAAGAGCATCACTGGGGTGGGCTCTGGGGTGAAAGGCCAAGCTCTATCTCCACTTTTTCCTTTTCCATTTCATGCTTGTGGCTAAAGACATAAGCTCTTAGCTTCCAGCTCCTGCTGCCATGCCTTCCATCTGTGATGGATTTCCCCCCTCTGGAACTGTAAGCACAAACAAACTCTTCTTCTACAAATTGCCTTGGTCATGGTGCTTTATGGCAAAAGAACAGTATCAAATATAGCTAATGAATACAATCAAAGTGTGTTATCTGCATATATGCAAATGTCACGATGAAACCTTGGCTGTTGTTTTTATGTGCTGGTACTGAATCCAGGGAGCCTCACATATGCTAAGGCAAGCCACTGGTCACTGGAATATATCCCCAGCTGTCTTTTTGCTTCTTTATTTATTGGTTGATTTTTCAAAACAGGGTTTTTTTTGTGTAACAGCCCTGGCTGTCCTAGAACTCATTTTGAAGACTAGGTTGGCCTTGAACTCACAGAGATCCACCTTCCTCCAACTCTGAAAGCTGGGATTAAAGGTGTGCACCACGGCACCCAACGTTTTGCTTCATTTAAATGTTGATGTCTATCCTAGAGTGGTGGTGCATGCCTTTAATCCTAGCACTTGGGAAAAAGAGGCAGGAGAATCTCTGAGTTTGATGCCAGCCTGGTCTGTAGAGTAAGTTCCAGGACAGCCAGGGCTACACAGTAAGACTCTATCTCAAGAAGAGAGGAGAGAGTGGAGAGGAGAGGGAAGAGACAAGAGAGGAAGGGGCAAAGACACACACAGAAGAGAGAGAGAGAGAGAGAGAGAGAGAGAGAGAGAGACAAAGACAGAGACAGAGACAGAGACAGAGACACAGAGAGAGACCCGGTTTTACTAAGTTGCCCAGGCTTGTTCTGAACTAGTCCAGGTGGGCCTTGTATTTTAATTCCCATACTTCAGCTTCCTATATATACTAGTAAGAACAGAGAAAGCAGAATGCTTGCCTGGAATGTGTGAGGCCCTGGTGTTGATCACCAGCACCTCCGAAAACCAAATATTAACAAATGCTAATTTTTAAAAAGACAAAAAAGCTAAGTCCCTCCAGTAACTTTAAAATAGGCAACTAGACCAGAGTCTGGGAGATGAAAGGGTATAAAACTCTGCTGAGAGGAGACAAGACAGCGTCTTCAGGGAGCCAGGCCCCTCATCAAGGTGTCTGCTAGACTGAGAAGGAAAGAATGGACAAGGGAATCCTCCCCTGCTGGGATAAGGAGGGAAGTTTCTAACTTTCTCTGCACAGAGTTTAACACATTCCTTCTCCATCCCTCTGGCGCCTCCTCAGGCCATAGGCTAGGGCAGGTAAGTGAGGTACTCCTCTTAGGAACAAAGTTGAAGAGGTGCCAGCAACAGCAGCCTCACCGTGCCCTACTCTCACTGAGGCTAAAGGAAAAATCTGTAGTACTGTCCCTATTTCATGTATACATGTATCAAAATATCACATTGTGCCCTAGGAACATGTACACTTATATGCCAACAGAATCACTGTAATTTATGATAGTTTGCCTACCATGCATTTGTGCCATTAATTTTTATTTTTCATTTTAAAACAATTACATTAAATGTTATTTCATTTGATGATTGACTTTGGTGGGGGGGAATCTTTTTAAATTTTGTGTCTGAGATTAGGCGGACCTCTCCCCACGCCTTCATTCAATATGAACACATGCAAAAGGTTTGGGAGGTTCTGGGCAGGAGTGGCACATGCCTTTAGTCCCAGCACTCCTGAGGCAGAGGCAGGCAGATTTCTTTGAGTTTGAGAACAGCCTGGTCTACAGAGTGAGTTCCAGGACAGAAAAAAACCTGTCTCAGAAAACCAGAACCAACCAACCAACCAAACCAAGCCAAACCAAACAAGCTTTGAGAGGAAGAAGAGGGGCCACAGCCACAAATAGGGAAGCTGAAACAGGGAGGGTGAAGTTCTGCTAGCAAGACAGAGAAAGGAGCCAGGATACTTTCCTAGGAGAGGACATCAAGGTGCAGCCAGGAGGGTCTAAACTTTCCTTCCTCTCTGGGAGTCTTGGGAAGCTGAGCTTTCTGCAGTGTGGAGAAAATCTCATGTTGATCTACTGGAATGTTCAATAGAAAGATGACCACTCACTCTAGAGGGCTTGGGAAACATAAGGGAGAGAGGAGATGCTTCTTATAGCCCTGCCACTCAGCACCTGCCGAGGACCAGACACAGAGGGTTCTGCACCCTTAGAGGTTAGGGAACAGGAGGGAAATTCAGAATGAAGGGATCATTCCTGAAGGATGAACAGTGGCAGCCCATGTGTCACCAAGGGAGGGCTCAGGCCCCAAACCCTTTTCTTTACTGCAGCTCCCTGTCTCCCTCCAGTGTCCTGTGAACACAGGATTAAATCCTAGGACCTCAGATGATGAGCCATTCCCAACCCTTGTTAAAAATAAGATACATCTTGAGCACACATATGTTTGAAACTTTTTATAACCCTGCTTCTGACTAACTTTCCAAGAGTATTATCTCTTCTGACTCTCCTTCATGTGCCCAGAGGGTAGAGTTGGCAAGTTACACTGCCAAGACCTGAGTGTGCCTTGCACAATTTATGTTGAAACCTCATTCCAGCTGGGTGTTGGTGGCCCATGCCTTTAATCCCGGCACTTGGGAAGCAAGGGCAGGAGGAGCTCTGAGTTTGAGGCCAGTCTGGTCTACAGAGTGAGATCCAGGGCAAACAGAGCTATATAGAGAACTTGAAGAAAATAAATAAATAAAAAGGGAAAGGAAAGAAGGAGATCTCATCCCATAGTAGTGACATGTGAACAGGTAGTGACATATTGGCTCTTACGAAGACATAAGAACTCCATCCTCATCTCATGGATGGGATCTATATATGTGTGTGTGTTCAACAGGCAGTCCCTAGGCCTTCCATCTTATAAGCATCATCTACACAGACTCTTCCTCAGTCTGCTGACACTTGATCTTGGACGTGCAGCCTTTAGAACTGGGAAAAGCATGTTCTTGTTAATAACCACCAAGACTAAGATGGATGAATAGACCAAAGCATACACTGACAGGCCAAACTGAGACTGTTTTGTGAATATAGTTTTTGTGGTGATATTTTGTTTATGCTATAACAAATAAAGCTTGCCTGAAGATCAGAGTGCAAAGCTAGCCACATTAGTTAGCTATAGAGGCCTGGCAGTGGTTGTACATACCTTTAATCACAGCACTCGGGAGATAGAGACAGACAGATTTCTGTGAGTTCAAGGCTACCCAGAGCCACACAAAACCGATCCAATCTAAGACAGGAACAGAGCTCACACAAATGTGATCCTACACCTTTAATCCCAGCACTAGGGAAGTGGAGACAGGAGTGAAATGGCTGGGCAGATAGAGAAATATAAGGCGGGAGGAGACAGGAGCTCAGTGGAGTCTGAGCATGCAGTCTGAGGAATCTGTCTGAGCACATAGTGTGAGAACAGGATCCCCCCTTTGGTCTAAGCACAGGTAGAGGTAAGAACTCTAGCTGGCCACTCTGCTTCTCTGATCCTTGAGCTTTCACCCCTTGATAGCTGACTCCAAGTTTTTATTATCAAGACCAAAGAGAATTTATGCTACCAGTTATTTAGAATCTGGCCACACCCATTTGTTGACTATTATCTATGGCTGCTTCCCACTCCATAGCATAGCTGAACCCAGTAGCTTTACAATGACAGAGCTGAATAATTGTAAGAGTAAAATACACTGGAAAAACTACTGTCTGACACTTTGTAGGAAAGGTCTACTGACCATGCTCTAGGATATGGTTCAAATTCATGCTTCCCCTCCTATGTAGCCTCTGCCCCCTAATCCCACCAAGCCTGTGTTTGTTCCCAGTCTGGACCTTCTCTTCCCATGCTTTCATAGCCGCTCATTCTGTAAGAATGCAGCTCAAATGTTACTTATTCTGTGATGCCTCATGAATTCCCAAAAAAAAAAAATCGCTTGCATCTCTTTAAAACTATGTACATTGTTGGAGTGACCACATAATTCATCTGTCACACTGTAATAATGTTCAGAGTGAAAGAGAGCATGATTATAATTACACAGGTTTCTCCTGAGAACATTCCAGGTCATATGGGCCCCGTCTCTTAGTGCCTGTTTCCTTCTGCCTTCAAGGGGAAAACTGGTCACCTGGAGGGGCAGCATGATTAGCAGAAGGGGAATGGTGGGTTTATCTTTCTTTTTCTTTTGAGTTAGGGTCTGTTTTTGTAGCCTTGCCTGTGATTTTTCTGCCTTAGCCTCTCAAGTACTGGGATTCCAGATATGTACTGCCCCACTGGCTTCATACAGGGCCTTTTTGACCCTTAGAATATCTTTATATACAAATTTGATCAATGAATACCTGTTGAAATAGAAGAAAGGTGTGGTCCAAAGCTCAACAAGATGCCTTGCTGGGCAGGAACTATCTGGAATAAGAGCGAATGGAGGAGCCACGACTCTGTGGGGAGTTTACAGCTGGTGCCATCTGGGGCTGGTATTCGTGTGGATATACCCACTTGCACAGAACTGCAGACTGCCTAGGGCCCCCAGTACTACCTGGCTCCCCTGCAGCCCTCCACCGGCTTCTCCCAACCCTACAAATCCTTTTCTCAGCAGCTTGCCCTTCTGACATCAGGCCTCTTAGAAGCTGAGGCACATATCCTGCTCTGCAGTGTCCCCATAGGCATCAAAGTGCTGGGCTAACAATGGCCAAAGCAGTTACAATAGCATGGCTGGCTGTTCGCTGTGTTAGGAAAGAGCCAATTCAAGGACTCAAGTTTATTTTTGTGAGCTCTGAGCTTAGGCTGAATGCTGGATGATGAGAATTTAGATATGCATCTCCCTTCATAAAGCTCCAGCCCATTCTATAGGCTTCTGCTCACTAAATAGGAGATAGGAGACAGCAAGGGACAGATGACCCATTTAACATTCTTGGCACTCCCCCATCTGTTCTCCACTGAACAGCTAGAGACATCTTTTTGAAGTACAAATCTTATTCTACTATATCCCCAGCCTCAAATACACCACTGGTTTGCCATCCCTCTTGACATCAGCTCCCACATTCCTATGATGCCAATGAAGGTCAAGAGGTCTGGTCCCACCTCTCTCCAGCATCACCTAACTCATTGTGTGTTCTCCAGGTACTAAGGTCTTAGATCCTTCTACCTGAATGTGCTTCTTCCCACCACAGGGCCTTTGCACAAGCTCTCACATCTCCCTGGCAGGTGCCCTTTTCCTCATCTTCTTTTAGTTAGTAACAGCCTGCTTTGTTTTCAGATCTCTTCAGGAAGCTCTAGCTGGCCTCTCAGACCATGTAAGATTCTTTCCCTATAGTGTGTTACCTAGTTGAACTGGAGTACTTGCTTAAGTTTATAATGGCATACTCAGTTGTGAGGCCTGTTTCCCTCATTAGGCTGAAAACTCCATGTGGGCTGAGATCCAGGGTTTTTGTTTCTGTTTTGTTTTTTGTTTTTAGATTTACCCAGAACCCCCAGCACCTACTAACATTAAAGGTATTAGGGGCTAGAATGTAGTTTAGTTGGTAGAGTACCTGCTCCGCACACATATGGAAACCTGGATTCAATCCCTGGTTCTGCATAAATCGTGCTTGCTGGCACACATCTGAAATGCCAGCATTTGAGAGATGGAGGCAGAAGGATCAGAAGTTCAAAGCCACTCCCAGTTACACAACCAGCTAGCCTGTCTCAAGGGGGAAAAATAGTTGAAAAGATAGACTCTAGCAATAGAAAGTCAAAGGGCAGGGTGGCTACCTCTGACTTTTTCTCAGATTGATAAAATACAAGGTAGGGATGCCTACCTGTTTCGCCTCATCCTCTGCTCTTAGTTTTCCCTTCTTCCTTCTTTAAAAGCTTAGTTCATGGAAGACCACAAAATGGAGTTTACACAGCACAGACATTGGCTGTGAGTTCATAGGTTAAGGCAACCAAACTAGACAGACCCACATGAGGGCAAATGGGCATGGATGAAGAGATGAGCCAGTACTGACCAGCTGGGACAGGTGGTCAAAGAATCTCGTTTCTTCCTGTCAGCCTTCCCCCAACATGGAGAGCTCAATGGGCACCCAGAGAGGAGTTCTACCCTCTTAGGCCACCCCCATGCCTGTCCCTTCCCCTGCTTTTGTCCCGTAGTTTGAATGTTCCCCTCTGAAATTCTTGTGACATTCAGCTGCTACTGTGTCAAGATTAAGAGGTGAGATGTGTAACAGGTGACTAGGTCACAAGGGCTCTGCTCTCACAGACGGATTCGTGGAGGGTTTTTTGTTTGTCCCTGGAATGGATTTCTGCTGAAATGAATGAGTTTGGCTGATTTCTTCCTGACAGGAACAGCTCCTCTTGCCCTCCTGTCACATGATGAAGACCTCAAGAAGGCCCTTGCTCCAGCATCCTCCAGAACACACACACACACACACACACACACACACACACACACACACCACATCATACACACACACACATAATACATGCCATACACACACTATACATCATACACACACCATACACGCCACACATGCACCACAAACCACACTCATACATACACACACCACATACACTATACACAACACACACTCTCTCTACACACCATCTCTCTCTACACACCATATAAACACACTACATATTATACAACACACTACACACCATATATACAACACACATATTATACACCACACAGATATTATACTCCATACACACATACCACATACACACACACACACACATTGTACACCATACACCCCCTACAATCACACACCATACACACACCACACATGCACCACAAACCACACTCACATATACACATACCACATATACCATACACACTACACCACACACACACACACACACACACACACACACACACACACACACACACTCCAACCTGTAGTATTCTGTTACAAGAGAAAACAAAATGTCTCCTTCCCTGCTCCATCTGTTCCTTCCTTCCCTGTCTCCTTTCTGGAGTAGTGTATTACATCCTCACACCTTGTTCCCACTCAAAGCAAGTTCCTTGAGGACAGAGACTGTGCCTTCCATGTCATTGACTCCCTACAGCTCTAGGCATCAGGATTTTCGTATTTGAGCAAGATAGTAGATTCCTGATCTTGCTCAAAGGGTATCTAATATGAGGATGCCTTCCCAAGGCATGGAGCCAGAGAGTAGCTTTAAGCTGTGGGTAAGGTGTAACACCAGGAAGCCACAGGGCACAGCTGCTCCAGCTGTGCAGAAAAAGCCTATCCTTGGGCCCAACACTAAGGCCTCCTAAGCTCGGCCACATGGGGGCTAAGATGCAGCTGGCTCCTTGGCTTGCTCACAGGAAGTGGGGAGCCAGTTAGCTCACTCTCTCAGGTCTGTGGCCTTTGTGTTCATCTAGACTTGCATTACCTCAGCATAACACCAGCATAACACCAGGGCAGCTGTACTCTTAATAAAACTGAGCATAAAGCCGTTAGGTTCCAGGAGGACAAAAAAGGGGGGGGTGCTCTCACCTGACGGGTGTCGAGCCTATGCATCACAAGGAGGCCTTTCTGCACCGGGCCAAGACATAACAGAATCCAGTGCCCCAGCTAGGTACTTCAGGCTGCCCCCTCCCCCGCCCCCAGGATGGTGAAGCAGCCCACCAGGTCAGGAGCACAGGGATTAATAATGCATCAATTTTAATGCAGGGAGAGGATTTTTTTCTGCTTCACAAACAGCAAAGTGAATGTTTGAGCATCCCAGCAGGGGGTTAATGAGGACTCTGATTAGTTATTCGGGCTTCTCCACACTGCATCCATCCATCCTGCTAGGGAGGAGGACAGGCAGCCAGTGGGGAGGGGAGGGCCGCTGTGCAGAAGGGGCTACAATAACATGATGGCCTCGATTGTCTCCAAGCAGGTTTCAAAGGAGGACTGTGGGCCCACCCCACCTGTCCCTGTCCCCAACACACATGCACACACACACACAAGACAGAACCCCAAACTGGAAAGGTCCTTGGAAATGACCTGGTCGAGTGGTTTGTTTGGATGGCCAGAGGGACATGACTCTCCAGTGTCCTCCAGGGGAACAGTGACAACCCCTCCCTCACCACGCCAACACCCAGCCTGCTTGGTTTTATGTTTGTTTTGTTTTGTTTTTGTTTTTTCTTGTTACTCCCAGCTCCAAGCCCAAGGGAAATTTCTGTTTCCTTGGGGAAGGCCAAAGGACCCCCTCAAGGACAAGCCAGTGCCCAGCTAAAGCAGTCTGTGTAGTAGTGATCGGCGGCATCCTCTTTGGGAAGTATCTGCCCCCTAGCCCAGGTGAGTTGCTGGGCACAGAGTAAGGTGCAGCAATAGAGAAGATGGCTTCTGTGATGGCTCCTGAGAAGGGAGAACCTTTGAAAGAAAGAACAGCCAGGGCTAGAGCTCGACCTCCTGCCTCAGTTCCCGTCTGTGGGCACATAGCTCATCCCTGGGCTGTTGTCATCAATCAGGTCTTCCACAACAACCCGGGCCACTTTCTGCTGACCCTAGGCCATGGATGAATCCTACTCATTTCCAACACGGGGCACAGGAGAGGAGTAAAAGCACTTGGAGTAGCAGCATGCTCTCCGGGTAACTGCCAGGCCAGAGTCCCCACACTTCAGGCTCCTTTGGCCCTGAGTCTTCTAGGGACTTGTGACCCACACTGCCATGCTGGTTCCAGAAGCTCCTCTATTGCTTCACATTCATTCAAAGCGATGGTAGCCAGCAGCATAGTGGCTGACACAGGTTTCCATGTGCCAGCCACTATGCCAATGCCATACATGTGGTACTCAGTGGCCTCACTCTTCCCGGGGGGGGGGGTCAGGTACGTCTACAACTGCACAGTAACCTAGTGCTGAACAACGAAACCTTCTGCAACCATGGGAACATTTCATCCATGCTCACCAATGCTGTAGCCAAGACAGAGTTTTGTTTTTGCTTTAAATCTAATTTTCAGTTTTATTTAAATATATAGGTGGCCGGCAGCTCCTATATTAGCACACATTTAGAGAGCCAGGCTGGTAATGTGCTCAGTGCCAACTGTTTGTAAGAGCAAGGCCAGGATTTGAAAAATGTCGGCTCCTCAGGCTCACTCACTTTTCCCATGAGATTATCCCGGAGGCATCACTAACCAAGCATGTGAAGACAGTAAGGACAGGATGTGGAGTTCAACCCACAAGGCTGTGATGTGCTCACTCGCCCTCTAACTTCAAGTCTGTGAAATGGGAGCATGCCTCTAGGGGACAATGAGTGAGACTCGCTATCTGCCTCCAGGTTCTTCCAACTCAGTCTACCTAGGACAGTGAGCTTCAGGTGGAAACCCCGACAGGGTCCCACGCCACCTGAATCTCCTACAGAACCAATTGGACCATACCTCCAGCTCCGCTACAGCCACCCTGCCTGCTCTAGCTGTGTTTGTTTCTGTCTGGACTTTCCTTTGCAAGAATGGAGCCATCAGCTTTGTGGGCTCCTGAGAACAAACTCAGCCTTCTTCCTCTCCCTCCTTTGTCTCCTCCTACTCTGGAGACAAGCTGACAGTTCTTCCCAAATGCTTGTTAAATACCCTCTCCTTCCCACCCCGCTGTGTATGTTCCCCAAAGCCTGTGAGGTTCGCCCCTCCCCCCACCCAAGCCTCTTTCGACCTCCTTGCCACCATCTATCTGCTCCTGGCCTTCTGGGAGCTTGGAGCAGTCCCTCAGGCCCCAGTGCTCTTGGGTCTGCAATCCCCTCTTCCTACAAGGCTCTTCCAGCCTAATCTTTGAGACCACTACATCAGGTCAGCTGACACTCCCTGGGGAGCTGTGTTGGAGCCCCCTTACCTCAGGTAGTGGGTAACCTCCACTCCAGCTCTCCCTTAGCCCCAAGCACCTGGGTGATTCTGCTTGCCCTACTGACTGACAGGTGTGAGTGTCTCCCCTTCCCACAGTGCCCTCTGAGGTACTTGGGTGTTTCTTGTGCTTTTTATGCCTTCAGTGTGTATGGCACAAGATGGAGGTGGTGAGGTGTCCAGGTATATGCAATCACCTTCTGCTCAACCCTCCCTCACCAACCCCCTTCTCACCATGGGGTAGCTTGCAGGGAGGTGCTGAGGAGCATTCCTGATTTACCTCACCGCCTGCTCTCCTGAGACACAGCAGGGAGACTTCCCACAGAAAGGGCTGTGCCTCTCAGCATGAACTCTGACAGCTTCACAGATACTTCAAAACAGCCTGCTGTACCCTGGACCAGAGCAGGCTTGGGTCTGTGACCTCCAAAGTGGTCTCCCCCTTTGCTTCTGCCCTTCCCAGTCTCCACCAGGATGACAGCCAGGCGCTGGCCACAGGAAAGCTTGCTTCCATCTGAAGGGGTGGGACATGGGCCTTGGGACCAGGTCATGTTACTTAGTCTTACTCTATGTCACATCTTTTACAATGCCTTTCACACATATGCATCTGGCCCTCACCACTCATTCTCCTGTGTGCTCAGGAAAGTCAGGCTGCCCATTTTACACATGTGGGAGGAGTGACCCATCCTACCTAAAATACCTGATTTTCAGTTCAGATCCAGACCTTCTGATACTACGCTCAGTTTACTGACAGACAGTGACGTCAGAATCTTCACCAAAAAAATTTAAACCAAGCATGTTGGCACAAACCTCTAATCCTAGCACTTGGGACGCTGAGGCAAGAGGGGTGTTCAAGGCCAATCTCCCTACTTCAAAGGGGGTGAAGGGCAAAGTGGGGAAGGAAAAAAATATGCAAAAAAGTTTGGGCGAACTGTTTTCCTTTTTTTTTTATGTCTTGTAACAGAGACTTGCTGTGTAGCCCAGGCTGGTCTTGCCTTCTGCATCCTCCTAGGTGGGGCCCCTGATCGCTGGGTTTCCAGATGTACATCAGTACATCCAGCTGAAAACAGTTTGTATTGAAGGGTTACATAAGAAGGACAGGTGTGGAGGAGGAGCTGAGAGGTTTGTCTGAAGACAGGCTGTGCTCAAGGTTTTCGTGGAACCCTGAGTAGAGCAGGCCATTTGATAGCGGCTAGAGCTATATTCTACCCCGAGTTCACTATACAACCTGAATGCATAGTTGTCTGACATTCCCCAACACTGACTTTTAAAACTATTTATTTACTCTTACCATTTCTCCTCTATGCATAGTATATTTATAGCTGCTGTTTGGCCCCGACTTCGGCCACAATTGACTCCCCCTTGAATCACCCCTGCACCTCTGGGGCTACATGGCCTCTTTTCGGTTTGAGGTTCTCACTTATATATTCCAAGATTCTACCTGTCTCATTTTACCTAAGGCTACAGCAGTTCGTGAGTCTGCCCCCTCCTAAGGCAGGGACAAATCTGGTTCATGTCTATGTCACTCACTGTATGTAGTATCGTGCCTTGGGCATAAGAGCTGATCAAAAAATATTAGTGGGTGGGATTTCATTGTTGTGTCCCGAAGGGGGGTGGTAAAGAGCACAAGGCTCAGTCTTTGTCTTCTTAGAGGTGACTGTAAAATGTAGGGGCTTCACACCATTGTCTCAACCCTCATCTTCAAATCTGAGCTGTGTGGTGATTTAAAAGCTGTTCTAAAGATTCAACGGGGTTCTTATAAATACAAGGCAACATGGAAGAGTAGCAGGAAGTCGTAACTGTAGTAGGAGAGTTAGAAAAACCAGAATGAACTGGAGCCTGAAAATGTCTTTGAACACTCACACACCCCTCACTTCTCTCTCCAGTAGAAAGCAATACTTGGAGCAAAATGAAAAGAAACACAAAAGCTTAAAAAGCTCCACCAGGGCAGACACAGGAGGCTATCAGAGAGCAGGAAGAAAATTCGAGCTTTCACTTTCACTTTCATTTGTGTTTTTCCAAGGACAACATCATCTAACCCGAAGGATGATCTTAAGAGTTCAAGTTTGAGACAGGTGAGAGTGTGGTAAACTCCGTTTCACAGCTTTAAATAAACTCAAGGCTGAAGACAGCAGCAGCTTGCATCTTAGGGCAGGCAGAACTGAAGGGGCAGTGTAGGCCACTTTAGCTGGGACCCGATGAAAGGAATCATGTTGGTAACAGAAACACAACACGCACCAGATCCTGGGAGCTACCGCGCAGAGTTTGATATTTACTAATAAAAACTCCATACTGGATGGATTCCTTATGAAAAAAGGGACATCCAATGAGCAGAATGGCTTCATTGGAAAACGATCATGTCAGACTAAATTCTCTCTCTCTCTCTCTCTCTCTCTCTCTCTCTCTCTCTCTCTCTCTCTCTCTCTCTCACACACACACACACACACACACACACACACACACACACACACACACGGTGGGGAGTTTTTCTAGATTGGTAGATACAGACTATGAGAGGTTAGCTGTGGAGATGAACAGTGAGTACAGCCATTGTACTTCAGTTCAGACCCCCAAGGCCCACACAAAGATGGGTGCAGCATCTCTCATGTCTGTAATCCCATCACTCCCGTGGCAAAATGGAAAGTGGAGACAGGAGAATCCCTGGGAGTTCATAGGCCAGCCAGCCTAGTAAACTTGTCAGTAACCAGAAGACTTTTCCTTAAAGTGGAAGACCAGGATCAACAATCAAGGTTTATCTGTCTGCCACATGGATGCTGTGGTGTGTGTGTGCCTGCACTCACACACACACACACACACACACACACACACACACACACACACACAGAGTCAAGATTAAAACCAAAGAAAATAAAATACTGGGAGGGGGAGGGAAGGAATCTTGGTTTCAGCAAGAAATACATCAGTGTTGCACGATGTATTTCTGGATTCATGGGGAAGGGAAGTTGGATGGGAGGATGGGCAGGTAAACTGTTACCATCAGAGTGATCCCCTCCTTGTCCCCAGTACTGAAGCCTAGACCAGCCTGGAGAGAGATTGTTCACACTGAACAGGCAGCTGTGTAGGCTGAAGCACTGATCTGTAACATTGTTGAAGCTACACTTACCACCCAAGCCCAGAAGGGCTTGTTGCTGTGTTTAAAGAGAAGAAGTGACTGAGAAAGAGCTTATGAGGCAGTCCTTAGTCAAAAAGCAAGGGGTGATGCTGGACAGAGGTGCATACATTTATGCTATGAGAATAAAACACGAAGTGTACAGGCTGGAGCTAAAGCACTCCACGGTGAAGAAAATCGAAGCCTGGCTGAAAATTCAACAGGTAACAGCTGGTTGGGGTGTGCCTGTCGAAAGCTCCATGGAAGGAGAATGATTCTGCTTTTAACTGTCTGCAATGTAATACTTATATTAAAATTGATTTCTATTTTGTTCATAACAAAATGCACATATTGATGGGATATAATATGAAGTTCCAATACATGTATTCTTTGTATGAAATCAGGTTAAACATATCTGTTTTCTCAAATACTTATCATTTGGTTTCTGGTGAAAACATCCAAAACTCCCTTCTAGCTTTCTAAAATGCAAACTGCATGATGTAAGTGCAGTCACCCTGACATGCAACTGGACAGCACACCATAGCATCTTACTCCTAACATAGGTCCTCATCCCTCCAGCTTCACGGAGCATCATGCTTACTTCACAGTATCAACACTGATGGAACAGAGCACATCTGTGGAAGAAGTCTGGATGCTAGAAGAAGGAACAGATTCCAAGACAAAGAGCCCTAAGGAGGGGTGAGCCTGTTAACTTCAAGACATATTTGAAGAACTGTTGTATGGAAGACAGTTGGGCCTCCATTGTGCTGCCCTGAGATTAGGTCTAGGGCAGAAAGGTGGGAGTAACAGACAAATGCCCCCTCTGTGTGAGGGACTCCCCCCTCCCCCCAGTGAGAGCTGTTCTGGGATAGGACATCAGTCTTTGCCAGGAGTCATTAGGAAGAGAAAGGAAGCTGCCTGTTGCAGGCACCTCCATAGTGTGACAGGTTAAAGCAGTTGACCTCCAAGGCCCCTTCGAGCTCTAGGACGTTATGAGACCCCTGACTGAGCAAGATGTTTCTGATTGGGGCACAGCCTCCCCAGAGTCCTGTGAATATATTGCAGAGGTCACCATTCCCTTCACCGGCATCATAAATCTCATCCTACATTCTGGGAAAGGCTCTTGGGAGAGATTGTGGTGGCCATGACATGTGGCATTTGGAAAAGAGCCAACATTTTCCCTCATGCTTTCACAGAGACAGCCTCCACCCCCACATTTCTGGATGGATATGGCTCCCTCTTAATCTTCCTGTGTCCAGCTCAGACACAAGACACACAGCTAACACGCAAAGTCCAGCAGCTGATCCACAAGGAATTTGCAACAAGAGGTGATGGGGCACCTAAGGAAAACTTGCCCTCAGCAAATGGCTTATTGGGGCCATATGCTGGACTCCCACAGAGACAATTGGTGGCTATGAGGATTCTGTTTCCAGTCATTTCTGTGTTTTTGCCCACACTGCTCCTCTGTCTCAAATGTAACTTTCCCTGTTGTTGTCCTTTTGGATGTTTCTCCCCCAGACCCACATCTGTAGTGATAGGTTTTTGGTCTCCATGTGAAAGAGTGCTCCCTACCACACTCACTATGCTCCGCACTACACTGTGGGGAGCTCTGTCCATGTTAGGGGTGTGTCCTCCATCAGAGAGAAAGCTCCTTGAGGGTGAAAAAGGTTCTTTTGCCTACCGTTAGCCTGTACACTGCAGGCAAGATGGCAGCCAGAACAACTTTGGACTGTTCCAGAGATCTAGCTCTGGCTAGACCCAACATAGCTAGGTCTTTTTTCTTTGTAGACAGTAAAAGGAATTCAGCAGCATTTCTCTAGTGACCATTCAGGCTCATTGTCTTAGGACTTTTGTCAATAAATGCTCCTCCCAAACATTCTGCTTTCATTTCTGGGGCATGGTAGATGTGTTTTGGTTTTTGGAGATGGAGTCTTATATGGTATAGCTGGTTTTGAACTGACTATATTGCTGAAGATGGCTTTGAACTTCTAATCCTCCTGCCTTCAGCTCCCAAGTGCTGAGATTGTGGAGAGCACCCCCTTAATCAGCTAGTCTAAATTCTTATGTGTTGTCATCGAATTATCCATTCATCTATCTACTTATTCCTCTTTCCTTACTTTTAATCAACATTTATTGAATGCTGTTTTTGTGCTAGAACATCAAAAAGGCTAAGATATGGGCATTACTCTCAAAGAGGACAGTGTGGTAACCTTAGGGGACATGAGCATGAAAAATCAATGATATTGTATGGTTGGGGTTTATTGCTTTGTTTTAGTTTTGGTTTTTCAAAACAGAGTTTCTCTGTGTAGCCCTGGCTGTCCTGGAACTTGCTCTGTGGACCAGGCTGGCCTTCAACTCATAGAGATCCACCTGCCTCTGCCTTCTGAGTGCTGGGATTAAAGATGTGTACCAGCACTGCCCACCTTTGGAGGTGTCTGTAGAGTTAGGAGGCCAAATAGGGCTTATGAGACTGAGTGAAAGACACCTTAAGGGGGTGAGGGAATGGTAGAATCCATGTGAATTGAAAGTAGAGGAGGAGAAAATAGTTGGGATTAAAGGTTTAAGTGGGGATTTATATGGGGAGAGATGGGAGAGGAAGGAGTAGGTTAACCAAAGCTAAGACTATATGAATAAATGTCTCTGTAAGCTAGTTAAGGAAAAAAAAAAGATTTTGAACATGGGCATCATGTTTCTTGTAAGACACAGTTATTAAAGGGAAATTTCAGCATAGGTGTGGGATACCTCTCTAAGAGTTATTGGTCACCAAGGCCCCCACATCATCCAAAATAACACAGGCTATTGACATTGCTCTTGGTTGCTTACCAGAACCAGGTAGTAAAACCCTACTGCTGAAGACACAATACACTTGGTTGTAAGATACAGAGAAACCAAGTCAGAAGTGACCTGAAAATTTTCTGCTAGCTAGTTTTCATAGTACAGGAAGATGTTATGCAGGCTTCTAGGGGAGTAAAATCATCAGTAGTATTACCCAGCAGTGAACCAATGCTACAATAGCAATCTGCCAGGGAAGATGTGCCCATTGGAGCAATAATGACATGAAGGTTAAAGAGGTAACCAACCACTTTATGGTTGGATTTGAGGCCTGTTCCACGGGAAGAATTTCATGCCTGATAGTATAAACACGGTCAAAAGCTCATGGCTTGGGAGGTTATGGACCTTGGTATGGTGGTGGGCTAGTATCTATTACTGTCATCTTACTAAATTGTCAAACTGGTTCTAAATATTTACTTTTATACTTATAAATTATGCTGCTCTCATCCTTGGGCACAGACTAACAGTGGGTAGCAGTTAACACAGAGACTCTTATAAACAGTTGGAATGCTAGAATAAGTGACCATTGAGCACTCAGTTGTAATTGGGATGTCTATATCAACCCCATGTGTCTCCAGGACTCAGGGAACATTGTAGCAGAGGGGGTAGGAAGAACAGAGGATGGGGAGGTGTGCTGTGAAATGGCATCTTCTGAACACGACACGGCCATCACATTCATGAGCTCACTGCAGCTATGGTTACCTGCACAAGATCAAGCCAACAAGATCCGTTAACATTCCAGCAGGCAGCAGTAATTGGACTCAGTGGGCTAAAACAAAACAACAAAGAAGCAAACAACACATAAAGGGGGGGGGTAGAGACATGGTGGTAGTGTCTGGGGGGGAAAAGGGAGGGGAGTGGATATGATAACATTGCATTGTACACATGCATGAAACTAGCAAAGAATAAAAGACACCCTGAAGATAATAACAACATACAAAGTGATAGTATGGTAGCAGAGATTAATGTAACAGATGCTAGGTACACAGGAGGGATACCGGTGGGAAAACAACAACAACACAAACCCCAAAGCCCCTCATCACCCTTACCCTGTCCTATGATCTGGAGACCTTAAATCCTTCCCCTTAGCACATTTTCCCAAGGTAGCTATGAAGAAAGACAGGTGTGTGTAACATGGAATCAGAGGCAGAGGGAAGCCTGTGGTCAGATATAGAAAGAGCCCCAGGCCCCTTAGTAAGCCACTCGGGGTCTCTAAGGTCCAGCGTCTGCATTTCCAAACTGCTCTCCTCTTCCCTGCCTCCATCACAGTGGCACACTCCGCAAGTCATTTATTCCTCCATAACATTTGCTCGAAGGAACGTTACTGCTGAATTATAGCCAGGCCCATTATCTCACAATAACTGTCTGGGAAATGTTAATGTTAATGCATGGATCATGCAGAATGCCACATTAGGGGTTTTATGGTGGACATAACATTTTTATGAACTTTTTCTCGGGTAGCACCAGCCTTTGATGGAAAGAAAGGGGAAAAAAAGAAAGAAACGGAAAAGAAAGGCCAGCCCTGGGAAGGCAGTCCTGGGAACAGAAGTGGCATTGGATAGCCTGAAGGCTGTTTCTCCGGAGTGCTGTTCCCCCAGGGGCAGGCCTGCCCTAGCAGGGCTGGGGTAGCGGTTTATGTGTGTGAATATCTTTAGAGTTAGGTATTTGTGAATAGGGAGGAACCAGCCAAATTGGCAACCGGTGGGAGACAGGGTCTGATGGGCAGACCCATAAAACTTCTTAGCCTTTCAGCCACCTGCCACTGGCTGGGCATTTGGTGCCAATGTGGGCTGAGGGGGGGTGTAGGAAAGAGTGCCAGACGCTTGGTAGGGTGACACCACACCTCTTGAGTGAGAGGAGGAGGGGCTCTCTGGCAGAGCTGGTTCGGGGGCTCACCTTGGGAAGTGATGGCTAATGGCTTAAGGAGATTTTAATTTCTGCCATTAAAAAAAGAAAAGAAAAAACACAATCTTGAGAATGGCAGTATTTTACACCTGGTTTTAAAAAGGACCAATAAAGACCATATTTAGCATTTTATACCCTTTCTCAAAACTAACGATCTTTGGTTCTCATCTCAGGCATATTTTAAGTGAGCTTGTGTCTCCTGCCTCCAGAATATTCTTCAGGAGGCTGGATTTACAGCTCTGTTCTTTACCTGCCCTGGGCTCCAATGGAAGCCTCATAATCACAGTGTTTTGATCAGCTTGTCTCTTTTCCCTACTCCTTCCTCCTCGCTCCCCTCATTGCTGTTATCGCCATTTGTGTTTCAGGCCAGGATGCTCTGTTGTTCCAGACCCTGCATGGCACCTGCTTACAGCCAGTGCTCTGAGCACCGTAGGGGTGGGTGGCAGTGCTATTCAGCAGTTCCTTCTCAGAGGACACAGTGGGTGCTCCAAGAGCTGGACACTGTCCAGATCATGATGGTTTCTGAGCTGGAGCAAGGGGAGGGTATTAGGAAGTCTGTGGTGAAGAGGGGTAAAGAGCAGAGAGCTGACAGAGACTGGCTCTTTCTGAGAAGTCACCTGTGGACCTGCTGGAACCCTAAGCAAACACCTCATTTGCATAGGCATCCTGTCCATCTTTGAGGGAAGGCGAGTGTGGCCAGAGGCTTAAGATCAAGACTCCATCACTTACTAGCTTAGAAAACCTGACCATGCTTTCAAGAAATCCGAGTTTTCACATCATTGGATATAAATTAAATACTGCCGGGTACGGGGTAGTATTCCCCATCCAAAATCCAAAATCCAAAGTCCTCTAAAATCTGGACCATTTGGAGCACCCTTATGACAGAAGTGGAAAAGCCCACACCTGACATGCAACAGGTTGTAAGGAAAATGCTTGTGCAACATAGATACCATATATTATTACTTCCAGGGTATGTGTGTAAGATGTGCCCAAAACATGAAGGAATCTCCTATCTAAAGGGAGCTGGCTCCCACTATCAAGTCCTTGTCAGACAAGCATGAGGGTCTGAGGTGGGATCCCCAGCACTCACTTAAAAAGCCAGGTGTTTTAGTCCCTACCTATAACCCCAGCACTGGGAAAGTGGAGCTCAGGGTCAGAGGGAGGCCCTTTCTCAAAAAGCGATGCAGAGAGCGATAGAGCACCCTGACCGGGACTGAAGGCCTGTAAATGTATGCACCACACCCAAGGAAATGTGTCTGCACTTGAACTTCATCTCTACCTTTGTGAGCAAGCAAATGCTAAAATTAAATAAATAAATACTAAACAAATAAAGCAAGGTGAGACATTGAAGCATTTCTGTTCCAGGCTCTCAGATCCTTAGCTCCTTTTGAAGGCTAACATGCCTTCCAACACCCTCAGCAGTTTATGTTGACTGAGTGATGCCCCACATTGGAATGTTAGCCCCATGCAGGCAAAGATCTTAACTGTTCCCATCACAGATTGATTGCTAATGCCTAAGACAGTACATAGTACAGGACATACATATTACATATATAGTATGTATGAATGAACACCTCTATTGCCCCGATGCTCACTCTGAGTAACTCCCAGGTATTTGTCCTGAAGCTTTCTGGGGAAGAACATTGCATAAGTAGGCTGATGGGACTTTTCAAGCTTCTTAATACAAAATATTGACTTTGGGTGACATTTAATGCATTCAGAACCTGAGATGTATATGGAGTTTGCCCCAACCCTCATTTCCGTCCTTCTGGGATGAAAAGCTGGTATACCTGGGCCAGGCAGCAGGCTTAGAGCCTCCTTCCCAAATACCCCCTCCTGTGCCTCCCAGGCTGCTCCCCTCCTTTCTGGGTTGCCTCATGCTGGCTCCTGGGGACCCCCTGCCATATGTTCCATTCCAGCTCCAAACTGCATGTTAATTGTTCTGAATGAACAGCTCCAGCTGGAAAAGCAGGCAGGCCGATTACAGACCTTAAGATAACACCCAGCTTCCCGTAAGCTAGGGAGTTTCCAGTGAAGGAGACTGGAAAGTCTTCAAGGCCAGAATGAAGCTAGACAGAGCCCTGGGAAGGAAGTCTACTGTCTAGGGCACCATTGCTCCTTGGTCTCTACCCAAGGAGACCTGTTTAAGGGCCACCACACCTGAAACTCTCAGCTCACCACAGAGGGTCCTGTATTCTCCAAGAAACCTCTCGGGATTCACCTGTACTGTGCCTTAGTCACTTTTTATTCTACAAGTCACCTGTATCTCTGTGAGGGAAAAGAAGGACAGGAGTGACAGAGGAGAAGACAGTCTTACTGTGGGATAAGGAAATAAGCATCCTACACACGATAAGCAGAACATCTTTCCTACAAATGATATATCTTTCAGTAGGGAGGAGTGTCTTACACACACACACACACACACACACACACACACGCACGCACGCACGCACGCACGCACGCACACACACACTTACTTTTAGGGGAAGTTGAGACCAGGTCTTTGTATGTAGTCTTGCCTGTCCTGTAACTACCTATGTGAACCAGGCTCACCTCGAATGCACAGAGATCTGCCTGCCTCTATCTCCTGAATGCTGGGACTAAAGGTGTATGCCACCATGCTTGGCCATCTTTATTTATTTATGTTAATAATTGTGTTTATTATTGCAGGGGACCAGTGAGTGTTGTATTTTTGCAGTTGGAGTTTTCCTTATACCTTTATGAGGGTACCAGAGATTGAACTCAGATTATCAGGCTTGTATAGCAAGCCCCTGTTTTCTTTTTGAGACAGGACCTCATTTTATATCCAGACTGATCTGCCTCAGTCTCCCAAGTGCAGCAATGTCGCTAGCCTAGGTAGTGTCTTTCTGCATTATTCCCTAAGCACCTGATAACACCATGATCAGTTCAGTGATGTGGACACGGCTTTGTCCTCTATTTCTGGCCAAATTTCCCCCAAAGAAGAGAAATATCACTGAGGTGACAAAAAGAGAGGATATATGGGATGGTGCTGTGGGGCCAGGCCATATGGCATTGAGAAGATTTCTGAAGGGCATGGTTCATGGGGAAAGAGGTTAAGGCAGGGCCCTGGGAGCTCACTGCCTGCATACCCAGCATCTCAGGCTTACAGTAAGGAAGGATGCACCCCTCCCGTTGTATCCCTTTCTAGTCTGGAGCCTGCCTAGAGCTGTGGCAGGGGGATCTGGGGCAGTGATCAGAGGATCTGAGTCTGGACCACAGTGCCAACTTTGCCACCAATTAGCTGTGTAACCCCAGGCATATTGCACAGCTTATCTGCCCACTGTAAAAACAAGGGCAGTGCAAAGCTTGCTCTACAGAACCCTTGGGGTGACGGAAAGGTCCTAAGAGCAGAGTGAGCTCAGAAGTAAGGAACGTCAGTTGCATTTCCTTCTAGCTGGGGCCAAGGCTCTGGGAGATGGTGCAAACTGTCTGTGTGACTGGAAGTTTCTCACCTGGTTCTCTGCTGGCCTTTTGGAAACAGGGTCCCCTCCTCCATCTCTCTCTGGAGTTAGGGGTCAGGACGGACAGTTAGGAATGAAATGCTTGCTGTGTGGGGGTTCAGATTGCAGCTGCACCTAGGGACCACAAAGTTTTTACCACTCAGATAGTGTGTTTTCTGACTTCCCAGGAGGGCATGAAGCAGGGGATTTAAAATGACCCTGGGTAGTGTCTAACCAGAGAAGCTTTGAGCCGGTGTCTACTTCCTCATGAGAGGCTACGGGTACATGTGGCTCCTGGTGATGTAGTAGAGAGGGAGACAGTAACACTCCCCTGGCCTGCCTCAACCCCCTTGACTTGATCCCCCCACTGGAGTATGGAATGGTCAACAGTTCCCTAACCCAGGCTCCCTCCAGCCAAGAAGGGCAATGGAGAACAAGCCAGAGATTTGATTCTTCCCTGGAGGCCTGCAAGTTTAGTTAAGGTACAAGATATCTGGGCTGCTGGTGGCAGAGGGCACTGTAGTCAGCAGGTGCCACAGGTGGGACCTCACACTCTGTTGACATCAGAGGGTGCTGCCAGCAGGCCTCTGTTCAAACATGACCTTGTCACTTAGCAGATGGTGAGGGGTAGCTCATGGCCAGAAGTGACCAGTTCTCAGCATCTCTCAAGCCCCAGACTTGTAGGTCTGAAGACCAAATGTGCTTTTGCCAGTGTGTCATCCTTGCTGTGCTTTCCCTGCCTGCCACACTTTCCTTCTCCTGCTTGCCAGCACAGTGTCTACTTCAAGGTCCAGCTCTGCTGTCATTTTCTCTGTGAGTGCTCCCTGGATGTCCTCCAGGCTGCACACCCACCCCCTGCTCTGGATTCTCCTGGCAGGCAAAAGAGCAATATCTAAGTTGCCAAGGCGGCTCTTAGATCGTCATCAGATAAGCATCATCAGGTTCCAAGCTCCTTGTAGCAATCTGCCTCTCCATATGCAGAGCTTGCACACAGTAGGTGCTTAGAAAGTGTTGACTCAGAGGGCAGTGCATCCTTTCCTGGTTTCAGGAAATCAACACCTAGCAAATGAGGGCTGGAGAGATGGCAGGGCTTCCTGAAGGTTGTCCTGGGCAACCACTATCTTTCCCAATGGCCTCTCACTGTCTGCCTTGTGCCCAAACCCTGAGTCCACCAAACCCAAACTGTTTTCTTATCAACGATGAGACAATAGATGATCTTTTGACATTTCCAAGGCTGTTTGGAAGAAGAAAGATAATATGCAATAAATTCATATACTTCTGTGTGTTTCTTGGCTCTGGCAGCTAAAATTTCCATCTCTTTATGCAGGAGTCCTGGGGAGCTGAAATCCTTGATAATGCCAAACAATTCAACACTTTACACTCTCTTTACTCTGTCTGCACCACACAAAAATATCGACTTGATGCTGCTAGCTGTGGGGAAGTAAGATGCCATATTCTTTCTGCATGCAGAGGTCTATCCCCATTTGTAGGATGAGAGTTTTGGATCCTAAGCATGATCGAGGCAAGACAAAGGGCAGCCTGGGACTCCTTGCCCCCAGGTCCACGGGCTGCAGGATCTTGCACACCTGAGACTATCTCTCTGCCCTTGTGCATATGCTCCAGCAGAGGCTCCAGCAGCAGATCCAAAGGGCTCATCTGAGCTGCAAATAGCACTCGTCCTGAGCTTAGCACTAGCCAGGGCCCTGGAGGTTACAAAGCTGCTTCTGCCTTCCAGCTCAGACTCTCAGCTTGGGAGAGTTAGCCCCACGACATAAGCATGTACCACCAACACCTTCTTTTCTGAGAAGAGGAAGCTGGAGACAGAGGCCAAGACTTTCCCCGAGTCACATTTCAATCTTGCTAGCTCTTACAGCCCCTTCTTCCATAAAACACCTAGCTGAGAAATGTACCTATTTGTCTAATCACTTTTGAGTCTTGAACAAATATTAAATGCCTGTGATATGTCAGGCATTGTGCTCAGTCCAGCAGCTTCCTAAGAGTCCAGGGAACTCAGCTTCAGGGATCCTACAGAGACAAAGTACAGAGCTCTTTCTGTTTGGATCAGGGGGAGTCTGGCTCCTGTCGGCATTTTCAAATCCCTCTCCCCTCCTCCACAACCACTTCCCTCCCCAGGCTTACGCACACACACACTAACCTGTTATTTCAGACACCCCGAAACACATCAAACACCTGGAGGCTCTGTTTAGTAATCTATCTTTTCTCCCAATCCCTTTCCTAGTGGTTCAGAGTGTGAGCTTAGGTTTAATGCTGGCTCTAATGCTAGTTGAAGAACTGTGGTAAGTTGCTTAGCCTATCTGTGCCTCTGTGGCTTCATCTATAAAACAGGGGTACTAATAATGTTATATAATAGTGAAGGGACTAATACAATAACTTGTTTAGCATGGTACCAAAGTGCATGGTATTAAAAAAAAAAACTCTAGCTGCTGGGCCAGAGAGATGGTTCAGCAGATAAAGGCACTTGCTGCCAATCCACAGGACAAATGCGGATTTGAACTGATTTCCACAAGTTGTCCTCTGACCTCCACATGTACACCATGACACTGTCCACCCCACCCCAACAGATGAATGTAATAAATCTTTTAAAGAATACTAGCTGCTATTATTAATTAATTAATTAATTAATTAGCCATGTTGGGAATAGAACCCAAAGCTTTGTATATGCTCAACTAAAACCCCACTACTAAGCCAAACCCACAGCTTATTGTTATTCTAATGGGAAGTGTCTGAAGGAGGGATACAGTGGACTGGGCAAAGAGAAATCCCCTGCCTTACACCGGTCCAGCTTTGCTGCCTCTGAAGACGCCATTCCATACTCGGGGTGTGAGTCACTCACCTTGGTCTCCTTTCTGTTCCCATCCCCTCTCCACCTCCACAATGTACTGCTGGGTGACTCCAGAGCTCAGAACCAGCTGCCAGCTGTCATCCTGTGCCTCCCTGGAGAGAGAGCAAGGCAGGGAGCAGAGGATAGTGCCCTTGACCCTGAACCATCAGTGTAGGGCTTTGTGGCGAACGAAAGTCATCTGCCTCCTGGGCCTACAGCCAGCTCATCTCCAGCACAGCACGATGAAGACAGTTCAGAGAAGGAAAAAACACCTTTTGGGCTTGTGCCACAGCTTTTAGGGAGCCCCTTGCTCTCTTCAGGGTCAGACCCTGAGCCCAGGAAGCAGAAGGTCCATGCAGGAAGATCCACCCATTCCAAACAGGGCAGTACAAAGGCCAGTCAGGACAGTAACTCCAGCCTTCTACCATTGGCATTTGTAAAAACACACATCACCAATCACTCACAACAGTCCTTTGAGGCCAACATGGCCAGTACCATTAAGTTAACCCCATTCAACTGATAACTAGGTTGAGGCCCAGAGACGCTGCAAAGCATGTCCAAGGTCCTGAGTAGTAAGAGCAGCAGGATCCAAACTTCCTTATCCTGACTCTTAGGCCAGCCCACCTTCATACTGCCAGCAGCTCTCCCAGGGGCCTTGATTATCACTGTTTCACAGGGAGGGAACTGAGTGGCTCATGCAAACTGGCTGGTGCATCTTATGTCAAAGGAGGAGGCGGGGAGGGGGGGTGGCACATTCTGACTGGTTGTGACTGAGTGTACCCCCAAATATGTTAGCAGCAGTTTCTTGCATTCTGATAAGGTAGTGATGGCTGGCCAGACCAGGTCTGAAAAGGGGACAGAAAAGGACTAACCTACAGGCAACCCATATGGGTTGAAAAGACCCTGAGAATGTGTTAAAGGTCAAGAACTGTAATCTGAGACCAAAATTTGGAGCTTCTAACAGCCCTGAAGCTCAACTTTCATTCACTCATTTTCTCGTTGCTATTTCACTCCAATGACAGGTCCGAACCTCTGCTTTCACTCAGTCATCCAGCCATCATTCTTTCACTCTAATCATTTATTTGATACATGATACATGCTGTTCTTTCCGCTGCTCAGAACATGGAGACCTGTCTGTACCTGACCCAGGCTCCCCACTTGCAGGAACTGAGGGTACGAGGGAAGAAATAACTGTACTTCCTAAGCCCAGAGTCAACTCAGCCCCTCCAGCTGTTGCAGCCAGGCCCAGCCTCATTTTAGCTTGAGCTTCCCACTCAGCGAACTCCAGGGTGAAAGGCTAGGCAGGGTGTGCAGGGAGGAAAGTGGTGCCACATCCTCAACTCCATGGCCAAATGTGCTGCCCCTGAGATGCACATGCAGCCGCCAGCCCAGGAGACAAGATAGCTGACAGGCTTGCTTCCCAGCAGGATGCTTGCTTGCTTCTCCAGATGCCCATAGTCCAACATCTGGCTCTGTCTCTATCTCTAGCACCAGGGAGCGTTTCCATCTGTTTCCTTAATGCCACCTTCTGAGGAGCACCCAGCAGCCACTCGCTGTAGCTGCTTTTGACTCAATGCCCCTCAACTGTCTTCACTATACCTGGGTCTTCCTAAGCCTCCAAAGCCCTACCCTCTAGCACAGTCCCATCCAACAAACATGTCTCTCATATCCTCCGATGTCACATACCAGCAAGAACTAAGGTGATTAAGGCTGTTGGTCTTTGGCGGGGTTCCCATGTATCAAGAGTCACAGAAGGTGACGACAAACAGACCTATGAGGAAGGAAACAAGGGGCCGAAGGACAGGCACAAGGTTCACCGAGGAAGAGGAAATGACTGAGCTGAGCTTCAACGAATAAAAATGGGTAGGGTAAGAGGGGAGTGTTCCAGACAGAGGAAACAGCATCTGCAAAGGTAGTAATGGCACCACACAGCAGGAAAGGACGTTTGACTTGACGATGGACAGCGCTGAATGAGGCTGCCAAGGCTGGAAGGGTCCTATACAGCAGGCTCAAGAGCTTAGTCTTTATCCCATCAGGAACAACTTGGTTTTTACTACATAGCATTAGTTCCGTCAGTCCAGGAGGGTTCTCTGACTTGCCCCATACCAGCACTGAGGTAGTACCCAGGGCCCCGAGAAAGGCAGGTAAGCACTCCATCCCTGGCTGTGTATCCCCAGTCCCTTCTTAGGACTCCCGACTGATGCCTCTTGCCTTTGTTACAGTGTCACTCACTGGCCTTCCCCCACTGGGTGGAGATAAAGACTCGTTCTCTACCCAAGTTCAGGTCTCCAGAAACTAGCAGGAGATAGTAGGTGCCCAATAAATAGTCTACTACTGAATGAACGGGCTCAAATGGGAGTCAAACAATTTACTTGCTGCCTGACGTCTGCCCCCATTCTAAACTGTTTAAACAAAGACTGGCCTGTAACTGTTTCCTCATCTATACACTAGGAAGCAAAGCACAATCAGCCTGGCACTGCCTGGTTTGCAGTCGCAGATTCAATTACTAATGGATAGAAATAGTTGCTGACTTGTGCCAGGTTGTCAGC